>JAEMOT010003984.1:312246-344331 GCA_019297695.1 Apostasia ramifera
TACACAAAAGGAAATAAGCTTGGGGATGTAAATGAGCCTGCAGCCCTATTTTAAACAGAGAGGCCATGCATTCAGCTCACAATGCCTTTCTTAGACTTCCACAGATTAAACACCCTACATGCATGTAAAATTCTACATCATAATCTGTCCAAATGACTGGTTATATAACAGAAGAGAATGAACAGTTCACTCATCATGTTAATCACCACCTTTATTTGTGCACAATTGTTACAGTAATAAAAAATCCCATAGACATCCCTTTCTGGCTTAAACAACAGATTGATGTATTTCCGATTAAACCGAAGAAACCACAGAAGAGGAAATGAACTCAGGAGAACAAAAGAAACAACCAGATAAAGAAGAGATTAACACAACTTTTACGTAGAAATGCTTATTGGAAAAGCTATGGAGAGAGTGGAGAACGGTTTCTGAATATATTATAGGCGGAATACACTGAGGAGATGAGACCCACTAAGACAACACACCCTGCGTAAACCCTGAACTATCCTTATATGTGGAGACAATTAGGATGCAACAAATAATAGAGTAATATTTGAACTTCCAGCGGTACCCTATGTTTGACAAACAATATTGATGGAGAAATTTGAAGTCCTAAAGATCAGTGGCACACAAAGAACTTTTTGCAAAGGAGGTTAGCAAAAGAAAAGAAGAGAACAAAAGCGGAGATAAAGAGAGGCAAGATTTAAGGTGATTTGAGGAGATTACTAGGTGTAACTCCGAATTTATTCTTGCATTTCAATGACATTTTCGGCCAGTTTCCTCTTGTATCTGTCAAACAATCTGTGGTTGAACGATCGTGTCGAACAAAATTATTCGATTGATTTTCATTACTTCTTTGAAAATGACAGCTTCTGACTAGTTGGTTAATGGCAAAGATGATGCAAAATATTCTTGCCAATTGTAATTAATCTACAGGAGGATAAATAACCACCTAGCAGAACAAGGTTAGTTATGGAAATCTAAGTACAATTAAGTTATTCCATTCCTTTACTATAAATAGGAAAGATGACACGAATCCCATGTGTGATTTTTATATGAGATACCATCAGACCTCTTCTTAGCTTTTTAACTTTCGCTAGAGGTTTTTTGAAACGTTGTTCGAGAACATTGTTAATTTCTCCAGTGTTCGTGAGAGTTTTTTTGTAGTACTCAAAATGTAAGCGTTCACTCACTTATTCGACACTGTAACAAGCTTTATGCTCCCTTTCTCTTGTTCGATAGTGAAGTTTTTCTATTCTGCCCTGACAATGGTTTTCTCTTAAGGGTTTCCACTTAAATCTTGGTGTCTTTACTATTTATTCAATTATTCTTCTCTTGTTCTTACTTCTGTGATTATGTATGAGCTTGTCGAATTGGTTGTTTTGATTGTTTGATTTTGTTTGACACACTAATAGAATTTCATAGAGATGTTAGTACTCAATCAGATCTATGCTTCCATACAAGTGACTATTCAACAAACTTGAGTTGAAAGTATCTTTTTCCGCCATGCAATAGAGCTCCTCTATGTTGACCGGCTGACCCAGGAAGAAGTTTCACCATATCCAAAAATGTTGACTTAAGGAAAATACAAAGAGAGATTATAAGAAAAGAGTTTCTTGTTGTTGGTTTAACAAGATCTACCTCTCCTTAATGAAGATTAAGGGAGATATTTATAGATGTAGAAGCAGTGCCATCCCAAGGAATAGCTAGTTAAAACAGAATCCAGTTCGAAGCTATTGATGTCACTATTACATGTTAAGAAGATGACACGTGGCATTCCAAATGATTAGGCAATTAAAAACAGATAAGCAGGTGTTACAAACCAGCCACCTGGGTTTGCCAATGTAATTAGATTAGTGATGATGTGGATGGCTGTGATTGGCATCCATGTGATGATGACCTGCTAAGTTGGGAGAAATGATGTTGATGTGATATTCAATTATAACTTGATACAATAAACCCAGCCTCATTAATGTTGTAGCCTCTTGATATAGTGATGATGAATAGCCTAACCCTGTGGCGAATGCTATAAAGTGTCAGGTTGACTAGAACTTCATTCTACGGAGAAACCTCATCTAAAGATGTAGAAACCTCCAAATCCATGTAGAGGCAAACCTCATCTGACCAAACCTCCAACTCGGTCCATCAAGATTTGCATGGCTCAGTCTATGATAGGGCCTAAACCTTGAGTTTGACCAGGTAGACTATTGCCATATGTATGGTTGCTATGCAACGTTAAAAGAATGTGTAAACAAGTAGTTAGCCCTTTTTGTACAATCCCACACTTGCTGTTTTCTAAATAAGAAGATAAAGATAAAAAAGCTTCCAATCCCAAGTAAACAAAGTCAAAAAGAAAACCATGAAATAAGTTTTCAAGGAACCTCTAGAAAACATGTTTTTGCCTTTAGTCACAATAAGTTAAACAAAAACCTCTTTTCAACTTAACTATTCCACTTAACATTGTCTTCAAGTTTTTTAACTTCTATGAGAAACCTTTTGTGACAACAGACTAGATGTTGGTAAGTAAAACTCGTGTCCCTACATTCATGAACTGTACTGTAAAATAACTAGCCTACGTCAAACATCGTCTCCACGGTATTGTCAAACAATTCGTGTCCAAGTTCAAACATGAAAGAAACATATGTGTGTATGTACGACCCCACCTAGTGGGATAAAGGCTTTGGTGGTTGTTGTAGTTGTATGTACATATGTGTGTGTGTATGCATATACGCATACACACACAGATATACATATTTCACATGCATACACAAGGTTGTATGATTGGTAACAAATAAATAGAGGTAATTACTATTTTACCTGCTTTGAGAAGACATACAGAATGAAACTTCAGTAGTATCACGAGCTTTACTAGTACCTTCATCATCATCACTATCAATTGGCCCTGATAACAATCTAGTTATGCTGGTCATCCGTCTTAAAACATAAACGTTGAAGTAATAACTCACTATATCCTTTTTACTCTTGCAGGTGAAAATTTTTGATGCAGGTTGCAAAAAGCTCTTGTGTTCAGACAAAGGATTTAACCTCACTATGTTATCAAATATTGCTTGTTCCTCAGGCATCCATGACTTAGATACTTCTTCTCCCATCTCATCAAAGCCCCAGTTAGTAAAAGCTACGCCCAAGTCAGATTTTAGCCAGAGCCATGCAGACCTCACATGAAACTTGATGCATTCTACAGATCCTGGGAAATTGCAATAGCAGAAATCAGTCCGTCCTTTGCCAATATTATCTTCGCTTGTCTCTACATCACACCCACGAATTGGCCAAATTTGGGTCCCCAACCACCTCAGATCATCATCATGCTCATGTAAATTATGCTTCTCATTCAGCAAGCCAGCCCAGTTAGGTACATCAGCTTGAAAAGAGGAGCCAAGAGGAATTCGCTTTCTGGGAAGATGACTATCACCAAATTTAAGTAAACTAAGGGTTCTTTGAGATCTTCGTTTTGGCAGATGTAACATATCATGTTCGGTGCCTCTGGATAATTCATTTGGAATTTTATGAACTCTCCGCTTTCTCTGTAATATTGATTTGTTTGAGCTTTCAGTTCAGAAAAAACAGGAAGATAAGTATAACAATAGCACCACAATTGAAGCTGGACATAAAATAGTAATATTAAAAGATTTGTGTGGCATGCAGGTAATTGTCCCAACAAACAAATATATCTGATTCTCAGTTATAAACGTATGCAAGGTTGGAATGGGAAAAATTAAAGAAAAATATCCAACGATCACCTGCACTAAGGTACTTCACAGTTTTCATTTCGAATAAATAAGGCTGTAAAAGCAAAAAAGTTGTGCTACTTCGTACATAAATCTAATCATATTACAGGACCAAAATTATTAAATAAACACATTAATATTTCTATCTAGCATGATTTCTTACAATAATTCTCTTCCCAGAACAAATTATAAGAAAGAAGAAAGCAACTTAAAAGATAGTAAAATGTCATGGCAGGGAAAACTAGTTATGACTTTCCACTCCCATGCCACTTATGAGCAATGTAGAATTTGTTCCAGATGTAGGGTTATTCTTTCTTCTTCACATAGTTATAGTATGTTCACAACACCTTTTTCCTAACGCCAAAGATTATCAACAGTTACCAAACACCATGTCTGACTGTTCATTGCTTGCATTTTCAATCTTTTAGCTCAGCATTTGTTTGCTCTAGTCAAGCCAAAACAACTATAAAAGATCAATACATCAATATACATACATACATACATACATACATACATACATACATACATATATATATATATATATATATATATATATATAATAAGATCAAGGTGGTGACCTGTAGCTGATTGATCAGTTCTTTGGGCACTTAGCTTCCAAAACGGGTAATATAAACTCTGGTTGATTCTCTTGATAAATCCAGGAAACTTAATTCATTCAATATGCTTGTAGTTAGCTTTGTATTGCTAACAGCAAAAAAGACGAGCTTAAAACAAAAAAAAAAAGTCTGCTGTTCGGATCATTCCTAGCATCTTAGGACAAGCATATTGCAAGAGATCAATGAACAAGGATAGCGCTCAGAAAAAAATTTGAAGATATAGATTCTCATAAATGCAAGTTCTTCTTCAGTCAACTGCAAGCAATTTTAGGTCAAAATTAAGTTTGACACTAGTTGGCTGAAGCAATAATTGAGACAAAAATAAAGGTCCAATTTCTTAGCCTTAATATTTCAAGTAGTTTTTACAAAAGAATCAAGTACTCAACATTTTTAAAATCTACAATCTTCTCAGAAAATCCAAGTTTCTCTGAGACATTGACAATTTTAGTTGCAGAAAACATGATTAGTATCAGGGCAATGATATACATCAGCTGTATAATCCAATTGTCAAGAAGTATGAAATGGGGTAATTAGGCAGGAAACATTCAAAGTCCAAGAATTAAAGATCTATAAAAGTGATCATACATCACTATCATAAGACTTATCCTAATTATAGACTTTGGCAATCCTTCACTCTCGTCAAACTGGCATTTAGTTCTAGAACATATAAACGTAACTTTTAGCCATATATAACTTTGAGTGTGATTCTTGTTTCCTATTCCATTCAAATTACATATAGCTTGTTTACCTTAACAATGCGCCTCTCAAAAATAATCATTTCAAACTTTACTATTCCTAGCTTTATGACATATCCATTTACGATTTTCTCATGCTATCACCGCCAACTAGGACAGTTATTAGTAAGTTACATTGTTGCTCAGCACTCAAATTATAAAAAAAAATAGGTTTATTGTCAATTAAAATATATCCTTAGCCTCTATGATATTCTCTATAAACATGTACTCCAAAGGTACCACTGCAATTTAAGATCTCAACTTTTTCCAAACCTGTATTCATTTGTATACTTTTTGTGTTGGATCCTAAGCATCTAAATGCTTTTACACATCAGTACAAGATTACCTCCTGACTAAATTAATTTCTAATTATAATTTTATCGCACTAAGATTACATAAGTATTCATTCAAATCTGTGTTCTACAAACCTTGATTTCTTCATCTTATACTTTTTTATTGTTCAACTTTTTCTCAAGTTCAAAACAAGTCTCCTCATTATGCACATTTTTCATTATTGCATCATAAGTCCTTGGTACAACATACCAATCAATCACAACTTTTCTTCTCAACACTCTCAATTCTATTCTCATTACAGTAGCACATATGCCTTTCACCATCAATGATGTACTTCATACCCTTCTCATTTTGGGTTACAAAAAAAAAAGTTGTGCTCATTCTAAAATGTCAGTGCTGAATGCTTTATTTTTCTAGAAGGATGTTTTTACAAACAAAAGTAACATCAAATACCATCATATAATGTACTAGAGACCAATTTGTTTGATGAACTACTAAAACCTAACAACCTATGAAAAGGAAAGTTACACTTAATAATAAAATGCATGCTGACCTGTTCCTTCCTATTAATCAAGTGGTTCTTCCATCATCTAATAACATGCCATGAAAAAAATCGAAAATCCAACAATGCGAATATGAGAAGTTTCCTATCCTATCCTATCCATCACAAATCACAATGAACTCAGATAACATGTAGCTCTAAGGCTCTGCAGGGGCCAGAAAATAAACATGAGAAATAGTTGTGAATAGTAGTCCATAAGCAGATTGACATTTCCCAGGTATGGATTTGATTGGTAAGAGATTTAGTAACATGAGTTAGTAGCAAATGACTGCAATAGATCTCCAAGAATGCTCTTCATAACTTAATAGTAGTTGCTTCCAGGACTGAGCGAAAGGAAGTTTTTTTCTTCACTGTAGAATTTTAGCTTATAATTTAATATTCAACTCATAAACAAGGCAGCAATCAACAGTTCATCAACTCTAATTCTAGTAGAATAACTAGTAGTTGAAAATGCCAGAGTTATAATAAAAATCTACGACTAAAAAAAAGTTGTAACAACCATATCCAGTATAAAATTCAAAGTGTAACTAACAACTGAAACTGAAATGAATTTCTAATACTCCAAGCTATTCTGTGTAACAGAGAATACTACAGAAGTTGCTGAAATGTTAGAGATTGATTTCAATCGCTCTATCCGTGGAAGCTTCAGATTCAACTAGCATCATACCATCAAATTTCATCTTGGGGACAGATATCAACCATGTGCCATAGCTGGCAAGAGATGCAAGAATAGCACATGCTATTTCAGGAAATTACATTGATGACCAGCAAATAATACCAACTTGAAAATCAAGCATTTGTTTGCAATTGTGCATCAATAAAAATCACAAGGGCAGAATCCAAAAAAATTGATGATTCGGCATTAGTCAATACTTTCACCTTTTCTATTTGCGGAACCTACGAGACAATAAGAGCAATCAGCATGATGTCGTTACAATATTAAACAATCCAAATAAGAGAGACAACCGAGAGAACAAACATAACAACACACAATAATCATGTTAGAGAGTGTCATATGATTATCTGGCATCTATTCAAACGGCAAGTGATTAGGAAAATATACGGATGTGGAAAAAGGAGAAAGTGATTATATTAAATAGAGCGGTACCCGACGATACGGAAATTCCGCCATCTCCGAAACAGAGATCTCCTCCTCCCTCAAGAACAGGGCTTTCCTTGCGAGAAGGATCTGATTCTTCCACTCCTGATCCGGTCCCGGTTGAACGCAAGGGTCAGCAGCCAGTTTCCTGAGAATCAGCAGCGCATTCCAGAGGGGCTCGCTCTTTCGCTTCCAAACCATCGCATGAGCTAACCCCAAACCAGAGCTTTTCGTGGCCAGCAGCACGCGAACGAGCCTTTTGATCCTCCGTCTTAGATCCGGGCAGAAGGGGAGCCACCGAAAGCGAGCATCGACAACATCATCCTCTTCTTCCACTTCTTCCTCATCATCGGCGGTCTTTACGTGCAATCGCTGCACCCAGCGAGAGAAGAGCTCGGTGTGTTCTATGCGGGTGGGTTCGATCCCTAAAAAAAGCTCGGAGGCGAGGTCGCCAGGGAAGAAGCGAGCGGAAAGCTGATGGAAGAGGCTCCGGAGCTCGGTCTCGGCGGCGGCGGCGCAGGCGGGTCCGGCAGGGCAGGGCAACATGAGAGGATCGAGAGTGCGAGAGTCGCCGTAAAGAGAGAGCTCGCCCATGGGAGATCACTGAAGATCTCAGAAGATCAATCGACGACGGAGACGAGCGTGGCCGGTAGCGCCGTTCGGGCTTTTTGGTTGGTTTGCGCGCGCGCGCGCTCCGTGGCTAACTGGAGAGTGGAAGGCGTAGAGGAAAGAAGACCAGAGTCAAAAAGAAACAGGAATCAATCATCGGGTAGGGAGGAAAAAGAGAGGAGAAAATCCACAGAAATTATCTCCACTGCCCGCAGGCCGGAGCACTGTCAGTACAAATCCAAACAAATTGGAAACCCTAATTACATAAATTACAAATTACCCGATTTTGCGCAGGGTTGCCTACTGCCTACAGTTGGATGAAAAATTAACCTCCTCCCATTTCTCCCCCAAATTGAAATGAAATGAGCTGAGAAAACCCTTCGTTTGTTACTGACAATGGAGCTAGTGTGCGATAGCGAAAGGTAATTAGTGTTATGCTTGGATTGGATAATTCCAAGAATGCAGCTCAACATGATCCTCTTAATTAATAATAACAATATACACCACCCTTTTTTTTTTTTTTAATAATTTTTAGTTTTATTTCTTTATTTTTCTGCTGTTTAATTTAATCAAAAGAAAGCCAAAAGAGGTAGAATAATATACTCATCATTAACATATATATGAAGATGACAGTTTTTTTTTTATTTTTTATAATATTGAATGTGAAAAAATTGTTATATGTGACTAAAATATCAATAACTTTTGGTATAAATTTGAGTCATCAGTGAGAAATCTTTCATAAAAAAGATCTAGTCAGCAATATAGGTGAAGGGAGATGTTAATTATTGATGACTTAAGTCAAATAAATGATGTAGATTATTTCTAATTTATTTTATTTTATTATTTTACAATTTATTAGAATTTAAATGAATTAAATATTTTTACTTATTTGTTTTGTTTTTAATTAATGGGTTCCATTAGTCTCACATATTTAGTGTCATTTGTGTTGAAAAGATACTTTTTTGGTTATGATAAATGAGTTCAGTGATTGGAATTAAATATTAGAATTAATGTAAATTACTTAGAAGTTATTTGGATTGCTTGAAATTAAGTTGAAATACATAATTGTAGTATAGCATTATCGGTGTTAATGAATAATTTGTATTAAGTAGTTATTACAAAAAATTATCCTAATAAAAATAGTAACAAAATTATATTAGTTGCCTCGCTTTATGAATATAGCATTGGCTCGCCTAAATGTGGCCATAGACTTTTATTAAGAAACAAAAGGCAAGTTAACTATACCCTAAAGTATGACTATGTTTGTTTGATGCCTACACTATTTTAGACATGCAAAAAATCAAAATAATTTTAACAATTATAAAAAATAGAAAATAATTTTAAATTAATTTTTATCACATCTTATTCATCTTTCAACATAAAAGATCTATTTTATTTTACATCTTCCATCATTTTTAATATATCAATTAATTTTAATTCACATACTACATCATTTTTAACATAATTAATTTATTTTTTATCATACACATAATAACTTTATCGTTTTTATAGAAATATCAAATTGATCTTCTTGCCAAACAGGCTAAAAAGTACAAAAAGTTGGATAAAGGATCATTCAAACTTACTGTTGTGGCAAATTTAGCTACAAACTAAGTCATTACAGTATTATACCTATATTACTTGGCTAGCCTTAAAGCTTTTGAGCCATTTGGTGATATCTTGTACTAGAATGAGAAGAAGTCTGATTTTAGCTGTATGTCAGATCACCAGATCTAAAGTTTATTATGATGGTGATCATGTTGTATAATAATCCCAAGTATAATAAACATTACAAATTTAATCACAGCTTCTGAACAACTACACTCTCAGTAGCATTTAGATGAGCAATAATATATAATTTGTAAAAAAAAAAACATTCAATACAGCGTGCTAGCTCGTCTGCAAAATTAAACGAGGTTTTAATTCCAGCGGTAGTACGTCAGTCAATCGACTTTTATGTATAGATCTTGTTAATAATATTATTAATTTGTGGTCTTCTTGTAGGTGTACCATTTGGCTATCAGAAGGTAAACCCAAAAGTTAACAAGGCTGAGGATGGCCAAAAGCCAGTAGAAATAGTCCAAGTGGCCATTGTTCAGATTATCAGCTATCCATCCCTGCCGCCCGTTTCTGCTTGTGATCCCAGTGACTATGGTAACCAGCAGAGCGCTGAGGTAATTCCCCAGTGCGACTGTGGTTAGCGATAGTGCCGAGCACATGCTCCTCATGGCATCGGGTGCTTGATCGTAGAAGAATTCCAACTGCCCGACGAATGTGAAGACTTCTGCAGCACCAACAATGAAGTACTGTGGCACCTGCCAGAATATGGACAATGGCAGGTAGCCATCATGGTCGTAGAGGTTGTGCCTTGCCACCACTTGAAGCCTGATGACCTCCAAAATGCCAGCAGCCACCATGGCGAAGATGGACAGCACCAGGCCGATGCCCATACGCGTGAGCTGGGTGAAGCCGCGGTCATGGCCGGTGACTCTGCGAACTGCTGGAACGATCATGCGGTCATAGATTGGCACCCACACGATGACGCTGATGGTGTCGAAGATGGACAGTGAGGCTGCAGGGATTTTGAAGTTGGGACCGACGTGGGGGTCCAGGGTGTTTCCTTGGAGGACGAACATGGTGCTCATTTGCCCATAAACCGTCGAAAAGACTATGACGCTGGCCCAGATTGGGAGGAGGCGAATGATGCTCTTGAGCTCTTCAACTTGAGTAACTGTGCACAACTTCCATGGATCAGCAGGCCCAGCTTGATCAATGTTAATATTCTTGTCATCTTGATCAGTTTGCACCGCTGCTTTATCAAGGAACCTGATCATCATCATCATGGGGGGCGTGTACAGTTACTGATCAGAAGTTTTAATTATAATTTACATATATGTGATCGATCGAGATATATAGTAGATAATTAATCAGAATACCCACGCGCGTACTTACAATTAATATTGTTTGCAAATTAATAGTTACCTGAACAGGTTGGTGTGCTCTAGTTTACGGCTCCCTTCTATTGCAGATTCTTTGTCTGAAATCTCGTACAATAAAGACTTGTCGTCAGGAACCTTGGCTCCTGATTTCCTCAATGATGCAACAAGAACCTGAGTGATTCTTGTGATTGGGCTCCCTCCCGGTCGCTGGTGCCTATACAAGGGTGTGCCCAAGAAGAAGCTCACAACAGCAATTGCCATCACTACTGCTGGAATGCCGAAGCCCAAACCCCACCCTACATTGGTCTGCACCCAAACCAGAACAGATGCAGCAATCAGCGCGCCAATGTTGATCGAGAAGTAGAACCAATTGAAGAAGGAGGTTTTGTTCTTCTTTTCTGATTCGTCAGATTCATCAAATTGGTCAGCACCAAATGAGGAGACGCACGGCTTTATTCCTCCAGTTCCCAGTGCAATGAGATACAACGCTGCGAACACCGCAGCAGTTTGCGACCATGTTGGGCTGCAGACTCCATCTCGACAAAGTGGTTCCAACCCTTTAACGGATGCAGTCATTGTTAGCAGAGTCAATCCCTGTTTACATTAAAAGAGGTGAATGTACGTACACTGAGCCAATTCAACTGATCACAGATGATCTGTTTTGCTTAATTAGAATTATATTATATATATTACTTACGAGAATATAGATCATCATGAAACTGGCAATTGTCCAATATCTTCCGAAATATGCATCTGCCAAAAATGCACCAATAAGTGGAGTGATGTAGCAAGTCCCAGCCCAGTTGGTCACGTTGACAGCTGCCGCAGCGTTTGATTGGTTGAGATTAACCTTCATGTAGTTCACGAGATTACTGCTCATTCCATAGTATGCCAACCTCTCACAACATTCATTTGCTGCACAGTGATGGTTTTTTTTTTTTTACTTTTACATGAGAAATTAACTAATTAAGCGTATCACGTACGCAGCTTCATTAATGTAACATTTAATTAATTATGAAGGAAGATGTACAAATTTTTAAGGAGAGAATTGATTAATGCTGTACGTAATATTATCATAAAGATCAGGGGATGAATATTCTGCATGCAGATCATGCGTACTGTACCAAGAATGTATGGGCAAGCCTTCCAATTGCCTGTGTTCTTCCTGATGGTAGGATTTCCGTGGAGATCAGTTGTCCCATCCTTCGTATACTTGTCTTCTGTTGTCTCCATGCGTGCATGAAAAGCAATAATATCCGGGAAGCTAATGCCAACTATATGTATTATATGTCTCTTGCCGATCACCTGAGCGAATTCGGAGATTATATATATCTGATGTCAGTACATATCCATTGCTTGATATTTTATTTTTTTCTGTTTAAAGCAAACTTATAATTAGGACTAATGAAAGGAGAAAAATGACGTCTTCTTTCCACTTTATTCAGGCATAATCCCACTTGAAAAACAAAATGCATGATCGAGAAGAAATATATTGAAGATATATATATATATATATATATAGGAGAATTAAGCTTACAGGAGGATTGATTGCACCCCGGCACTCCTTTTCAAATGAAAGGAAGAGCTTATATATATATGATGAAGGTTCAATGGCAAGAGCATTACCAATATTGCATGGTTTCTGTATATATAAACATGGAGAAAGAAAGAGAGAGACCTAATTAGCATCAGGGGATGACGGGGGGTTTAGTGGTTTAACAGGGAAATGAATCACGACAGCTGTGAATGGGAATGAGCGAGGAAGAAGAATCGAGACGTAGAATGGAGTTAAATTCATTTTTCGTCGAAAGGAAGAAGGAAGCTGTAATTGGAAAAAGATTGACCCTTAACAATTAGGAGCATGACCGTTTTACCCAAAAACTAATTATGGTAAAAAACCGTCATTTATTACTAAAAGGAGATTCTTTGAACCCGGACGGAATCTAAGTGCTTTTGATTCACTTTTTAAAGTTTTTTCCTCCCTAGCTTCTGCTTGAGGAAGAATATTATTGGAGGACATTAATAGAAAAAGGAGAGAGCGCGCCTTCAGTTAAATGTTAATTTAAGAATGTAAAGAGAATAAGTATATATAGCACGTGTCATCAAATAAATGGAATCACGACAGCTGTTTTTTTTTTATTATTTTTTGATAAAACAATACATATGTAGTGAAACAAGCTGTTTTGGACAAATAAATGGAATTATACGCGATCAGTACTGATTTGTAATTTTGGCATAACTTAACTGAATATATTTGGTTTCTATTAAGGATAAATATCATCCGGGTCTGAATCAATTAGGTCCATAGTTTCAAAAAATTTTTAATGAGGTTATTATAGTTGATATTAATATTTCAATCAGGTTCATTTTATTTAATTTGATATATTTTTATCTTTTAAAAAATTAAATTAAATATTTAAATATAAAATGATGAAAATACTCGCCTTTCGCAACTCCCATCCCAGGCCGCTGCAGGCCAATGCCAGTGTTGGGATGAGCCACGATAGCATAAGGTCGTCGCTCTCCAGCTTTGCACGAGTGTGCGCAGCACTGATGGAATGGCACACTAAGGCCTTAGGCGACTGCCCATACGATGACTGTTCATTGGGGAGCATACTATGTATGGGAGGTGAGGGAGGGAGGGAATGCCAACTGTAGAAGGGAGGTAAGGGCAGGAGGGTATTTTTGTTGTTTTGCATTTAAATATTTAATTTAAATATAAATTTTATTTTAAAGGATAAAAAAAATATCAAATTAAGTAAAAAAGACTTGATTGAATTATTAACATCAACATCAAGAACTTCATTGAAAGATTTTAAAATTTATGGATTTATTTAATGTTACCTTCAAACCTCAAGAACCTTAATGATATTTACCTAGAAAAGATCACAAGCATTTGGAGTTGTACACGTGATAGATATGGTCAATTGGTGTGATATTTCAGTTAGAGATTTTCGTTATTCCTACCTAATCTACACTCGCAGTCGGATGCATTCAAGCTTAATTCGATTGGAACATTTATTATATCTTCAGTATCTCAAGATTGTTGTAGGCTTAGTTGCTCTAATTTGACTCAACATTTCAGCAATTTTCACTTAACTTGCATATGTTGTTTTAATCATGCAGCTCTAGTGTTTTGATTGTATCTCATTATACCGTACTCTGATTTGGACAATCTTGAACTTTTCGGAAAGATAACAAGATAGTCTGTAAATCTCTAGTTCACTACTCAGCCTAAATTAGATTGCATCTTAAAGAAAAACTATAATATTTTTTCAGCCTAATAGCTTAAACATTAATTGTCTCTCTTTTATGTAGAACTTTTGCCTCACATTGTATTTTGGGACCTATAGTAGTCCTTGACATCCTATATAAAGGGGTGGCGAACCATAATGTATTCCATGATTTCATGAATGAAAAATCTAATATTTTCATATTACATTTATATTGATGCAGATTTAAAACAAATTTTTTTCATGTTGTGTTAATTCAGCCAGGCTCCGAGAGGAGGGGTGATGATGCCCAAGCAGTGAGATATTGTTGCCAAGTTATCAAGGTTTCTAGTGCATGTCTTCTTTTTTATTTGGGTTTTCTAAGTTTCTTCTCTAATTATCTCGCAGTTCTCTTCACGCCTTTGCTTCTGATTTTTGCGATAGATGGTTATATGATATATGATTTCTAGACCTGATTATTTTGTGCTCGTGTGATTTTTCTACTTTGTGAAGTTTTATTTAAATTGTAATTGTTTGTGATCTCCTGATTACTTATTTTTTGATTAGTTAAAATTATTGCATACCTAGCATACAGTGATAGCTTCTATACTGTCCCGGTCTTCTTTGCTAAGAATTATCATAGATTAGCACACCTCAAGTGTTTAATTTGAATAATTTTTTTTTTACTTTCTCTTAGTATTAGTTGTGAGCAAAAAATATTAATTATTAAATAGTTTTTCGCATCTTATCCTGCATCAATTGGTATCAAAGCATGGTCTAGCTTAGACATATACATCTTGATAAATATTTAGCTTACTTAGTATTTCAGCAGGATTTCGCAAGCAGAAAATTACATCCACAACTAGACCAATACCTCGGAACACCATTACTAGTGTGCCTTCCAATTTTGCCCTAACACCTAATACTGCCTTGTGCCTACCCACAGTTCCCGCACCCAAAAGAGAAAATACACCTTAACCTAGCATGCGACCCATAGGAGGTTTCAAATTCAATGTTTTAAATGTAAAGGTCGTGGTCATTTTGCAGCAACTTGTTCAACTAAATTAGTTAAGGAGCGAGATGTTGACCCAAACTCTATTAATGAGAGTGAACCTAAAAGTTTTATCTTAGAAAATAAGTTAAAAGGAAAAATATTATGATAAAGGAGGTATAGATAATTTTCTACACCATGATTCCTTAGCTATTGTAAGGTGCATTTTTGTGCAGTCAAAAGAGAGTGAAGATTAGAAGTGTACTGCAATTTTTCACATCATTACTAGGATAGAAAAAAGTATGTAAGATAATAACAGTTAATGGTAGTTGCATAAATACAATATCCGCTTACACAATATTTCTTCTTAAGGTTACGCTTATAGATCATCTCAGTCCCTATATTATATCTTGGGTGAATCATACATCAATACTTGTTAAGAAATTTTAACGTCTATTAAGAAATTTTAGTGCCTATTAAGTTTAATTCTTATTCTAAAATACTATGTGATATTATACCTATGTAAGTTGGGAGGAGAGTAATTTTAGGGAGACCCTGGTATTTTGATCGTGATACATTATTGATTGGTAAAACTAACACTTATGTGTTTACTAATAAGAGTAAAAAAATTACTTTATATCTCTTCCCATTAAGTAAGAGTGTCCTATAGTTGATATCCTCAGGAGAATTTAAAAGGGAGATTACGTGGAGATTTGAAGTATGGATTATAGCAGTACGATAGTCTAAACCTGAAAACATAGTTATCCCACTTATCATTGAGTCATTATTGACTGAATTTAAGGATGTGTTTTTCAGATATTCAATCAAATAAAGAAAAATAAAACTTAGAGAATGTGTATTGATAGTTATGTTATTAATAAAATTATCATAAAATATAGGTTCCCAATTCTTCATCTAGATGACTTTTGGATCAAATATCTGAGGATAAAATATTCTCCAAAATTGATCTTAAAAATGATTACCATCAGGTTAAGATAAGGCTTAATGATGAGTGAAAAATAATATTTACGACTAAGAACGATTTATATGAATAGTTAGTTATACCATTTGGATTATCGAATACTCCTAGTACTTTTATGAGGGTTATGACTCAAATTCTTCATTCATTTTAGGACAATTTATTCTAGGTTATTTTGATGATATATTGATCTTTAATAAAACCTTAAAAGGATAACTATGAGCATCTTAGAAGAGTTTGTCTAGGGTTTTGAGAGCATCAATTATTTACAAATTTAAAAAGTGCGCTTTTGATATTAATCATGTAATTTTTTTGGAATTCGTGGTATCCAAAAAATGAAGCATCTGTAGATCCTAAAAAAGTTAGAGAGATTACAGAGCGGCTTGTACCACATTCTGTTTAGGATATTAGAAGTTTTGCTGACAGTATTCTATAGATTATCGCCTTCTTTTTCGCTTTGTTTAATTTTTTGTGTTTGTTCTAGGAGTGAACTTCGTTCACAACTATCACTGAGGTCATTTCACCCACAAAAAAAAAAAAAAAAGCACTGAGATCAAAGCCCATCCGACCACTATGGAACTGTTCCACAACTATAAATAAAGAAAGTCGGCAAAATAAATAAATCCTTCCTCGCCGAGAGATAAATTTCCACTAATTAAAATTAAACGCATCCCATGTTTTTCCGCGAGGAGTCGGACAAATCCTGACGTTCAATAACGTACTTCATCTTCTACTTCGACATAAAATCTTGTTTATTGATTGATATTTGTCAAAGTGTTGGCAGCAGTTTATGGTGCTAGTTTTTCTTATTTCCTTCCAAGGAAAAAAGGGTTTAGGGAATTTTACATGTTGCCAATTTTCTCGTCCAGATCCTTGGTCGTGTGGCGTCGTCAAGGTGAACTGCTTGGAATATATAATCCAAGAAGAGAGCGGTGTCCTTCCTTCCTTCTGACATCTTGCTTCGGACCTAGCTCGGAAGCGCTGATGCCGTCCCCGGAGCTTTCGCAGGGTTTTCTTTGCTCTCTGCTCCCCCGGCAAATTTTCTTACCCCTCTGAAGATCTCCTGTTACTGTACACCACCAAACCTGGTAATATGCTCTCTCTTCGCGACTATTTTACTTTCCCGTGGTATCGTCTGTTCATGAATTTGTGCCTATGCAGGCCCAAAGACCACCTCGACGTTTCTCTTTTGGGGACTGGGAGCAGCTAGGGTTCTCGCTTTCGCTGGTATACGCACGAGTAGGAGTAGCCCGATCGGATTGTTTTTTGGGTGCTTTTTGGTACTGTTCCCCCCTATAATCGGGTCAAGATGTTCCTTTTTGTTATATAGAAATAGAACTTTACCCCGATTATTTGCAACTATTTGTTCTGTGGGACTGTTGGTTTACATAATCTGCTTGTCCAACCGTTCCTCTTATTACTGTTCCCACTTGTTTCGATGAACTGGATTCTGCTTTATTTCGGCTTACTGATCAATATTGCCAGACCGGCTAAAGGATGCTGCCATTAACCCTTTTTTTTTGTTTGTCGATGCTTCTTCATCCAACCCTCAGTTGATTAATGCTTTCTGTAATCACTGTTGCCCAGGAGCGGAAAATAAGAGATCTCCCTTTCTTGTGAGATGCCTGTGACAGTCGAAACCCTAAACTCTACAACACCTCGCTATTTCCATGCTGGCTCGCGTTCCAGTCACGTTATCTTCATCAATCGTTCAATCCTTTTCCCCTACCGTCACAGAGAATTCTCAAGAGAAACAGATTGGCCCAGCGGAACTCCATTGGCTTTCTCTTCCATACCGGTACCCCAGAAAAATAGACTTTTGAGAGAGAGAGTTGATGCATGGGGCATCTATCTAAGCAAGACCAGGAGTTGGACTGACAGCTTGAGGACTAGAGTAAACAGCTCTTGCGAGCAGGATTCGGAGTCCAAGACTGGCACTAGTGATAATCAGAATGAAGCTGCACCAAAAAATAACCAAGGCATTAATAACCCATCCAATCCCCCTACCCCATCTTCTCCATCTCCTTCCCCTCGTAGAGAGAAGAAATGGAAGAGTGGCTGGTGGAAAGGAGGAAAATGGCAGTGGCAACCAATAATCCAGGCTCAGGAAATTGGAATTCTTCTGCTTCAGCTTGGCATTGTGATGTTTGCCATGAGATTACTACGGCCAGGAATTTCTCTTCCAGGTTCTGAATCAAGACCCCCGCCGACCTACGTTAGTGTGCCCTTCAGTGATTTCTTGAACAAGATCAACAACAACATGGTGCAAAAGGTTGAGGTTGATGGTGTTCACATCATGTTCAAACTGAAATCGGAGCAGGGAAACACAGAGGCTGATCAAAGTGCTGTAAGCCGGTCTCAAGAAACAGATGGATTGCTCAAAGCTGTTTCCCCTACAAAACGAATTGTATACACAACAACAAGGCCAGCAGATATCAAAACGCCTTATGAAAAGATGCTTGATAACCAAGTTGAATTTGGTTCACCTGATAAACGTTCTGGTAGCTTCATGAATTCTGCTCTGGTGAGACTTTTAAGCCTTTAATATGACATGCTTTTGTCTATCTGTTAAAATGTATTCATCAGTTAGTGTTAGAAGTTGTCAGAATTGCAAAACCTGCATCTTGATGTGAAACATTGTGTATCTCATGAGTGCTTCTTTTCAAGTTCATGATATGGTTAGGCTGAAATTTACTTATGTTCTCAATGACAATACCTGATCCCTATTGACTGAACTAGTTCATAGAATTACATTTGATGATCTAGATCCATATTTGTACACAGCAATTTGTGGTAAGGAACTTGGGAAAAACATTAAATGGTTAATATTTGAAATCAGAGTATTTAAAGATTTTTAATCTTTTTGCAATGCTTAAATTTTTATGATCAGAACTAATAGCTTAGATTCTTTGTACCTTCTGCAACACTATCTAGAAGAAGAAAAAGTTCATTAGTGTAATAGGTTTTCAGTGGCATTTAATGTCAAGAAGAATGGATGATTTAACAGCATAAATGATCTCTAAGTTTGTGAGTGGACCTTTGTTATACAGTTGTTACTAGGACCAAAGTTGTTGAACGAGTTGAGGATTGTTATTCTAAGGAGTTATCTTGTTGGTTTGGAGATAATCATATTTTATGTTGATATGTTCTTGACTTGAAATAAAATATGTTGTACGCAAGCTTTCGTTCATATTGTAGATGTTTATTGCTATTTTTGAAGTTAAAATGAATTGCTTCCAAGGTCAAAATTATAAACCGAAGATAGGAATGTTATCCATGAATTTGTTTTACTGGTAGATGCAGATTTTTATCAATGTTTATTCTGTTACATTGGGGGGCCAAAAATATCTGCCCCTATTTCTTGAAGAGATACACTTTTCTAGTACTTTCTTCTTGTTTATTGCTTTATTCACTTTCAATTAGGAAGCATAGATCTTTCTGTATATCTCAATGTGTCATGTTGTGTTATATCCCTATGCCTTTCTGTCACTTCTGTGCCTCCTATTTCCTAAGTGTATGTATAATATTGAGCAAAAACTTTAATAAAATTATGTTATATTATTTTGTGTTTTTTGCCGTGCCTTGTAATTTGCAAAGTTGCTATATCATCGTGTTGTATCGTGTCATATCGCGGTATCCCCTTGTCGTGTCCATACTTCTAGACTCAGCATTTTCAAGCACAATGCATTTAGTGATTTGATCTAATCAAACCCATCAGATTATGTAGTATTATTGGTTATCTAGTGATGGTGATATCTTGATGATCGATAGTCTATATTAGATTGTGCTTCTTGATTGGATAATAGAGATTGATGCAAATTATCTGTACTTTTGTTTATTTTATTATTCATAGAGTTTGTTATTTGTTTGAATGAGTCAAATCCATTTAATTAATTTATTTTAAATTATAACTTTGTTTAGTCCCACATGCTTATCTTTATTTTAGAATGAGATTATTCTTTCTATATATATGCTTGTATTTAAACATTTGAATGACACATCTGATTAATGAAAATTTGCTTTATGTGCAATTAATTTTGGAATGTGTTAGTCTATAGATTCCATAAGGGATCAATATTCCGAAAGGGAAAAGCAAGGGATCATAGGTGAGAATCCTTGAAACCTATTTATCCTTTGTTCTCTAACCTTCCTTTATTTTCTTTTTCCTCTAAACCTTAACCCTCTCTTCCTCATTCTTCTTGCATCAACTTTGGTATCAGAGCCAAGTTCCACCTCTGCCTTTGTACTGCTCAGTTCCATTGCCTTCGAACCTTCGTGTGGTTGTCGTGCTTCCACACCTCCTCACGAACGTGGTTTCCCTTGCCTGAACTGCTACTGACTGGCACTGGTGGCCCTCTCGCATCGCACGAGCCCCAGGCTTCACGCGCATGAGCCTAGGATGAGTCCAACCCTCGCGCGGGCCTAGGCTCAGAGATCACTAGTATTTTGATGTCCCAAAACTCAAGATAGACGTATTTTAATGAGTGTTATATATTTTGTTACGAATCTATTACACATATCCTTACTGCTAGTCCACCTTTTATGAAGGAGGACTCAATCGAGTGCAATATAGATACTCATATTTGTTCTTTTAATCTGTCTCTTTTGAGTGAAAAAGTTTGGGTATCCCATTGAGGTTTCTTTCATAATTAAGGAAGAGAGCCCACATATTTTATTTAGTTTGATTTACGTAACAAATCCCAAACTAATAAAAAAATATGAAAAAAACGAGGATGAAATTGAAGAAAATATTCATAATACGAAACTTCTTATTCTAAAGATTAGATTATATCTCTATTGGAATACCTATGACCAAAAATTTTGAAGAGATATTTTTCAAAAATAATATTTTTCAAAAAAAATGAAGAGAATATTGTATTACATGATTTATTATTTGATGACAATAACAATTTAAAGCCTATTTGTGTAGATGATGTTTATGTTATTGTGGAGCATGGTGATTTGAAAGTCAAGAATATAGAGTACATTGAGATAATTCATGGAATATCAAGTTTGATTAGGCACACTTCTATATTCTATTGAGGATTTCATTATACTTGAGCCTATTACTTACAAGAAAACTAAAAATAAGAAAAAAAAAGAAGGAATGGTGTATTGAACTTGAGTATGATTGGATTCTTATTGAAGCAAAGAGAGGTTGGTTTGTTATGTTCGGTAGTTGCTTATGGAGAATCTTGTGGCATCTTTTAGGAACCACCTCGATTATCACTTTCACCTACTGCTCAGGATGCTTATTAGACTGGACTAGATTAGTTCCTATTTTGGTCCCACCGGATCTAGGTCCAATTGGGCTTGAAACTAGTCTGGACCAATTCCCAATTGGTTTATTTTGGAACCGGTTAGGGAAGCCTAGAACTGAACTGAAGTCCAGTTTGGTTTAGCGGAACCGATTCAATTTTTTCATTTTAAAAAAATATTTATATCCATTTTTGTACATGTATTGGACTTAGTCTTATAGTATGATGCTAAGAAATGTCATTTGTGATTAATAGAAAACATTTATAATAAAAGAACTCATTATATTTGAATAATATTTTATTACAAAATAATGGGAAAACTCACTTATCATACTTACAAAGATTCTTTTAGAGTACCCATTTTCTTCTTCCAAACTATTTTCTTTGAACTCGTTTATAAAATTATATTGCTGATTTCGTGACTCGGCAACAAACCAATTTTGCAGACATGACACCAGATAAGTTTCTTTTATAATCTCTAATTATTTTTCTTGTCGTGGAGAAAGTTGATTCGAATGCTATGGTTGACACTTGAGATGCTAGGATCTCTCGAGCCAAGGTAAATAGAATGGGGTACTGTTTTGAAGATTGCTTCCACCATTCCAAGTGACTAATGTTATTGTCATTTTTTTTTCTCAGGTGTAAGTAAAATTGTAGTTTGTTCAAATTGGCTGGGAAGTTAACTCTAGGTCATAGAATGATTGAGTGTATATGCTTTTCCCTTGTCTGAAGTAACCTTTTTGCCTCTGTCAACTTAAGAACGTTGAAAATGCCAGACTTCTTTTGTGTTCTTATCTGTGTTTTCACACATCTAACACTACTTTTCATAGTCTATTCATTGTAATACAAAGAAGGTAAATCTTGGAGAGTTGTATATACTGATATTTTTTCTGCATCAGTATTACTCCTCATATCCTGGGATTAAGCATGAAACTTATAGAATATAGAAAAGGATTTTTTCCCAATAGTTTTAAAATTTTTGTTTCATAACAACAACAAAAGATTAAAGAATTGGGTTCGGTCTAAACTTTAAGATTTTCTGAAAAAATTGAAAAACATAAAAATAGAAAAATAGACAAAGTTGAGTAATAACTGCCTGAAAAACGTTCAGTAGCCTCCTTTAAAATTAATAATAACTCAAAAATCTCTTTTTTTTAAAAGTTCAATTTGCATACATAACGGAATATCTCCATTAATTGTATATGAATTATAGAAAATAGTAAGCAAATTCTCATAGGGTGAAACTGATTCAAATAAATGATGAAGAAAATTCCATGTAGTTTCAATTGGCAAAAGAAATTTAATGTAAATTTTGTTTGCACTAACAAAAACATATTTTCATTCACGTCTAACATTCAACTTCAACTTAATCTATTTAGTTATATGCTTAATTTTATCAATTATCAAATATTCAGTAGTAAAAGTGGCAAAAACACATAAAGTTATGATATGAAATGCACATCTATCGTAAACAAGATATCTGAAAATAGATAAAAAAACTGTTGTAAATAATTAGCTGCAAAATTATTATTCGAAGTATTATTTAATGTAATAGAAAAAATTTTATTTTCAATGTCATAAATTAACATTTTGAATATATGCAAAAATAGTAGAACCTGTATAGGATTTATCTAACAAATCTAAAAATAAAATGTATTTTATTTCCCACTGATTACAAATCCAATGACAAGAATGACTAGGTAAATTTTACTGTTAATGCTAGTCTAAATATCAATAGTTAAAACTGCCCTTATAAGGAATGTTAGTGATGTGTTCAATGAATTTTTTTTTGTATTTCTCATACATAGTCATATAATCATTTTTCAGTATATACTTAGAAATCTATTGGTAAAATGACTATAAATATTGAGTAATATACTCTAAGAAACCCTCATTTTCATATATTGTGAAAGGTTGTTTAGTTCGAATAACAAAGTGAACTAAACTCTACGTGTCTTACCATTCCTAAAAGACCAAGGCATAAATCTACTTTATGGATTTAGCTATCTGACTTTCCGCTACGATAGTGGATTAGTAAGTTTTCTCATCAAGCATATGAAATCTGACTAGATGATTCTTAAAATTACACATCCCACCTCCAATACACCTTATTTATACGAATACTAATTTTTGTATAATTTGCAAACAATGTACTTAGGTATCTCTGGATTGCTATTAGATTTAACTTGTAATTTAAAATGATCATATATTGACTAGGTCTTGTTGGAGATTGGTTTAAAAAATTAAGGAGAAGAAGATTTGTTATAGAGATTGGTTTAAAAACAAAAATAATGATAAAGTGAGAGAAATATAAAGTGAGAGAAATATAAAGTGGCTCGACGAGAATCTAAGAAAGCAGTAGGCAATGCAAAAAATTTGGCTCTTGAGGATTTATATAAGAAGCTAGACACTGAAGAAGGAGAAAGACAATTATATAGGATTGCCAAGGCAAGAGATAGAAAAACGAAAGATTTAATTGAAGTAAAATATATTAAAAATGAAGATCAAAGAGTACTTTTTATGGAAGAAGATATCAAAAATAGATGGTTGAGTTACTTTCAACAACTTTTCAATGAAAATTGTGAAAATTCAATTGATCTTACAGAATTCAGCACCCTAAAAGAAAGTAAAAATTACTCTTACATCTGACGTATTAGTAAAGCTGAAGTCTGGAAAGCTTTAAAGAAGATGAAGCATAAAAACGCAGTAGGACCAGATAACATCCCAATTGATGTTTGGCAGTGCTTAGGAGATGAAGGAGTTTCTTGACTCACTAGTTTGTTTAATATGATTTTGAAGACTAAAATGATGCCAAATGAATGGAGAAAGAGTATATTAGTACCTATTTTTAAAAATAAAGGCGATGTACAAAATTGTGTCAATTATAGAGGAATTAAATTAATAAGTCATACTTTAAAAACTTTGGGAGAGGGTGATCGAACAAAGGTTACGCCATAATACTAAGGTATCAGAGAATCAATTTGGTTTTATGCCAGGTAGATCTACTATAGAAGCCATTCATTTATTAAGACATTTAATGGAGAAATTTAAGGACAGAAAGGAAAATCTACATTTGGTTTTTATTGATTTGGAAAAAGCTTATGATAAAGTCTCAAGAGAAGTACTTTGGAGAGTTTTAGAAAAGAAAGAGATTTGCACTGCCTATATTCAAGTTATTAAAGACATGTATGAAGGAGCTGTTACCTGTGTTCGAACACAAGGAGGTTTGACTAAGGATTTTCCTATTACAGTTGGATTACACCAAGGCTCGGCTTTAACTCCGAATCTTTTTACTTTGATTATGGAAGTCATGACTGGACATATCTAAGATGAAGTACCTTGGTGTATGCTCTTTGCAGATAATATTATTCTTGTTGAGAAAACTAAAGAGGGAGCTAAAGCGAAATTAAAGCTTTAAAGGAATGCTCTAAGAATCTAAAGGTTTTCATCTCGGTAGATCAAAAACTGAATATATGGAGTGCACATTTAGTTAAGAAAGAAATACTTATATTGGAGATGTAACAATTGGTGATCAAATTGTCAAAAAGAGTGAGAGTTTTAAATACCTTGGATCAATCATACAAAATGATGGAGAAATAGATAATGACGTTATTAGCAAGATTCAAGCAGGATGAGTAAAATGGAGAAATGCTTCTGGTGTGTTGTGCGATAGAAAAATCCTATCCAGAATCAAGGGTAAATTTTATAAAACTGTAGTAAGACCAGCGATGATATATGATGCTGATTGCTGGCCTGCAAAGAGGAAACATATAAATAAAATAAATGTTGTAGAAATGAGGATGTTAAGGTGGATGTATGGATATACACGAAAGAATAGAATGAGAAATGAGTATATCCGAAAGAAAATTGGTGTTGCATCAATTGAGGATAAACTTAGAGAAAGTCGGCTTAGATGGTTTGGACATCTAAATCGTAGGCCGATTGAAGCTCCAGTTAGAAAAATTGAGTTATTGGATTTTGTCCATGTACAAAGAGGAAGAGGGAGACCAAAGAAGACATGACAAAAAATTATAAGGAGTGATCTTAGTTACTTAAACTTAGATAAGAATTTGGTAACTGATAGAGCGCAATGGAAACAAAGGATTCATGTAGCCGACCCCACCTAGTGGGATTAAGGCTTGGTTGTTGTATGGATTTAAATGTCAAATTCATTTTATTTATTTATTTTAGTTTAAATTGTGAGTTTGTTTAGTCCATGTTTATCTTTATTTTAGGATGAGATTAGTCGTTCTATATGTACAGTTTGTATTTAAATATTTGAATAATACCTCTGATTAATAGCAATTTGTTTTAAGTGAAATCGACCTTGGAATGGGTTAATTTAGGAATTTCGAAGGGATCAATATCCCAGAAGGGGATCTTAGTGAGAATCTTTAGAACTGTAGTTGTCCTGTATTCTCTAAATTTTTCTCTTTTCTTCTTCCTGCAAAACCTAGCTCTTCGTCGTTTATTTTGCATCAGTTTTGGTATCAAAACATTATCGCGCATCATGTGGTTTATAAAACTAACTTATTAACATGCATAAAGATAAAATTACTATTTTTACGGACACCCCAATCCTGAAGTAAAAAACTAGTGTCATCAAGCATTTAAAACTGTTTGCCAAGGTCTATTTGTATGCATAAAAAATTGATGATCGTGTATGATGATGTTTTGTTTATCATTCTTCCTCTAAATAGATGTTATGTGGAGCAATGCCAAAAATTTAAGACCAGTGGTTTAATTTCAATATATCTTAGATGGGCATAATAATGTAGAGGATTAATTATGTGATAAAATCAAGGAATTTCACTTTTGTAATTAAACTGATTTAGGATTTAAATTTAATTGGATTGATGGTGAATATGAATTTATCGAGTTAGTTTAGAATGTCAAATTAAATTTCAGCAATCACTTTCTAGGTTTCAGTGATGAATAGGGTCTCTTAAATTAAAATCCAATTTAAATAAAAAATTCAATTGTAATTTTTCTCAAATTGATGTCGGATCTTTTAAGTAGATATAATTGAACAATCAAGATAATTCCATGAAATCCATAAAAAAAGATAATTCTATAAAAAATGATCAAGTTAAACAATTATTGTAAGTTAATTCCAATCAATTGTTAAATATTGATGTTGGAGGAGAAGTTATGCATTACTGAGGGAATTATGATTGATGAGGTCATATATTCAATCAAAGTAAGGGAAGTACGAGAGGAAAGAGAGAGAAAGAGGATTGTTTTTGCTTTTTGCAATGAAAGGAAAAAAATGAGAAAAAATTACCATGGCATGATGCTACAATGGGTACTGCTGAAGCTAACTCTTCTTGTGCGAGAAGAAAAGATCCACAGGTAGTTCGTTACTTTTGTCGATTGAATTCACTAGAATTCAGTTTGTGAAAAAGGGAACCATGTGAATAAAGCAAAAGGGTGCAACATGCAGGCTTTGGTAATATGCCCTAAAAGATTTCTCGTTTTAGTTGTACGATTTATCTCGATTCAATGGTCAAACTTGTTATGCCGGTCATTTTTTGGAATTTTTACGCTAGGTCTTAGCCTTTTTCTTCTGGTCGATGAATTATCAATTTAATTCCATGATCCTTAGGATAATTTTATTTCATTCATTAGAATGTTTTAGATAATTAAAGGCTTTATTATAGAGTGGGACAAATCTCACTCTAAAACAACATACAATTGCGTGATTACAACATGTCCACTGAAGTGAGTAAAGTAAATTAATAAAAGGAGTTGAATAATTTAACCCTAACGAACCCTGTGAATGGTAAAATAAAATTAAAATAATCAGCATCTATTCATCAAAGGCATTATGGTGCATGATCTGATCGGAGTTGTCGATCATAAAGATCTCCCTATTAGTATGCATGCTGAATAATGATTTCTTATCGGCCATCCATACTACTATTTCGTCTCCACTTGTTCTTTCTGCTTCAGGTAATTGTGTGAGATGAATTTTACTAGTTGTCAGCATCAGTTGAAAGTGAAACATCTTTAAAGACTTTTGACTCTTTTGTACATTTCTTTCAATCAACAGATTGCTCTTTTCTATATAGCTGTACTTGCTGGAGTCCTGCAACGCTTCCCCATAAGTTTTTCCCAGGCATGTACATGGTTATTCTCTACTTGTATTCCCTTTTAATTATGCTGAACAAATATTAAATATTTAACACAGGTAATTAACTAACCTATATTTAAATTAGGATGGTAGAACTTGAATTTGCAACCTGTCGTGTTAAGGTTAATGAACCATTCTAGAAGACTAAGCTTATTGGCTGTGGTCAACTATTAACTTCAAAATAAATGTCTATCCAGCAGTCACCAGGCCAGTTGAGGACCCGCAAGGCTTCACGTTTGAGTGGAACAAAAGTACCTGAACATGCTAGTATTGTCACCTTTGCTGATGTGGCTGGTGTTGATGAGGCCAAAGAGGAGCTTGAGGAAATTGTCGTACGTTCATTTTGTAATCTGCTTCTAGCATTACTTTTCATGTTGACAATCATGTCCTTATGTGCAGGAGTTCCTTAGGAATCCAGATAAGTACATAAGGCTGGGTGCTCGTCCTCCTCGAGGAGTTTTGTTGGTGAGATCACCTGTGGACACTCTTCTAGTATTATTTGTGCATAATGTGTTCATTTAAACAGGCAATAGTTTTAATTTGTAGGTGGGTCTTCCTGGGACAGGCAAGACACTTCTAGCAAAAGCTGTAGCAGGGGAAGCAGAAGTGCCTTTTATAAGCTGTTCTGCTAGTGAATTTGTGGAACTCTATGTAGGAATGGGTGCTTCTCGGGTGCGAGATCTTTTTGCAAGGGCAAAGAAAGAGGCGCCTTCAATTATTTTTATTGATGAGGTAGAAATGATAATCATGATACTATTCGTGAATGTCTAGTCTTTTTCTTCAGAGTTTGCTGACGTTCAGCACTTGTATGCTTTTCTCCACTTCAGATAGACGCAGTTGCAAAAAGTCGTGATGGCCGATTTCGCATTGTCAGTAATGATGAACGTGAACAAACCTTAAACCAATTGCTTACTGTAAGGAAGTACTACAATCTTCCACTTGATAATACTTGAATTTCTTGAATATTAGTGTATATATGGTCCATAATATTCCCTATTTTGCCAGGAGATGGATGGATTTGACAGCAGCTCTGCAGTTATTGTCCTAGGTGCTACTAATCGTGCCGATGTCCTGGATCCCGCACTCCGTCGCCCTGGAAGATTTGATCGCGTTGTTATGGTATGAATTTCTGGTCTGGTTTAATTGAGTGATAAGATAATTATCAGATTGTATCTTTTGTAGGTGGAAACTCCTGATAAGCTAGGTAGGGAGGCCATCCTAAAGGTTCATGTTAATAAAAAGGAACTTCCTTTAAGTGAAGATGTAAGTCTTAATGAAATTGCATCGATGACTACTGGCTTTACTGGGTAAGATTTGTTTAAGGTTTATACATTTACTCATCTAAAAGGATTTGTTGCTTCTTTTGTATTATTTATTTATTTATTTTTTTCTTTTTTAACTCCTTTTGGTTGGACTTGTACAGAGCAGACCTAGCAAATCTGGTTAATGAAGCTGCCTTGTTAGCTGGACGGTCAAATAAAGTTGTTGTCGAGAAGATCGATTTCATCAAGGCAGTTGAACGTTCAATTGCTGTAAGTATATGTGCATGCATATTTTCTGCTTGTTACCTTGAATAATTGATTACTATCTTTGTGTTGAGTAGTTGTTCTCTGCATACCTTGTCCTTACATCACTATGTTTATGTGACATTTAATTGCTGTAAATATTCTGCTTATGTCTGTACAAACGAAATGCATATATCCGGGGGTTGGTTTTAATGGATGCCCCTCAAATAAAAAACAAAAGAAAAATGGCAAATTTAGAAAATATGCTACAAATGAGATAAGAATAATACTGATTGTCAGAGTGAGCGGAAAAAAAGTAGAAATAGATACAAGGAAAGACACCGATATACGTGTTTTGACATCTCTCTATGCCTGCATCCAATCCAAAGGAAAACAACAGAGTTCCATTAAACCTCTTACCCCAAGTCACCATACTCTTGCCTTCTAGGTTCACTCGTTGGGAAATACAAACTCACACTCTTTTTTCCTTAAAAAAAAAGAATGATAGTTCAGGAGAAAAATAAAAGTCACATGAACAACATTACCTCTCTTCTTCTATGATCTTGAATAAAAAAAGCATGGACATTTTTGTACATCTCAACGTGTCATGTTGTGTTGTGTTTTGTGTCAACGCGGCATGTCTGTGCTTTTTAGGTGCTTCTATATTACTAGCAAAAGATATGATAAAAGTACATGATCACATAAATATTTTTATGTAATTATTATACTATTTGACGTATCTTGCCATGTCCATGTCCCATAATTTGGAAAATTATGTCTATGTACCATGTCGTGTTGTATTCTCATATCTTTGTGTCTTGTTTGTACTTCATAGTCTTGAATGTGAGAAGAAAGATGAAGGTTACACTTGGAGTTAAGCTGTCGATGTATCATGTCGTATTGTATTCTCATATCTTTGTCTTGTTTGTACTTCATAGTCTTGAATGTAAGAAGAAAGATGAAGGTTACACTTGGAGTTAAGTACTAGAGCACTGGATCACATTTGCACATTTTAAATCACTGTCCACTCAGATGATGTTTTAGATATCTTAGAAATTTACCTTAAAACCTATTTAAAGATTCCTAAAATTGTATTAGATTAGGTTAAATGGGCTCAAAATGGAAGATAAATTGGTTGATAAAAATCTACTAGAAAACAATTGTTGACTAACATTTGAATTACTTCCAACTGTGGCTCCAATGGTTAGTAGCTTGGTTGACCAACTTCTTAACCAATCCTGCTATCATGGGTAATCAAGAGGTTGACTACAAGCCTCATGGTCCACTTCTTGTCGACCAATTGTGTGATAGCTCTGGCACTTTGGCTCTATTTTAGGTTGACCAAGGCTAGTCAGCCAACACATTTGGTCGACTATATGGTAGACCAGCAAGTGAAAACCTGAACTCTTTCAATAAATTGATTTAGTTAGCTCTTAATCAACTTCGATTTGAACCCCACTGACTTTCTATTGTGTCTATGTCCGAAATAAATCCATAATATATAATAAAAAAAGAGAATCTTTAGTTTGCTCTGTTCACTTGTTGCATTAATCTTGAACTCTCTAATGGTTCAACTACCACTTTTGAAGTGACCTTTGCAACTTGTCCTCAACTGCTTTAACTACACTTGGTCACAAGAGCTTTAAGGTTGCATTGAAACATCCATTTTAGCTTAAGCGTATCATTCAATGCTATAAAATCAATTAGAACACGAATCATCAACATAAGAACAGTAAAAGCTTCTCTAATTAACGATTTTAAGCTGAAATGCACTTCTAGGGCTTGTTTGGGAAGGCCCCAAAAATGGGCTAAAAATTAAAATAATAATATTTTATTTTTATTATAAATTTTAATAACTTTATTTCACATCCAACACACCTCCCAATATTAAAATAAATTTCTTTCCCATCAATTCTATAAAATAAAATATTTTCTCTTTCCTTACCCAAATTTATCCTCCAACCAAACAAGCCCCTACTTAGTAGTTTTTACTATATAATTTGAGCTGCAGATCTTATAGTGGCTCTTCGCATGAACACTGAAGAAAGAAAGTGAGGGTGGGGAGGGAGAGAGGGAGAGAGGGGGGAGAGAGAGAGAGAGAGAGAGAGAGAGAGAGATGAGGAACTGGGAGAAAGAAACATAAAAAATTAATGTTATGTAACTGCTTATATATCTTAACTAAATAAATTATTAAATTGAAAGCTTTCATATCTTCTGCCACCGCTGCACCTAAAGCGGTGTACAGAGTCATGGGACCCACAAGAAGTGTATTATTATTTATTTTATTAAGAGTTACCACTAATGGCACCCCTTCGATCAATTAACTCCCTTTTGATTAAAGCTTTCGCGGACTCCCCCTGTAGTGTAGTTGTCCCTCAAGTGGTGCTCCTTTTGACAAATTTTGGTAGTCTCTTTTGCACTGGAGTTTTTCTACAAAAACAAAAAGTGGTGGGGACACCATGATCGACCGTCGATTCATTCCTGGCAGAGTTTACCGTCGACGACCGAGATCTGGCCACGCTGTTTCGATCTGGATCGATTGACTATTAGGACAGATTTGGAAAGATGGATGCTGCGGATCGCTGACTTGATGGATTGGAAATCTCCCATTCATTCTGATTGATGGGAGATTCCATTTTGGGATGATTTTATTTATCGCATTTATTTTGTATTAGTTATTTTTTATTTTGTGATTGTTATTTTAGGCATGTTATCTGGTATTTTCTCGTTTGTGTGAGAAATTTATTACTTTATGTATTTTTTCTTTATTAAGTCAGTTTGTATGAGGTCTGTATAAACGCCTCCCTATTACTCTTATTTTTCTAATGCTGAATGAATTTGACTTGTGTTCTCTTGGGATTATTTGATTCTGGAATGAATCGATATCCTGGATAGGGAAAGGCTTGGGTAGGGGTGTGCATTCGGTTTAAGTGGTTGGTTTGGTGACCAAACCAAAAAAAAAGATCGGATTCGATTTTAAATTTAATGAAACCAAACCAACCAAATTACATTATAAACCAAACCAAACCAACCAAATAAATATCGGTTCGGTTTGGTTTGGTTTGGTTAAAACTATATTTTTTTATCTTAAAATTTGTCTTAATCTTCTTATAATAATATTAAATATTGCTATATTAATATCTAAATAATAATTTTAATATAAGAGTAATTTAGCACAATAAGTAATTTNTATAAAACCACTCACCAAATCAAAAAGGCCCATACTATGAAACTGATGCGAATCTTCTTTCAACCTACCTAGCAATCCTTCAAACTCTAACCTGAACATTAATATTGATCATGAAATTCTTTAATAAAATCTTGAAAGTAATATAACCACCGGAGAAATTCTTTAATAAAATCTCAAAATACGTGGGTTATTCGGTTAATTCGGTCGGTTTGGTTTC
>JAEMOT010003984.1:344922-448651 GCA_019297695.1 Apostasia ramifera
GCGTGCGAGCCTGCGACTGCCCCTGCGTGCGCCTGACTCCCCTGCGTGCACCCTGCACCGCGCGACCCACGACCGCGCTCGCCTTGCACCGTGCGACTTGCGACCGTGCTCGTCCCGCGCCGCAAAATTGATGTTAAATTTATAAGATGGACACATTGGTTATTCTCGGTAGCATTTTTGATAGTATTCTATATTTGGTATTTCACTTGATTTTTATAAACTTGAAATCGATCCATTTTTCAACTCAGAAACCTTATCAGTTAGATTAATTCAATGATTTTTGTACAACACATGCCATTGATCACATCTAGCCTATTTATTGATAGATTTCCTATTTTAAAAAAATCAATGCACATTATGTAAACCGAGTAAAGCACCAGGAATATAGTATATTCTGAATATGCTTATGGCGTTTAAACAAGGTGGGTGGTAATTTTAAAATTTTTATCATGGCTGAATGTGAACAACTAGATTAAGGGGATTAATGTGTAATTCTTAAATCAGGACATGTATTAATTCTACCATGCATGTGTGCGTGTATTTTTTTTCCAGGATATAATTTGTTTGGCTGGGGGTATATGGTGGTCTGGGATGAGCTTCTTAGCTATATTCCAGTTTGCTATTTTGTTCATCACTGTTTTGGCTAGTCATGGCACATTATTAGTTTTTGGCTCTAACATTAGCATCTTTGTGATGTTAGAATCCCCGTTTTGCATATCAGGTCACCTTTTCTATGCATTGGAATCTTTTATTTTGATGTAAACTTACTTTTTATACAACAAAAAAGCCATATACTGTTGAGTAGCTCTCATGAAATCTTGAAGCTTTTGTTTGCTGGTTTTTGATTTGACTATCTTGCACTTAATATTTTGAAATTACTTGTCTTGGTAGAATAGTCCAATGAATTTCTGGTCCTATGATGTTTTAGCTTAGATATGCCATTTGCTTTTATTGTTTGAAAATGTCTTGTTTTTATTTTTAATCATTGTTAGACAACAGCTTCATCAGCACACTCAGTGTTGATCGCACTCCGATGTCTTGATTATCTTGATTTTAGTAATAACATAACAAAGGCTTCAATAGGGCATAGAGAAGAAGCATGCAAAGTTACAGGGAAGCGAGAAGGCTGTTGTTGCACGACATGAAGTAGGTCATGCTGTTGTGGGGACTGCTGTTGCAAATCTGCTTCACGGACAGCCACGTGTTGAGGTCAACTCAAGAGCATTTTCATTATGGAAATGCATAATTCCAGAATTTATTTTACATAGAATCTATTTTTGATTAATCTTTTATGCTCTTTGTTGTTAGAAACTCAGCATATTGCCTAGGTCTGGTGGTGCATTGGGATTCACATACATCCCTCCTACAACAGAAGATAGGTATCTTCTTTTTGTTGATGAATTGCGTGGTCGCTTGGTCACTCTCCTGGGAGGACGTGCAGCAGAAGTTGTATATTGTGGCCGTATCTCAACTGGTGCTCTTGATGATATAAAACGAGCTACTGACATGGCTTACAAAGCAGTTGCTGAATATGGTCTCAACCCGACTGTAGGACCAATATCCCTTGCAACATTATCTAGTGGGGGAATTGAAGATTCTGGCAGTGCAGTTCCATGGGCAAGGGATCAGGTCCCCGCATCTATTGTCTTCTGTTTTTCTTACTGTCCTTGTTTATTGTTAGGCTTACCTTTAACTGAATGTACAGGGGCATCTAGTTGATCTTGTGCAAAAAGAAGTTAAGGGACTTCTTCAATCCGCCCTTGAGGTTGCTCTTTCTGTAGTGCGTGCTAATCCTACTGTTTTGGAGGGGCTTGGGGCTCATCTAGAAGGTTATTCTATATTATCTTTTCAGATTATGTTGCTTTTTCTTGGTCATCAGCTGCCTGCAATCATTTGTAATGATTTATTCTTGATGGACATTATACTACTTAATAATGTAAAATTTACGTAATGAGTTTGGAAATCTTTCCCCAGTTCTTTGTCTGCAATATGGGATACTTTCCACAGAAAATTAGTGATTCTATTCATTACGTGGACTTGTGGACTTGTTATGTATTATTGATTTTCATGTTAGTACTTAAGAATAATATGCTTTGTTCTATTTTAATAAAAAGAAAAGTGCCTGAAGCATGGACATTATAGCAAAATATGAACGCATTACCTTCCCCAAAACAAATTGGATGGATCATCTCATTAATATATGTGATAGTTGTTCAACAACAGCAGCAAAGCCTTAATGCCACACTAGTTGGGGCCAACTATATGGATTTCCCTTTTCTCCCTTCATCTCTATGTAAGAATAGGGACTTGATTTTTATTTGAATGGATGGTACAGCTCTAAAACTTGATCTACTATATGAACGCATGAACACTAAATAAGCTGTTTTATATGCATATACATGCAAATACATTCTTTTTTTCTGAATAAAACATACAAATACGTCCTTTGAAATTCATGTACACAAAATATACAATGTAACCATTTATATTAACCAAAGTACACCATATACCAGCTTTTTTCTTTAGTGTTGGAGATAATTGCACTATATCGTTTTTATGTATGGCTTTTCTTAGTGTTCTAATAACGGGTGAAAATGATGTTGAAGCATGTTGGTGATTCTCTGAAGTGAAATCCTGTCTCTTTTCCCGATTCATCCCTTGTCCCGTTAAACTGTGAGAATTTCAAGTTAGCAGAAATAGTCAGCTGGTGATTCTCGGAAGTGAAATCCTGTCTCTTTTACCAATTCATCCCTTGTCCCGTTAAGCTGTGAGGATTTCAAGTTAGCAGAAATAGTCAGCTTATTATGGAGTTCAAAATAAGTTGTTTAACCGTATGATTTGAAGAGAGAACTGTAAACTATTGGAGAGGACAGATGTAACCATCCTAGAGAAGCCTTGACATTTTATTTCATGTTTTGTTTTTTATGCTGTCCAAATATATTTTATAATGCACAAAGTGTCGCTAATTCTTTGCTGTTCAAGCCTTAGCATTTCCAATGAACTGAAAGAAAGGTATAGGTATAGCTTGCGAACTACATAACATTTTACCTCATGGATGAGCGTTTCAACTGCTTAAGGGTGTGTTTGTTTGTAAGGTTAAATTTAAGAAGGTTAAAATTAAATTTGAATGGAGATATTTTTTTATTGAAAGTTGTGAATAATGTGAAATAAAGTTAGTTATTATGTTGGGATATGTGAGGGATGTGATATAAAGTTAGTTATTATGTTGAAATATGTGAGGGATGTGATATAAGTTAATTATTATTTTAGTAATATGTGTAGGATGTGAAATAAATTTAATTTTTAATATTAAATTTTATGTGTGATGTGATATGCCTGGTTAAAATTAAACCAGGTTAATTTTAAACTCCTAGACAAACGGGGCCTTAAAGATATTTTGCACTTTGCATGACATTGTCTTAGTTTCATGTAAACTGCATTTTACTCAACCCTCTGTTTGTTTATATGGTTTAATTTAACAAGGTTAAAATTAAATTTGGATAGAGATATTTTTTATTGAAAGTTGTGAATGATGTGAAATAAAATTAGTTATTATGTTGGGATATGTGAGGGATGTGATATGTCAGGCTAAAATTAAACTAGGTTAATTCTTAACTTCCAAACAAACAGGGTGTTTCTGTTACATGCATATGTAGCTATAGGTTTTGATGATTTGATTGATCTCATTCTCAGAAAAAGAGGTGGTGGAAGGAGAAGAGCTACAAGAGTGGTTGAAGCTGGTTGTTGCTCCTGCGGAGTTGAGATTCTTTATAAGAGGGAACCCTGACACTGTTCTTCAATTAGAGAGAAATTCCTGACAACAGGAATTTTATTTCGTCAAAACAAATAATGGAATGCGGGGAGTGTTCTCTATGCGGCAGAAGAGGTGTACTGGTTTGTTTATGGACCCTGTCATGGGAATGCATTCAATTACTCTACATTTGAAGAATGGCAGTTGCTAATCTTGCAATAACCTGTGACTTCAATTATGCTATGGTGGTGGACTAAAATTCCAATGGTTGTCGACATTCCTTGGTCAATTTATTTTTTAAGGTGCTGGGGATTTCTTCAAGCTACCCATTCTCAGGGTCTGATCAGATACCAGAATGATATACAACAGCTTTACTGAGCTTCTTGCCAACAGTTATTTGGTTGATACGGTCTCGTATATAATTATATAACTCATTGTACATTATTATTGTTTCAGTCAAGAAATCCAATGATCACGCAGTGCTTAGTTGTATAATAGATGTCAAAGTGTACCCATATGAAGTACTTGAAAATGTGCTTTAAAGTTGAAGAGAATTAACCTTCCTTACGCGCGTCCACATTGCATCCAAATAGAATGTCTGCATGAAAAGAGTGAGCTACAGTACGTACACTGGTCCGGTCCTGCTTCTATGGCTCAGGTAATATTCTCATGCTCAACGCTGAATGGTCCTATTTAGTTCTTTTTTTTTATATAAAAAATTGTGTTGATTGCAAACTCACTGAAAAATTTATTGCCATTTGATTAGTTAGGAATACAAACAACTATCAGGACAGCGCAACAAATATCGTTCTCTCACAGCTTGTCCTGATGAGCCAGTGCATTTTTTTTTTCTTTCCCAACACTTTTCAACACTTTGTTACCATTTACACATGCATAAAACATGTTTTGCCATAATTCCTTTAATGTAGAAATTATGCCACTCTAAGCTTGTTATATCTCACATCACATTGATTCTAAAATTATCTCATTGCTCCCACCTCTTTATCACTACTTTATATCATTGTCATCACTCTGCATATTCATAAGTTGTGGGCTTGCCTATGAACATGAATCATATGATATCGCATGTTATAGGCATGTTTTGTGTAGCATTTCAAAACTTAAGTTGGGCGACTCCTTCACTTTTCATGGTCGGATGCTTGCACGTGCTTTATATCAAGAAAATCAGAAGGAAATAATTTAATATGTAAATAAGTGTGTGTGTTTCTAAAATTAGGTAATTAGGACTTCATTGTTCTATTGAACCTGCGTGTGACGTGGTTGAAGTGAGGTGGTACCCAACAAAGAAAGGAAGCATACTGCCTTAGCATAGAGATAATAACACGACTTGGTTTAGAATTTAGATTATTCACAGTTTGCCAGGAACGTGGCATTTATGAGTTATAATATAATACATGAGAATCAACCACATTTAATAGCTCATTTTTCATAACTTAATAAAAGACCACACTGTTTATATACACATATAAAACATCCAAAATTATTCATACTTCACCTAAAATTTTAAAAATTAAAAAAAAAATCAATTATAACATAGATTGAGAAAGTTAAGGCTAATTATAATTGTTCATTAATGGAGGCAAACAAATTACAGTTTGGCAGATATCTTTGTATTCACAATGTTAATTCCCATACCAGCCTTGAGTAGATTAACACTCCGGCTCAGTCGGGGTGAATATATTCACTCATTCTCTTTTGAGGTAAATCTCTATTTAGCCTTATGGTGGCCCAACTCATTGTATTCACGAGGATGGTTCCCACTTCAGTGCCAAGTATATAAATCCCCACTCTCACCAAGCTATTCTTGCATGCCCTGACTGTCATTTATGACAACTTGACATCCTATCTACTATATGTCTTGTTGTTTTTGAAGTTCGGTGCAATTACTTCGGTGTTCAGTCACTACGAGTACTCAAACATCAGAGAAACATCAAACGTCTTGATTAAACTCAGCACAAATACTATGAGTTATCAAAATTCATTTGAATTATGTTACATGCACTGTTCTGTCACAGATAAAATAAAAAAAAATAGAGGCTCCAATGTGGGGCTAGTTGTCCTTATTTCTTTCTCGTGATGTCCTTTGTTGTCTAGGAGTCTTACATGTTGAAGATTTCATTACCTACCTATTCAGAAAAATCAAACCTCTTCTCGGAGTAATGTGGATCAAGGATCAAGCACTCTGTCAGGCGCGCGGGCAGGCGGGCGTGTGCGGGCAGGCGGGCAGACGGGCGCGCTTGTAGGCAGGCGGGCGCACAGGCAGGCTGACNGAGGGAGCTTCGGAGGTAGTGAATGCTCAAAGATTTTTTTTTTTTTTTTGAAAAGTGGATAACTAGGTCAAATTGAGGATTCTCACCAAAGGCTAACCCTACCCTTTCCTTCACCGGAATATCAACCCCTTAACCCGAGTCTAGGCTCTGAGAAACTCAAACATAATTTCATTCATCAAGTGCTATTCTTTTTACAATACAGGGCGACCTCTTTATATAGAGAGATCTCCTGTAGAATTTTAAAAATACAATATTAAATGTAGAAAATAAAATATCAAATAAATAAAAGCAAATATTGAACTAATTTTATTACAATAAAATAAAATCAGCTCCAAATGTCGTGAGTCTCCAAATCTTCCAGATATGCTCTGAATCAAATCAAATTAAAATTAAATAAAGCTAATATGAAAATCTTTAATAGCTTTAATTAATTTGAATTTGAATTTTGATTCAGTACATAACGTCATCCTAGCCATCCAATTCGATGCTGATCTGTGTCCCCACTAATTCTCTCAAGGTGGGAGAAACTCGATCCCGTCAAGTATGGGTCATGCGACTCATGTGTCTCCGAGTGGGTCAGATCAGCTGTAACCTTTGAGCCTCCTGAAAAGGTAAAATTCTCCACCTAACCAACTATCACTTATAATTGAATTCTATTAAAATTACTTGCTCAACAAGTTTATTCAATTAGCTCTAAATAATTATTGAGGTGGATTTTGGCTATGGACTCTCGTGGTTAAAGCTACACTCAAAGGGAACAAGAGGCTATTGCTTCACTAGGTATTATTGTTGTATCCTGATAACTAATAGATCTGAAATATTAAAAGTATCAACTATTTCCATGATCTAATAATAATATTCAAAGTTATTCAGTTGACTCAATTTAATAAAAATTTTAAAATAAATTAAATTAGAGATTTAATTATCTTAAATTATCATAGTAAAATATTTTAAAAAATTTTCTATATTTAATTATAATAGCTCACCATTAATTTTACTGATTTTATTTATTTTATAATATGTAAATAAAGGAACTGACACATGCAATAAACTAAAACAAAATGCAACTACAAATACTGACTAGACTCAAACCTACGATATAAAAAGAAAATTAAATGTATGCAGATTTGATTTATGATCTTACTAATACTTACGGGATAATTAATTCTAATTATAGGCATAGAAAAAATAGGTTAGAGTCACGAGAGATGCGGTTCATAATAGTTGCCATAAAGTTCTCCAGAAATATTTGGCGAACCGTACAGCACACCAGTTAGATATTCGCGTAGCCCACCATTCAATCTCATGCATCATCTGCCTACATTGGTCTATAGGTGTTGAGCTTTTACTAAATCTAGAATATGCATGAGTATGCTTAACTAAATTGAACTTATTGACCTCATAATGATTGTAGCCTATAATCATCTTAATGTGATCGATAGTGTCATCAATACAGTAAGATGATTTAATGGCTCTTATCGAATCTATGATCTGTTTTTCTTTATGATTCAGCTCTATGATTATTTTCTTTACTTGACTTTCAACTTCTATCATATAATTATCTTCCTCGTGCATCTCATTCTCGTATTTTTCGTACTCTTCGGTTAAACTAGGATCTGCTATATAAATGAATATAGGTAAAGAATCAAGTTCCAATGTTTCAAGAAGAATGAAGGTCTCCGTGGAGAACTCATTCAAAATTTCTTTCACGAAAAAACTAGATTGGTCACCTATAGTCTCAATAGGTCTGGCAATGAGAATAGAAATTGGAGCAAATGACACTAATCTAGGGTCATGCTGTTTATTAGGTGTGGATATGCGATCGAATCTTGCGATAAACTCAGATAATATAGTTTTTATTTTAGAGTCCATACTCACATGATATTTATATTAGGCAGTAATAAAAAAATTATAATACAGAATATGTAAAATAATCAAATAAAATGCCTTAACTTAAACCATGCTCTGATACCAAGTTGATGCGGGACAGAAAAAGATGTCAATGATATTTTATATTTATATTCAACAAAATTGATTAGCAAATTATTTTAATTAAGAGAAAAATATTTTTTAAATAAATTATATGATAAATAAGATTTGTGAATCCCGTAAATTAAGATATCTTAAAATTAAAATTAAATTGGATCGTATAATAAATAAGAATTTATCAATTTAGATTAGGGCGTCAATTAAATTCAATAAATCAGATCTGAGGTTTAGGAATTTAGGACAATCAACTTAGCTGTGTTCGAGAAAGAATTTACCAGCGATTTGAATCGGAGAAGAGTCACTGACGATGATTAATTGATCTGATCGTGACGCGCGGACAAAGCGCAAACGACGCGTGGGCGCGAGCACAGTCGGGAGCGCAGGCGGGCTCAGGCGTTGGACGAGTCTGGCGGAACTGCACGGCGCTGCGAGCGGAGCGAGCTTCGGAGGTAGGTGAGTGCGCAAAGATTTTTATTTTTTATTTTTTGAAAAGTGGATAAATAGGTCAATTTGAGGACTCTCACCAAGGGCTAACCCTATCATTTCCTTCACCGGAATATCGACGCCTTAACCCGAGTTTAGGTTCTGAGAAAACTCAAACATAATTTCATTCATCAAATGCTATTCCTTTTACAATGCAGGGCGACCTCTATATATAGAGAGATCCCATGTAGAATTTTGAAAATATAATATTAAATGCAGAAAATAAAATACTAAATAAATAAAAGTAAATATGAAACTAATTTTATTATAATAAAATAAAATCAGCTCCAAATGTTGTGAGTCTCCAAATCTTCCAGATATACTCTGAATCAAATCAAATCAAATCTAAATAAAACTAATATGAAAATCTCTAATTGCTCTAATTAATTTGAATTTGAATTTTGATTCAGTACATAATGTCATTCTAGCCATCCAATTCGATGTTGATCGCTCTCCATTGACATGATTTGAAGAGAGCAAACTTTAGCAATGGAGTGATGAATGATGCAAGTCAAACCAAAAAGTTCAAGGAACTACCTTAAAGATCTTTCTAATTATATATATTGTAGTTTAGATTTTATTTTAGGTAGTAACTCTTTTAAGATTGAGAGCTTGTAAGGGCTAGGCTATGATAGGATGTAATCATGAGTACTAGAGTTAGTCAATTCTTTGATGGTAATTTTATACTCCAATTAGCTTAGTTTGTGCCAAAGGTATTACAATTAGGCAAGTGCAATTAAGGAACACAAAAGAAAACGTTAAACCAACTTAATACAGATAATCAAGCCTGAATAGATAATATAACTTGAGATTATTGAATGGAACTTTAAGTCGAATTCGTGATTAGTTGTTTAACTGGTTGATTTGACTTGAGCTTTTGTTTAGTCATTTGATCGGGGTTTGTTTTTCGAAGTAGCTATTAGAGCTCCTCAATAAACAGTTATGAGAGGTCTTTTGTGTTGGTTTTTGTGATTATTATTTTTTTTATTTTATATTATAATTTTCTCTTTCTACTTGAAAATTATGGTGGAAGTGGTTCAAATATGATACCTCATAGTTTTCAAGCAAATTCCTTTTACACTAGACTAGGAGAACATTACTCTTTCATTGTGATTATGATATAATCATATATTTTAATATTTGTTAATATAATTAAGTTAGTTGATAATTAATGAATTATTAAATTTAATGTTTGTAGGCTTAATGATTTATTGTTAATTTGATGCTTCATACAAGAGTTAAAGTAAAAGAAATTTGAGAGTAAAATAAGCTTGAGGTGTAGTATTGGAGTGATTAAGATTGATAAAAAAGTCTTTAAAAATTAGAAAAATTTCAATTGAAAATTAAGTTTATTATTTATTATTTTTATTTTAGTAAAATTATTATAAGATTATTTTTAAAGTGCTAGGAGATGATTAGAATATTATTATAGATTGGTTGGAATATATTTAAATAGAGTTGAATTGATGAGTGAGCCAATCAATATATTAGTTTGCTAGTTATTTTCTTTGATAAATCGGCCGAGCTGTTTGATAGGTTTTTAGATAGATTAAGTAATTTGCTTTCTTTCGTTAATATTATAATTCTCTGTCACCTAAAAATTGAATAAAAATATATATTTTTAGTAACATTATTATTCTGAATCATGACATATAAAATAATAAAAAAATATTCATACAATCATAAAAAATTTGGTTATATTTGTCATTAATTAATCGTGTTCAAGCCAACCAATCGAGAACATGCTATCTCTTTGCTAGGTAAATCACGCGAAATAAATTTATTATTTTAATATCATAATTTATAAAAATAAAATTAAAATTTAATACGTATAATGTGAAATAGAAATATTTTTTATATTATATATATAATTTTATATAATATTAATGTGGTGCGCCGTGCGCGGGTAATGGAATGTGTCTTCCAGTGGTGATTGTGATCCAATGGGGCAGCGACAAGTGGACGTGGGACCCCCCAAAGAAAGGACACCACTTTTGTGGGGTCATGCTTTAATGGAGGGATGATAAGTAGTTAGATATCTGAAGAAAACGTGTAGAGGAATATTTTAATATGTGCATGTTAAAAGCAAAGCAGAGACAGCGGTGGATTAAAAAGTTCAATGAATCGAACCCCAAAACATCTGAGGGATCATCATATCTCTTTTGATTTTATTATTGTATGGTATTTGTCGATGCCCAACATCATGAAATGAAAGGCCTCTGCCACCTCTCGAAATTTAATAACTGATAATTAAAAAGGCCAGGCCAGCTCAAGGGTTGAAATTTGATCCAAATTAATCAAATTAAATTTCGAATTAATTCTATTTATGACTAACGTGTTATTTTAAATCGAGTTACCTCAAAATGATTAATTAAAATATTATTTATATACGCATCAAGCCTAGCTCCAATAATTGAGATTAAACCAAATTCGTCTCGTTTATACTTTAAGTAGATTGCATCAAAATTAAATAAAAAATTTTCAATTAAAGCTTGAGCTACAATCAGATCAGCTTGACATTAGATCATCAATTAACGTCCTTACTAATGATATGTGATATACGTGTCTTTGCGCTTGAGCACTGATGGCATCATTCTTTTTATCTTGTTGATCTTTATTTGCATACTATATTGATGCAGATGACAAAAAGGAATTCATATAATGAATTAGGTAGTACGTATCTCATCTATAGAATGTCATGTCAGTGTGATCTTCTCTTCTTTCACTTGTTATCATTTATCTTCAAAATATTTTTTTTTTGTCTATACATATGAATATAAAACTGTTATTTTGATTTTGGAAAAAAGAATGTTACTTTGAGGTGCGTTGGAATTGTTATTTAACTTCTCGATATGGAGAATTTCTTCCATAGTATCTCTTCTTTTTTTTTTTCATAAAAAAAATCTCTCCTCTTTGATAGGAATGGAGACCTGCTTATTTGAAATATTTGATTCATTCGATATCTTCTCAGTAACTACAGATATGTTCTCAAAGATTAGCATCCGTATGTATAAGTTAAGACTCAATAGATATATAAGGTAGAAATAGAGTCAATTGATAGAAGACAAATGAGCTTTAATTTCAACAGGTGTTCTCGAAATTATTTCCTATGACATTTTCTTAAATAAAGTGTTTCTTTCGCTTAAGCTATAGACTCATAAAATAAATATAAATATCTTATAAAATACTATATTGCCTGTCAGATAAGAAGTACTGTGAGAAGTCACAATATAAATTTATTAGCATATGACACTGTTACTTCAAACTATAATTAGTATACATAGATGCATTTGATGTTGTTGTATTTGTCAACTTCTCTTCTCCTTATTGTTATATTTTTTATTATCTTTTTTATGAGAATAAGTGAAGTTCTTATGTGCTTTTTTGTATTTTTCCCTACAAGAGTTTCCACATAAATCATGTTTACTCTCTCTTTTTTAGTGGCTTATTGCCATTTTTTATTCTCCATATTGTTTTCAAACCTTTTGATGCTCTTCCATTAGTTATCGAAGAAACACACTTCAGTTCTACTTCAGTATTGCACCAAGAGACTAGGATCAAAGCTTTTAAGTAGCTCATCAAAATATATCATCAAGAAGTGAGGTTAGAACATGAAATTCACTCAATGACAAAAGAAGATCACGTATTATCAAAGAGGGTGTTATTTTAAGACAATGTCATAATTTATTATGATAGCAGAAGCCTGCCAATGAAAGATAGGCCGTCAAAACATATTGATATTAAATATTATTTTGTTTGAGAAGTTGTTGCTTGGTGTGATATTGCTGTCAATATAAGACTAGTTTCACGACAATCCAGCATTTGATTAAGTCTAATCCAATTTCAATGTTTGAAATTATTTGACTTTGATTTCTTTCTTCCATTTAGTAGATGTCCTTAAGGAAATTTGAGAGCAGGAGAAGTTTTGTAGAGGAAATTCACATTAGGTTGTAGGATTTTTGAGATTATGACTTGAATTCTCAAGGTAGAGATTTCTTTTACATTACTTTTTTCCAAGAAGCCATTTAATTTTTAAGAAAACCCAAATCAGTTTCTTTTAATTGAAAATTTTGGACAATAAGATTTGATGAAAATATGATTATTTGGTTGACTTTTCTGATAATGTTTCGGGCAGCTAAAGATATGTTCTCAATGGCTAGCATCTAGATGTGCAAGCCACACTCCGTGAACTAGATCAAAGTAGAATATATTTATAGATGATAAAATAGAGTAGTTGCAGTTATATTTTGAGAGTTCTTTTGTGATGTTTACTTCAACTACATGTTTATCTTTAGTCTCAAGCTCACAAGAAAAATATAAGCACAAAAATTGTGCATAAAGTGTAAAAGAACTTGTTAGATAAGAGGTATTATGCGAGAGTTAATTATTATAATTTTATTGGCTATCTTGCACCCTTATTTCAACCTACAAGCAGTGAACTTAGATGCATTCAGTGAAGATTAGTGAAGTTCTTTTTATGAGTTATGTGATTTTTTCAGAGGAATGTTCACATAAATATTATTGTTCATTTCTCTTTTGTAGTTATTAATGTTCATTATTATTTTCTTCTTTTATTTGTCAGTATTTTTCCATTGATCGTTGAGGAAAAACTCAGTTTATATTCCATTATGCTAATAACGTGAGTTGTACAACGGTTTGAGTGGATGAAATGGTTGTTTTAATTAATAACAGTGATGTACTCGAAGTGATAACGATTGGGTTAATTATTTGTTGATGCATTCCATTTTACCCGGTGTCAAGGTTTTATTCTTGATTTGGGAAAAATTAAAAATACGCAATAGATTTTACATGATTCAAATGTAGATGTTCTACTATGTCAATAGGACAAGAGAAATGAAAGATATCTAGTTCTGGATGTGGCTCATGAATATTGGGAAGCATTTCAAAAGTCTACATTGCGCTCTATCAGTTACCAAATTCTTATCTAAGTCTAAGTAATTAAGATCACTCTTTATAGTTTCTTGCTATGTCCTCTTTGGTCTCCCTCTTCCTCTTTGTACATGAGCAAAATTCAATAACTCAATTTTTCTAACTAGAGCTTCAATCGGCCTACGATTTAGATGTCCAAACCATCTAAGCCGACTTTCTCTAAGTTTATCCTCAATTGGTGCAACACCAACTTTCTTTCGGATATACTCATTTCTCATTCTATCCTTTCGTGTATATCCACACATCCACCTTAACATTCTCATTTCTGCAATATTTATTTTATTTGTATATTTCTTCTTTGCAGGCCAGTATTCAACACCATATATTATTGCTGGTCTTACTACAGTTTTATAAAATTTACCCTTGATTCTGAATGAAATTTTTCTATCGCATAGCATACTAGAAGTATTTCTCCATTTTACCCATCCTGCTTGAATTATGCTAATAACATCAGTATCTATTTCGTCATCATTTTGTATAATTGATCCAAGGTATCTAAAGCGCTAACTCTTCTTGACAATTTGATCACCAATTATCACATCTCTAATATAAGTATTTCTTTCTCGACAAATATGCACTCCATATATTCAGTTTTTGATTTACTTAGATGAAAGCCTTTAGATTCTAAAGCATTCCTCCAAAGCTCTAGTTTCGCTTTAGCTCCCTCTTTAGTTTTCTCAATAAGAATAATATTATTTGCGAAGAGCATACACCAAGGCACTTTATCTTGGATATGTCTAGTCATGACTTCCATAATCAAAGCAAAAAGATACGGACTTAAAGCCGACTGTAATAAGAAAATCCTTAGTCAAATCTCCTTGTGTCCGAACACATGTAACAGCTCTTTCATACATATCTTTAATAACTTGAATATAAGCAGTGCAAATCTCTTTCTTTTCTAAAACTCTCCAAAGTACTTCTCTTGAGACTTTATCATAAGTTTTTTTTAATTCAATAAAAATCAAATGTAGGTTTTTCTTTCTCTCCTTAAATTTCTCTATTAAACTTCTTAATAAATGAATGGCTTCTATTGTAGATCTATCTGACATAAAACCAAACTGATTCTCTGATACCTTAGTATTATAGCGTAACCTTTGTTCGATCACCCTCTCCCAAAGTTTTAAAGTATGATTCATTAATTTAATTCCTCTATAATTAACACAATTTTGTACATCGCCTTTATTCTTATAAATAGATACTAATATACTTTTTTTCCATTTATTTAGCATCCTTTTAGTCTTCAAAATCATATTAAACAATTTAGTGAGCCAAGAAACCCCTTCATCTTCTAAGCACTGCCAAACATCTATTGGGATGTTATCTGGTTCTACAACTTTTTTATGCTTCATCTTCTTTAAAGCTTTTCAGACTTCAGTTTTGCTATTACGTTGAATATAAGAGTAATTTTTACTTACTTTTGGGGTGCTGAATTCCGTAAGATTAATTGAATTTTCACAATCTTCATTGAAAAGCTGTTGAAATTTATCCATCTATTTTTGATATTTTTTTCATGAAAAGTACTTTTTGATCTTCATCTTTGATATATTTTACTTCAATTAAATCTTTAGTTTTTCTATCTCTTGTCTTGGCAATCCTATATAATTGTCTTTCTCCTTCTTGAGTGTCTAGCTTCTTATGTAAATTCTCAAAAGCCATATTCTTTACATTGCCTACCGCTTTCTTAGATTCTCGTCGAGCAACTTTATATTTCTTCCTCTTATTCTTATTTTTATTTTTAAACCAATCTCTATAATAAATCTTATTCTCCTTAATTTTTTCTTGTACATCATCTTTCCACCATCAAGTAACTTTATTATTTGAAATCATTCCTTTTAATTCTCCCAACACATCCTTCGACATCTTATAGATACAGTTAGCAACTATCAATTACATAAGATCAGTTTTCTAGTTAATGTTCCATTGCCCAAGTTTTAAAACCTTCTTCTTAAATACACATTTGTTCTCATTCTTTAGATTTCACCATCGAGTCCGAGGATAGAATTTTGACTTATTATTTTTTCTCCAATACTTTATCTCGGAATCTAAAACTATTAATCGATGTTGGGTAGTTAAACATTCACTTGGAATGACTTTATAATCTTTACAATCCAAGCGATCTCGTTTTCTTATAAAAAAATAATCAATCTGAGTTCTTGAAGTTCCATTCTTGTACGTGATAACATGTTCCTCTCTCTTCTTGAATAAAGTATTAGCAATTACAAGATCATATGCTGAAGAAAACTCTAAAATAGTTTTACCCTCCTTATTTATCTCTCCAAAACTATATCCACCATGGATACTATTAAAATTTTCAGTAACACTTTCAACATATCCATTTAAATCTCCTCCAATAAATAATCTTTTCTCCTGAGGTATCTCTGTATTAACTCTTCTAAATCATTCCAAAATTTTTTCTTTATGCTTGCATCCAAGCCAACTTGGGGAGCATACACACTTACAATGTTAACAATCATTCCATTAATTATAATTTTTAAAGCCATAATTCTATTATAATATCTCTTAACTTCTACTACGTGATCCTTCAAGCTCTTATCCAGAATTGTACTCACTCCATTCTTGTTTTAATTCTTACCAGAGTACCAAAGTTTAAAACCTAAGCCATCAATTTCCTTAGCTTTCTCTCCAATCCATTTTATTTTCTGTAGGCACAAAATATTAATCTTTTTATGAATCATAATATCCACCAACTCCATTAGCTTGCCCGTCAGGCTGCCTATATTCCAAGTTCCTAATCTAATCCTACTGACTTGAGTTCTAGTACGATGAGCTAGCTTCTTTACCCACATCCGTCCATGATATGGGGATCCTTGCTCACTTTTCACTACACCCGGGCGCCGATGCAGCGGCTCTTTCTCATTTTTCACTGTATTCAGGCAATACAACGTGCCGCTTCCAGGGAACGCCCTAGCTTTAGTGCAATTTTCTAAAGAATTTATGTAATGATTGATTCGACAAGTTTTACGTTAGATGTCGACTACCTAACGCGACCCTTCGCGTTTCTCATCCAGGACTTGGAATCCGGCAACGGCACGTTAAACCTTCAAAAGTCTAATTCGAGAAAAATTCGGATCAAGACCCATGGTCCCATATATATATATTGGAGCATTGAAATGATGAAAGTATATATATTTTTGTCTTATTAATTTATAATAGTCATTGATGGACAGGCTAATCAATCACGAGGAAGATGATGGCTGCTCCTTTACCCAAGAAGATAATGCATGAGTAGCATTCATGCATGCATCACATCTGTGGTTCCAATAATAATTTATTTTATCAATTTTTTTTAAATGCAACCACCCTCTGCCATTTGGTTAGGTCAATCGAATATATATATATATATATATATATGTATCAATTAATTAGACTCAAATATCATATATACAGATATCTGATACATGAACCAACATACTTAGCTAACTATTGAACATGAGATTCTTAATTTTTGTGATTATATGAGCGAATACAACTGAGTGGATATAAAAAGCCTCCGCATCTCATACAACAGGTAATTAAAGATAATAATAAGAATGAGTCATGTATCTTCATCAACTCTTCTTGTTTTAGAAATAAATAAATAAATATATTTTGGTTGATTTACATGCATCCACAACTAATTAATTGCACTAAGAGAAAGTGCAGTAAGACTAGTATTAAATCCCACTCATACATACATATATACATATAGTAATAATCATCAAATCAGTCGATCCTTTTTTTTAATTTTTTTTTAATTTTTTTGGGGGTTTCTTTCCCTACTTGAACCATGACTAGTTGTTGTAATCCTACTAATTAATAAATCTCAGGTGCGTGACATCCTAACGAAGAAAAACAGATGCATGCATCAACCCAATAATCCTCGGCTCCGGGACCCAAACCCAAACCCAAACCAAAACTCAACCCAAACTCAAACCCAAACCCAGCCCGCCCACCAGCTGCCATCGTGTCTCTCTATAAATACCCACATGTTTTCCTTCTCTTCCCCAAAGGAGATTTGATTATAATTTACTCACAATCAGCAGCGGCGGCGGGGGAAATCAATTAAAAATATGTCTCCCTCTCTCACTCCCGGTGGTACGGTTTTGACCGTCACTACATCCAGAACAACGCCGCCGCCGGCGATAACATCTTCTCCGGCATTGATCAGATTTATTTCCAAATGCACTGTGCGGCCGGATACGAGATCTACCTTGGATGAGCTCAAGCTCTCTGTCTCCGATCTCCCCATGCTGTCTTGTCACTACATCCAGAAGGGTTTATTCTTCCCACCTCTCACCGTCTCTTCCCACACCATCTTTTCCCTTCTCGCCCGTTCTCTCTCCCGAGCCCTCTCCTCCTTCCCCGCCCTCGCCGGACGCCTCTTCACCCACCCAGAAGATGGCCGCATCTCCATCTCCTGCAATGACGCTGGAGTTGAGCTTTTGCACGCTGCCGCACCGTCCCTCTCTCTCCCCCTTCTTCTTCCCCCTTCCAAGGACGTGCCCCCTGCTGTTCAGTCCCTCTTCGCCCTCGACGACACAGTCAGCTATGACGGGCACTTCCGACCCCTCGCTGCATTCCAGTTTACCGAGCTGGGCGACGGCGCCGTCTTCATTGGTCTCACCATCAACCACGCCATCGTCGATGGCACTTCCTTCTGGAACTTCTTCAATGCCTGGGCCGAGCTCTGCCGCTCCCCCATGACGTCCTCCATCTCACGGCCGCCGGACCTGCGGCGCAACTTCTTCGGGGGGTCCACGGCGGTGCTCCGATTCGCTGGCGGCGCGGGGCCCAAGGTCACTTTCCAGGTGGGCGCGACGCTCCGTGAGAGGATCTTCCACTTCAGCAGGGACGCCATTCGCTCCCTCAAATTCAGGGCAAATCACCAAACCCTAATCAACAACAACGACGATTTATACGCAAAGCAGCTCCATGACAACAAGTCATCATCAATGGGGATGGCGGATCATGGCAAGCTTGAAATCTCCTCGTTTCAGTCACTGTGCGCGCAGCTGTGGAGGTCAGTGACCCGGGCGAGGAAACATCTAAAGCCGGAGGCTCCGACAACCTTTCGGATGGCGGTGAACTGCCGGAACAGGCTGGCGCCGCCGATCGACCGTTATTACTTTGGAAACGCGATACAGAGCATCCCGACGACTGCCGCAGTGCGGGATGTGGCAGAAAGTAAACTCGGTTGGGTGGCGGCGCTGCTGCACCTGAACGTGATGGCGCACGGAGACGACAAGATAAGGCAGGGCGTGGAAGAGTGGGAAGCCTCGCCTCGTTGCTTCCCTCTGGGGAATCCGGACGGCGCCGGGATCACGATGGGGAGCTCTCCGCGGTTCCCAATGTACGACGGGAACGACTTCGGTTGGGGCGGGCCGATCGCGGTGAGAAGCGGGAAGGCCAATAAGTTCGATGGCAAGATCTCTGCATTCCCAGGGAGGGAAGGCGGCGGCAGCATTGACCTGGAAGTGTGCCTGGCCCCAGAAACCATGGCGGCCCTGTTGGAAGACAAGGAGTTCATGCAATACGTATCCGCCGAGATCTAACGAGCGCGTCGTCGTCGTCGTCGTTAATGTTGATCCTGACGAATTGAAGAATTAATGAAGAAGAACAGCGTAATGTACAAACACCTCGACTGATGACTCCGGATTAATTCATTAATCCCAAGGAGAAGTACTACTACCCCGATCGATCGATCAATCGATCAATCGATTCGACCCCAATATTTTAAATTAAATTATATTATATTCACTAATAATTAACAAGCAGACGAACGGCATTATTAATATAATAACATTTAAGATGATCTAGAACATCATCTGCTGCCTAGCTAGCTTAGTATATATTTTGATCAATTTAATTAATTATAACCTATCGATTCCAAGATTTTAAGTTATTAATATTGAATAATGCTTCAATTAATTTCCTGCATGGCTCTTAATTATTAACATTCATGCATACACTCAAATTAACTTTTTTTGCTCATATTTAAATTAATTGAACATATAAGAATTCTTAAATCAGCAGTACCATTAATTGAAACAGGAACATGACAAACGTGTCAGCAGGCGGCGGCAATTAAATATATATACTCTTGAGATCAATTTACATGTTTGAAATTAATTAGTTAGTTATTCATCAGGACTTTCCCAGAAAGAAATCTTGCACAATATATATCTGTGTACTGGTAATCAATCATTTTCTAAACACGCAATCTATGACTAAGATAAGTACAGTACTATAATCTAAGATTCATCTCCTCTTAACTTACAATACTGTTAGCACAGAAATATTATACCAACCGATGTGGATGATTAATCTTAATGTCTCAATCCTTAAAGGTGTCAAAGACAATATGACTACCCTAGCCGTTACACTAAAATTTACCAAAATTAGAGAAGAAAAATAAAATTAATAGCGGAAGAAAATTTAATAGATCATCAGATGCTACCACAAAAGTTTGCATTACTAAAATGTAAATAGAAATAAACATCTAACTAAAATAAATAAAGCAAAACCACTAAAGTTTCGACTAAATACATAAGCAAATAAGCAACTCTTTGAGGAAATAAAAAAAATAAGCTAATTCTTTTGTTGACTGGCATTGTCCCCATTCCCCTGATTAAATGCTTCAGTACCTGCAACGTTAGTGACAGGAGTCCGTTAGAACAGACTCATAAGTTGTACACTAATAAAATCTTTAAATAAAAATATTAAATAATAATAATAATAATGACGATGATGATAATGACATGATAATATGATGTAATAATAATAACGAATAATTAAATATGTATAATATAAATTTCAATTAAGTATGCTTGTAGGATAAAGAAATAGTATAGCATAATGTGAATAGAAAATATTAAACAAACATAATATAGTTTGCATAATAATTACAACATCAGCATGTAAATAAAATCTATGAAAATATAAGTAACGAGCAATTTTTTTTATTAATTATATTTTTTTTTGGCCTGTAATTTCTCGTACTACGTCTCAGCTGTCTTTTAAATCTTTGAGGATCATCACCTCCCCATGAATACCTCTCTGTAGGCATATCCAATGGATGCTATTATGCCAAATAATATATGATGACCTCTAGTAGACATGTATCCACAGTAGACACGTATCTGCTTGGGGGATCGTCACCCCCATAATAGTCGAAAACTACCAATAAACATCGCCATACCAAATATCATCATATGCTCGAACTAAGGCATGTGCGTAATTCCACAAAAATCACATTTAATTTTTAATCTATTATCGCCTTTAAATTCTTGATTACAAGTTTAGTCACATAGCAAGCACATACACTTGGCTCAATATCATATTATCTCTTTAAATGTAATAACAAGTTCGTATACTTGCCTTCCGTAGGTGTCACCAATACGATATGATTATATATATGTTTGAAATTAAATAGTCATAACCTGACTCACATTCTAACTAGAGTTTGAAATACCCATATCAATCATGATCCTATCAATTTCATGATTAAAAGTAATTGCTATATATATATCAGTCAATCAATTGAAAAGGTTTTAGGCAAAGCATAATATATTAATTAAATGAGCTAAATATTATCTCTGTTAGCAATAGAAATATGAATTATTAATTAAATAATAAAATCATAAACCTTGCTTACAATGAAAGTGATAGCACATGTTCAGGTTTTCATGTTAACAGCAGGATTAACCATGAAACTTCCAAAATTAAGTAAAATTAATGTAAGAACTCACATCATTATGTGCTCTTGAAAATGATAAAAAGAATAGAAATAATTAACACGTAAATTTCACATCACCTCTCAAGTATAATTTGAGTATCAGGAATAGTTATGTAAATTTATAATCTTAGATATGCAATAGAAAGAGGTTCAACTTGAAATAATAAAAAGAAATATAATACAAATTAATATACGAATTAAAAGGAGAACTCTTCATTTTCATGGCAAGTTTTTAAAACTTTTTAAAGTATTTCTATAATACTCATATTTAGATTTAATCTAGCCAAGTTAGGGTAAAACTTATCTCGAATCACCATAGTTTTAGGTTTTTCTTGAGATCCAAAGGGAAAAATAATTCCAAAATTACTAGATCCAATCGAAGGCGTAAGAAAATATGTAAATCGAGAGAAAGATGAAGAAAAATTGTCAATTTTGAGGGAGATCCGGCTTCTTTTCCTCTCCCACGCGACCCTCTCTCTCTAGACCGGCGGCGGTTATGGGAGGGGAAGACTTGAATAGATGGTTAGAGTGAAAAACTCTATTTCTTACTCAAAATTATAATCTGAGAGTAATTTGGTCAATTTCTCCGAGCCTTAATTTAAGGAGGTGATTATGAAAATTTAATGAGTAATTAAATTCATTGGATTTGAATTTTAAATAATCAAAATAAATTAAATTAAATATTAATTTCAGCCATTTTAAAATTTAAATTGCATAACAAGTATTTAATATTTCATATATTTAATTTTAAATAATTAATTCCACATAAATAAAATTAATTCCATCGTAATAAAATAAATAAATAAAAAATCTAAATTAAATTTTACTGGAATGTTATAAACAGAGAGTTGAAAATGAACGGCACGAAGAAATATTTGAAAGATGCGAGACAAAAATATACAAAGAATGTAGTTAGCACATATTTCACACAAAAATTATATGTATTTCTGTCAACTAAGAAAAATCACTGATGCTTGTTGGCGACTTAAAAGATGAGCTCACTATACTTGCTCTTTTAAAGGTCCTACATGGTGGGTTATAAGGAATTAAAAAGATTTAATTATTATGTGGCTAACTAGAGGTCTTGGTTGGAAGAATTATGATTCTCTAGATGTCTTTAGTACATAGAGAAAAGTATAATTTATTCTTTTATTGGGGGAGTTAGTCTTCAGAGTAGTGGATCTACTCCTCTCCTTCAATGGATCTTCTATATGTGAAAAAGTACAATGATTGACACCCTACCACAAAAAACTCAATAAAATTCTTTAGAGATATCAAATTTAATGAAACTATATATGTTTGAAAAATCTCAAAGAAGGGTTTAATTAGGATGAAATGAAGACTAACAAAGTTAGAGAAATCTTGGATGAAAGCAATGATAGTTTATTGGATTCTGTGCATCAGGATGAAGATTCAATATATTTACTCAAAGAGGAGCTTTACTACATAGTAACAGGAAGGACTAGAAGAATGGAAAGCCAATTAGAATCAGAAAACTGTGTGAGTTAGGTATTTTCAATTATTGCTTCTAATCAGAAAACTATGTGTTAGGCAGCCAAATCTTTGAAGAATGCTGTTAGTGGCACATTCCAAAGAAAAGAATGTTGTTTGTGGCACATCCCAAAGAAAAGAATGTTATTGGTTGCAATGTGATGTATTGTAGGAAGAAACTTTTACTAAGGGCATGTATTTTATTGAGCAATATTATTTGCTAGGGGCATGCATTTTATATAAAATTATTTGTTTTAATTGTGAAGGTCAAAGATTGAATTGTCTTCTAAAAGATCTTGTGTATTAGGCAATAGCAAAGTGTAGTAACTTCACATGTCACAAATAAGAAAACTTTGTGTCAGATGGTGACATTCAACTTGTAAAAGTTCAAGATCAAAAAGAATTTTACAGTTCACATAATGAGCATAACTCAATTAGCAGCTATTTTTAAAAATAACTTGGAATTGACTAATATTAGAGAAGCTAAGGTACGAAGGACCCAAGAGAAATTAGATGTAAACTATTTGAAAACACCTATTTTAAATTTGAGAATTGCTTTGTAGCCAACATAAATAAACCCCAAACTTTGAATCAAATTAGATTTTTTATGGCAATGGTGTCACATAAACAAAAGAAAAAGATTTTGCTTACATAGTAATAGTATCACATAGAAAATTCTAATTGATCGTAATATTTGAGATCATTTATAGGAATGTGTACAACTAATTTTTAAAAAGTAGAAATTATTGATTATTGACTTGATTCTGTTAGTGGGCTTTTGTTTGGCTCAAAATGTTCATGGCCCAATTAAATCAATGGACACACGTGCACTTCTATCATAAGGGGTCAGGGAAATTAGGCATTGATTATAGCTAAGTAGCCACACAGGTGAAGGAATGTGGGATTAATCGTTGGTTCCAGGAAATGTTAATCGGAGTTTCAAATCGATCGATCATTTCATATATAGGAATTTAGAGACTATCATTTCAGATTCATATAAAGAGTGATTAGATTATTTATAATTTGAAAAAAAGACTAATATCAATTGAGTTTAATCTATGATTGATCAGAAAATCTTGTATATATTTTATCTATTTTTTAAATGATAAAGCCTCTTTTAGATTTTTCCCTATGTAAGTAGGATCGATCAGAATTTATTTGAACTACATAAATTTTATAGTTGGACCGTAACCTTAATTTATTTCACATTTTTGTTTAATATTACTTATTTAACTAACAATATATCTGGAGGTGTCTTGTTACACAAGATTTTTTTTCAACAATCTCTAACATTAATGAATTATAATAAATTAACACAAAGCAGGCAGATGGTGTACGGTACAGTAAGCTTGAAGAGTTTTGGTGTAAAATCAATCAAAGGAAATTAATGGGATCAGCCAACTTGTTTACTGCTGCTACTACTACTACTGAGGTGCTGATCAGTAGTGGAGTCTGGAGAGAGAATGCTAGCTAGCTGATCAATTAATGGCCTCCTAGAACATTATAAATTAATTTTCTCCTGCTAATTTATGAGTTCATGAACTCGATCGAGGACATAGCAGGAGAATCGTCAAAAGAGTAAAAAAAAAGAGTCAAGATATTCCACGGCAGTCCGGCCAGTCATCAGCAAAAAAAAAAAAAAGAAAAGCAAATTAAAGTTGGTCCAAGGTGAATTCGATGGAGTCCAATTAACTTTGACTCCAGATAGCAAAGAGAGACGTCTGCCTAAAAAGGAACGACTGCTGCATGATGCTGGTCTTACGCTTACATACAAATAACTGGGAAGAAGCTTTTTAGACATAGTTGCTTCCCTCCCTCCTTCCCCTGCTTTGAGTTTGAGTACAGTACTCTCTTTCCCCTCCTGATCTGAAGTCTGAACTCGATATTCCAACTTCACAGTACTACTGATCACTTTTTCTTTCAATTTAATTGATTCAATGCCGGAGATTCTTGCGGCAAGATTCCAATCATGCATAGGGTCGAATTAGCATTCTACGCAGCCTTTTAATATTTTGGCTTCGGTTAAAGCATATATGCCCCCAGAATCTGCCTCTCATCATCAGTTTTCATTCCCGAATATTTCAATTCTTACCTTCTTTTCGGAAATTTACTGATCGACTCGTCTTAAATAAAGACTTGGAAATCCCCGCCATGCATGATCACCTTCGATTTTTTTTTTTTTTTAATTCTACTATACAAACATACATACTAATTATTATATATAGTTCTAGCTTATAACCGGCCGGTTCCAGGCCTACGTACCATAATTAAGCATGGCAGCAAGACCGGCCATGATATAGATCTTTTCTCTTTTACTTGCTCTTTCCTCTTATTCCTTTCTAATTATCTATTTAATTAATTCCCCAGATCGCATCACTTGATTGCTAGATGATCTTCAATCGATCGTCGGTCATCGGTGCTAGCTAGCTTGAACTATATATATCCTCTTAATTGTTCCAATCGATCGAGTATATATATATATGTATACAGGTACGTACGTAGTGCGTAATTCTTTAATTGGCTCCACGTACAACCGAGAATTAGACCAATTATATTGTGCAAACTGAGCCGCTCGCCGCATTTTGCCTCATCAGGTCAGGATGCCGAAGCTACAGAGAAACAAAAGCAAGAGATCAGTAGGTTTTCACCACGCGGAGGCTGCAGCAGGGGATCACAAGCGTCCTGCAGTCATCATCTCCCTAAAGTGCTATTTGGATTCCAAGGCCGCGAAATCAAATTCCCATGTGAATGTGAGGAGTGCTGCTGCCAAGCGCAACAAATGGAGCATGCATAATAGGAAGCAGAATATTCCGAGGGAAGTCAGCGGCTTCTCTTCCTCAGCAGCAAGGTTTTTGCGGAGCGTCAGGGTAAACATGGCGAGAGCCTTGACTCATCTCTTCGCCAACAAAAGGCCTTCTTCCTCGACCGAAGTTCCCACAGACGTGATTTCATCCACACGCTTCGTTCCTCCAAGAGACTCTCACCACTCCGAAGCCATGGAAGACTGCATCGAGTTCGTTAACTCCTCTTATAGGAAATCTCTGTAGCCGCTAGATAGCTAGCTAGTTAGCTAGCCAGCTCTATTTTATATTCGATCATCAACTTCAGATCGCAGCTAGCTAGCTCTCACTCCAAATTAATTGCATTCAGAATATCATCTGCTACAAATTAATGGAGCTAGCTACATATATGTACTACTCATCTGCCTCTTTATTAATTAATTATTATTACTTCCCAATATCATGCCCTGATCTATATGCATCTCTCATTCTAGTTAATTAAATTTGCTGGCAGCTCCTATGTACTACAACATACATACTCTGCAGCATATATTTATATACTAAAATCAGTGTCACTAAAATGCGGTGTTGAGGATGAGATATATAATGTGCACGCGCATCCATCTTCCTTCGTTTCCTTCGAGCACGATCATGTTCAGTTCAGTTCAGTTAGTTATTCACATAACGCATGTGAGACTCCCGAAAGGCTGATTCCTTATGTACCAAAACCTTAATTTATAAATGATGACGAAAATCACCCAGGGATAGCAGGACGGGGACCAGAAAAAAAAAAAAGTCAAAATAAATAAGACTCTAAACCTTTCTTTATAGCTCAATTAGAAGAAGACTCATAACATGTTCAATTAGAAGCTTAACTCGATATGAGGCTTATTTAGTGCTCAATTAATGGCCTGTTTAGAGCTCATTTAGAGATTATAGTATTTCTTTCTTTTGTTAATCTGAAAAGAAAAAGTTCATGTAACATGAATTAGTACATTTGATAATTAGTTCATTCACCAACACAATAATGTACTTGATATATATAAATTTATTTATAGTGTCTGTTTTTTTTTGTGAAATCAAGTGCACATTTCACAAATAATTTAATTAAAGGTCATTTAGGGACCACACATAAACCAAATACAAACAAGTCATTAATTATGTTGGCGAGCCGAGCTCAAAGAAGCTGATGCTCGAAATGAGCTCAAGCTCTGTTAATATGCTCTAGAAAGTTTTCCTTGAAGATATTTCATAAATATGGAGTTTTTTGAGAAAGCATTTCTCCAAAAATTATTCAAGAAATTAGTAGTCTTTTAAAACTCAATGTCATGTCTACGATGTCTAGCCCCACCGCAATATCCAAAGATATGTGGATATATTAAGGGAAAGATGTTTGATATATATAAAAATACACTCTTACTCTCTGTAGATAAAATTTTAAATTGCGAGGCTCACATGCCAAATCAAATGGTATCAACAAAAGTGAGTTTATTTTAAGATCACATAATTATTATGTGATGAAATTATTTCCCAATTAGAGAACTACTATGCAATGGGATTATCTGCAAAGCTACAATTTGTAACTTTTTATAAATAGAAGCACAGGATTGAAAATAAAACATTAAATAAAACAAATTGCGAAATATCTCTTTGTTCCGTGCAATCTACAAAGTTACATATAAAAAAAATTCAAGGAATGTGATTGGCAGCATTCAAATGACAGCAAATCAGATATTTCTGGTTGATGTATCTCATTCGGGAACTCATATGGCAAGTAGAAACAAGACCAGTTTATTGCTGAAAGATATGAGCATTTGCCCTTCAGTTGCTTGGGATTATTGACACAAGATTAAAACTATGGTTCAAATTTGAAAAACTCGAGTTGTTCTTTAAGTTAATTTGAAGTTCTTATGAAGACCTTCATCTTAATAGAGAGGAGAGTTTGCTTCAGAAGTGTTTATTGTTTCTAGTGGAAAAACAAAATCATAATTGACAGTCCCTAAAAAACCAGAATAGGGTAGAAGTTGCAGATGTTGAAAGGTGGTGAGCACAAATACTATTAAACTTAGAGAGGTAGAAGAGAAAATTTGAAAGAGAGGAAGATATTTAACTTGTCATCTTTTTTATTCTTAAAATGCTGATTACAAAGACTATTTATACTAAACAAAATAATTCTTAAACTTTCAAAACTAATACAAATATTTATCAATTTAGTAAGACTTAATAAAATACAATTAAAGCTAATAAACACATAATTTTAATTTTGTAGGATAGCTGAGCAGTCTTCACTAAAGTAGGTATAACTCCCTCCACAAAAAGGGTAGATTGTGGAGCCTTTTTTTGCATTGAACTCTTGACTTTAATACCTTTCCATTAATATATAGCATGAAAGACGTTAATCGGCCATTTAATGCCAGAATTAAGCCAAAAGTGATCTTTGATTTCTGAAATTGCATCATGCATTAGTCAAATTTACTTTCTAACATTTTCCTTTAAACTTGATCTCTTCATCATTCCCAATTGTTCATAAATCTTCTAGAAAGTATCAAATTTAATTGGCTTGGTGAACACATGAGCAACTTGATCTTATGATTTAACAAACTTCAGTTGTATTTCCATCTTCGCAATACTTTCACGAATAAAATAATACGATATATCATTGTGCTTGCTTCGTGTTGATATAAAAATCAGTTAAACCGCAAGCGCACGGTGATGTTGTAGAAAGCAAGTGTGAGTAGGGGTCGAATCCACAGAAATGAGTTGAAATAAGCCGAACACAGTCTCTTCTAAATGATTTGATTGAGATAAGATGCAAATGAAAATAGTAAATATTTAAAAGCTAATCTAGAGAAACTAAGATATAGGAGAAATTAAACTTTAAATATTTTCTGATTTTTTTTATTATATATATATATATATATATATATATATATATATATAAATAGGCAGTGAATAAAGCAAACTCACAGAATAACCCAAATTTAAAAGCGATTAAGTGAAAATTTGAACTAGAAAATAAAACTTTTAATAAAACTGAGCCATGGCTCAAAATGAGCTACAAAATGAAAGTACTTTTGCTGAAATGAAATGCAAATTAAAGCTAGAGTTCGCTAGAATAATATAAAATTAAAACTACAACTTAGTGAAATAAAGGAACTACAAGCAAAGCGAAGAAGGAAAGAAACAGACCAAGATTAAGGTCTAGCTGCCATTGATGTCTGGTGAATAGCTTCAATTAAGCTCTCTGCCAAGCCTGCTTTACCTTGCCGAGGACACCTACCAGCCAGCCTTGCCGAGCACACCAGGCAGCCTGCAGGCCTCCCTCCCATGGCTTCCAATATATAATATAATTTAATTTTTTCTCTCTTCTCTTATAATAATTTTTTTAGCAATTTTTCATGCAATAATCTTCATTAATTTGACTTCAATTCCCCTTGACTAATTAAACAGTTAGTTGATATTTTTCATAGCCAGCCATCAATGTTTAAATTTGACTTTGGTGCTTCAAGATTGGTGTTTTAAGGTTTGATCTCGCCCATTAACCTTTACGCCGTGATATGATATCACCTACAAATATTCATGAAAAATATATCTGAGTAGTAATTTGATTCTAAATAAATATCATTGAGAAAATTATGTAATGAATGCTCTTAAATTTTAATAATATATTGATAATTCAATTTATATATTAGAAATAAGAAATATAAAATTATGCTCATATGATATAATATTTCTATTAATTTTGCATTTTACGACTGCAATATTTAACACTTCGATCATGAAAGACTAGATTCCTTGCAAGTGCTAGAGTAGATTTATTATCAATATAAATACTTGTTGCTTTCTTTTACTCAAATTAAAATTCTTTCATCATTCTTCTAAATTATATGACATGTATGCACAAGATATTGCAGCTATATATTTAGCTTCACAAGTTAAAAGTGCCACAATCTATTGCTTCTTTGAACTCCATGATATTACATTTTCTCCCAAGAAAATAACAAAAGCACTAGTACTCTTTTGATCATCCAAATCTGCAGGAAAATTACTATCACAATATCTAAAAAGAACAAAATTCTTAGAAAATGAGTAGGATAACCTGAGGTTAAGAGTACCTTTTAAATAGCAGAGAATTCTCTTAGCGGCTTTCCAATGAGAGATTGATGGATCCTCCATAAATCAACTGACAAATCCAACTGCAAATAAGATGTCTAATCCTGTACATGTTAAGTACCTTAGACTTCCAACCAAGCTCTTAAACATTATTGTATTTACTTTTTCTTCATCATTGAACTTAGATAATTTTACTCCAAATTCTATAGGAGTATTTGTTGGTTTGTAATTCAACATGTTAAACTTTGTAAGAATTTCTTTTGTATAACTCTATTGAGAGATGAAAATTCCTTCTTCCAATTGCTTCACTTCATTAATGCCCAAATAATGTCATAACATTAAAATTCATCATCTCAAATTCTCGTGGCATGTTCTTCTTGAAATCTTCTAACATGCTCGGATTATTTTCTGCAAAGATCAAATCATCTACATATATGTAAATAAATAATAAGTTACTATCTTCAACCTTTACAAAAAGAGCATATTCATCTTATAAATTTATTTTTTGAAAGTACTTGTCAATACGAGAATTTCATGCTCTAGGTGATTGCTTCAAACCATACAAGGGTTTCTTCAATTTGAGCACTTTGTGTTCTTGCTATATATTCAATTTTATAGCCCTATGGTTGCTCCAGATATACCTTTTCTTCAAGAAATCTATAAAGAAATCCTAATTTTACATCGAGTTGATAGATTATCCATTATTTTTGAGCCACGAAAGCTATTAATAATTGAATTATTTCTAATCAAGAAACTAGAGCAAATACCTCTTCATAGTTGATTCCTTGCTTTTGCTTATAGCCTTTGGCAACAAATCTTGCTTTATACTTTTCTATCTCTCCATTAGCATTCTTCTTTGCTTTGAACAACCACTTAATACCAATGACTTAGTATTCTTTAGGATGATCACATAATTCTCATGTCATATTTCTTTCGATAGAATGAATTTCTTCATCCATAGCTTTCACCCATTTTTTATCTTGCATAGTTTCTTCAAAAGTTAGAGGTTTACTGTTGCAAAAAGAAAGAATAAAATATGATTATTTAACCTCTCAGTTTCTTCATAAAGATCTTGAAGGCTCCTCATTCTTCTTGGCCCTTCACTTGAACTTGTTTGTGAATAAGGTGTAATTGGTGCAGTTGAAGAAGGGGGTAGAGTGACATATTCTTGAGATATTTCTTATTATTCCTTTATTATAAAATATGAAAGAAGATCATAAGCCTCTTATTCTTCTGTACTCCAATCCCAAGTAGCTTCTTTATCAAATTCATCATCTATACTAATATAAAGTTTTCTAGTATTTGGATTATAGATCTTGTAACCTTTTGAACTTGTATCATAGCCGATAAATATACTCTTTTTATTGCGATCATCAAACTTTGATCTTTCTTGTCTAGGCACTTTAGCGTAAGCAGTATCATCAAATATTAAATGTGATACACTTGGCTTCTTTCCACTCCATGCTTCTTGAGGTGTCATATTCTTCACAATTTTACTAGGGGTTTGATTTGAAAGATAAACTGTACAAGAAACTGCTTCTGCCCAAAATTTTTTGAAAATTTTTTTGCATCTCAATATGCTCCTAGCCTGCATATTTAAGATTATCTGATTCTTTCAACTACACTATTCTATTGTGGTGATCTTGGAATGATTAGAGGACAACAAATTTCATGAGTTACACAAAACAAGTGAAATTCATTTTAAATTCACCTCCTATATTAGTTCTCAAGGATCTGATTTGAAATCACTTTCTTTTTCAACAAATGCTTTTAAATTTTTAAAAACAGTAAAAACTTGTGATTTGGTCTTCAAAAAGTATACTCATATCCTTTGAGAAAAATCATTAATGAACAACAAAAAATAGTTGTTCTTATCAAGTGATGGGAGATTGATCAGTCCACAAACATTTATGTGTACAAGCTTAAGCTATTTGGTTGCCCTTGAAGTTGCTTCTTTTGAAAAAACATTTCTTGCATATTTGCTATAATAATTCGTTTAAACAAATACCTGTTAATATATAAATGTATATATGTTTCTCTAGATTTAATATTAGTATATTTATTATCTGAGGACTTCAAAATAATTATTATATTAATTAAACTTCTCCTGCAATCAGATTCAATAAAATATCCATATATATTTATTTCTCCTCTGACTTTCTCCCGTCTTCTCACCCACCAACGGTCCCGTCCTATTAATGTCACCTCCCCAACCACCAACTATTAACCGCCGACGGTCCCGCCCTAATAAGTTCACCTCCCCCTATAAATAGGCCTCAGAACCCTCAGAAAAAATCATAACCTCTAAATCTCCTCTGAGTTTTAGCTCATCTTGGTGCACCTTTCCTCCAGCAGCAAGACTCTGTTAGGTAAGAACCCTGGTCTTATTAAGTTTATATTTCATTCGGTGATTTCTCTTGTTAACTCAATTTGATTGGTGATTAACCTGTGTCGACCCACTTAACCCGTCATTCGGTGATTTCTCTTGTTAACTCAATTTGATTGGTGATTAACCTATGTCGACCCACTTAACCCGTATTAAACCCGATAAATCTGTGTCGACCCATTAACCTTGAGTTAACCCGTTTGACCCATTTGACCCGTTTGACCTGTTTGACCTGTTTGACCTATTTGACCCGTTTGACTCATTAACCTAAACTGACTCAGTTTGACCTGGTCTGATCTATTTGAACTGATTTGACCTATATTGACCAGTTTTGATCCACTTGGCTTGTCTGACTTATTTGGCCTATGTAATATTTTAAATTATTAAGCGCAATAGTAATTATTCTCACTGAACTTAATCAGGGAACACGTCATCCGCCAACAAACAGTTACCGTCTCTCGTTCAAGTAAGCGATTTTCACTGAGCTTAGGACATCGTGATTTATTAAATCAACATAACTAATATACAAAATGATATCAATTATATTCTGTGAGCTATATTCTGCATATTCTGTTTGGCATTGTGCCGATACTCTGTTTGGCTGTGTGCCGATATTTTATTGGGCTTTGTGCCAAGATATTATACTGGGTTAAACTGGACCCATGTATCCTGAGATATACAATGATATAATACGCTGGGATCCCGTGGTTGACGAATGCATCGTGTAGGGGACATACCTGCATCCTGTTATTCTGATGTCACACTGGTGACGTATCTGATGAACCTGTTTAATCTGATATCACACTGGTGACGAATACCTGTGGTTCTGATCCCTCTTCATTATAAAATTAATACATATCAATATTTATGCATAGTATAAATATGACAATATTGACAAGATGATATTACAAGTTATTCTGATATCCTCATCTGTTGATAATTTGAGCTATAAAACCTCACCTGACCTATGATAAGGTGAAGGTTGTTTACTCGGTCTTTGTAACTGACTGTTGATTTTCAGGTAAATAATCTGTTGCTAGGAGAAGACTGCAAAATTCCAAGAAAGATATTTTCCTACATCCCGTATGGACCCACTGATATTTACCCTTAACCACTTTAAATGCTTTACCTTTCAGTTTTCTAATCTAAGGTTACTCTGGGTGACCTGCTTGTGTTTAAACCTTTGTAACCTTGTTTTGAGATGAATAAAAATGTCTTTTCTTATAATCTGTTCTGTGATTCTGACTGATAGTCTCCCCATATTTTTATGGATAAATGGTCCTTAAAATTGAGGGTGTGACAGGTTGGTATCAGAGCATAGGTTATAAGTAACCTTAGACTGACTTTAACACTTTTATCTCACCCATTGATATTGTGCCTTTGATTTCAGGAAAGACCCAGTCACCCGTCTTATTGAGTTTAAGATGAACCCTAACATCCCTATGGTGGCCAACCTTGACCAACTCTAGTTTCTTTTTGAGTGAGTTAGATACTACCGAGGAAGTAAGATCACCCCTGAGGAGGCCAAACAACGTATTTTGATAGCCTTACCCTCTTATTGGAATAGGATCAAGGCCTCAGTAATGGTGATTCCTCGACTGGACCATCTACTCACTGCCTTAGTCGCCATGAAAGCCTACTATGGAGACGTCAGCTCTCATCAAGAGTCCTTTTGCCCAACCGGAAGAGAATCCTGAACCAAGCCCTGCCTCATTTTCAAAACCTTAGTGTACCCGAACTCAGTTGTGGGAATTTTGCAGTCTACTTCTTTGGCATGTAATAGTATTTCCTAAATAAAATATTAGTTTTATGTGCTTATATATATTATTTACCAGGTAAAAATAGAATCTCAAGCTGACTCTCTACAAAACCAAACTAATAAAAATCGGGAAAATAATACAATAATCTCTAGAGATGCACTGTATATGCATTTTCGAAAGGAAAAACCACCCCAGTTTGCGGGAGGTCCAGATCCTCTGGCTGCGGAGGAATGGATCGATCGGTTGGAAATAATTTTTGAATTTATTGAGTGTCCTGACGACAAAAAGACTGGTTTTGCTTTTTATATGCTGACCGGTGAAGGTCGTAAATGGTGGAAGTCCCAAGTCAATATTGAATTTAAATCTCTTCAACCTATTCCTTGGGAAAGATTTCGTGATAATTTCTTCCAACAATATTTTCCTCCTGCTATCAAAGAGAAGAAATTACGTGACTTTATTCATTTGAAGCAAGGTTCCATGTCTGTCATGGAATATGAAGCTGCTTTTACTTCTCTTTCTGATTATGCACGTCATCTAGTAGCCGATCCACGAGAAAAAGTAAAAAGGTTCGAGGATGGTCTGCGAAAGGATATTCAAAAACAGACAAATGTCATGAGGATCTATGATTATGCTGAATTATATCAAAGGGCGTTAATCGCAGAACAAAATAATAATGAAGATTGGGAGTGGCGTGAAAGGAAAAAGCGCCGTTATGAGCAAGTTAAGGGACATAATGGAAGTTCTGAGAAGAAAAGGAAGGAAGAAGGAATGCCAACAGATAATGGTGTGAAGTATCAAAGTTGTGGAGGACACCATCCTACTTTTAAGTGTCGTAAGAGTACCAGAGTTTATTTTAGATGTGGTAACAAAGATCATTTCATAAAAGATTGTCCGATGATTCCGAAGCCGGATTCAAACTTTAGGTCACAAACTCAAGCTCGGGTTTTCTCTTTATCCGACTCGATCGTTACAGATATAATCTATATTTCTGAATTACCTGCACAAGTATTATTTGATTCTGGATCTACACATTCATTTATCTTACCTGAGTTTGTAACTTCAGTACAAATTTCATCTAAGATGCTTGACACACCTTATACCGTAAATACAGCTTTAGGAGAAATTTTGGCCAGTAGGATAATATACCCAAACTGTGAAATATACATCGGAGATCACGTCTTTCTTGCAAACTTGATAGCCCTTGCTATAAAGGATTTTGACATACTGTTAGGAATGGACTGGTTATCAACTTGACATGCTGAGATTGATTGTGCTGCCAGGAAGATAAGTTTTCCTATTCCTGAAGGAAACTTAGTCTTTTTCGAAGGAAAGAAAGATGTCTTACCTATTATATCTTTTGCAAAATGCCAAAAGTTGTTAAGGAAAGGATGTGAAGCTTATTTAGCTTACATTGAATCGACACCAAAGAATGAAACCAGAATTGATGGAATAAAAATTGTTAGAGAATTCACAGACATTTTTCCAGAAGAACTTCCAGGATTACCACCGGAGAGAGAAGTGAAATTTACTATAGATACTATCCCAGGATTTGCCTCTATATCAAAGGCGCCCTATCGAATGACACCCAAAGAGTTAGAAGAACTAAAAAGGTAATTACAAGAGATGCTTAATCTAGGATTTATTCGACCTAGTGTGTCTCCTTGGGGTGCTCCTTTATTATTTGCCAAGAAGAAAGATGACTCTTTAAGATTATGTATCGATTATCGGGAGCTGAATAAGATTACTATCAAAAACAAATACCCATTGCCTAGAATAGACGATCTTTTTGATCAGTTGAAGAACGATAAGGTATTTTCAAAAATTGACTACGATCTGGCTATCATCAACTACGCATTCGAGCACAAGATATTTCAAAATCTGCCTTTCGAACAAGGTATGGCCATTATGAGTTTGTAGTCATGCCTTTTGGATTAACCAATGCTCTTGCAGTATTCATGGATCTTATGAACCAAATATTCCAACCTTACCTGAATAAATTTATTATTGTATTCATCGATGACATACTTATATATTCCTCTAGCGAAGAATAGCATGAGGAACATCTAAAAATTACTTTGAGGATACTAAGGGATAAAAAATTATATGCCAAGTTCAGCAAATGTGAATTTTGGTTACAACAAGTGGCATTTTTAGGGCATATCATTAACTCATCTGGTATAGCTGTAGATCCATCCAAAATTGAAGCTATTACTGATTGGCCAAAGCCTACAACGGTAACTGAAGTAAGAAGTTTCCTTGGTCTAGCCGGATATTACCAAAGGTTTGTAGAAGGATTTTCGAAGATCGCCCTACCACTCACTCAATTAACTAAGAAGATTGTAAAATTTGAGTGGTCGAAAGCCTGCGATGAAAGTTTTCAGGAATTAAAAAGACGTCTTGTTACAGCCCATGTCTTAACTATTCCCTCAACGTCCGAAAACTTTGTTGTTTATAGTGATGCTTCTCGGAAGGGATTAGGGTGTGTGCTGATGCAAGGTGGAAAAGTTATAGCCTACGCTTCTAGACAATTAAAGAATCACGAAGTTAATTATCCTACGCATGATTTGGAATTGGCTGCAGTTATCTTTGCACTTAAAATCTGGAGGCATTATTTATACGGAACAAAATGCGAAATATTCACAGATCACAAGAGTCTAAAGTATATCTTCACTCAGAAGAAACTAAATCTAAGGCAACGAAGATGGTTAGAGTTATTAAAAAATTATGATGTAGATATTCAGTATCATCCGAGAAAAGTTAATGTAGTTGCTGATGCACTCAGCCGAAAATCTACAAGTAATATTCTTACTGATCAGGAGGCACTTATTAAAGAAATAGAATAACTACAGTTAGAGACCCGAATAAGTGATGATAAAGGAATGGTAGCTTATCTCTGTATACAACCAAATCTGCATGAAAAGATTAAAATAACCCAGCAAGAAGATTCAGAGATTGCTAAGATTACTCAGAGCGTAATGAAAGAAGATAATCCAGAATTTATGATAGGATCTGACAGTATTCTTCGATTTCGAAGTCGAATCTATGTTCCTAATTCCCTAGAGCTTAAAAGGGAAATTCTTAGTGAAGCACATAGTGCGGGATATTCAATCCACCCTGAAGGAACTAAAATGTATCACGACTTACGAGAATAATTTTGGTGGCCAGGGATGAAGAATGATATTATTAAATTCATAAGTCGTTGTTTAGCTTGCCAAAGAGTTAAAATAGAACATCAAAGACCAGGAGGATTGCTTCAATCTTTAGAAATCCCTACTTGGAAATGGGAACATATCACTATGGATTTTGTTTGTGGGTTATCAAAATCTAAAGGATGCGATGCTATCTGGGTGATCGTAGACAGGTTGACAAAATCTGCCCACTTTCTACCTATCAAAATGACTCATCCTCTTGAATACTTCGCTAAATTATATATTGATGAAATAGTACGGCTTCATGGAGTTCCCACATCTATTATATCAGATAGAGACCCACGTTTTGCCTTAAGACTGTGGTCTACTCTTCAAAAAGTCATGGGAACGAAACTTAGTTTCAGTACAGCATATCATCCAGAAACAGATGGACAATCAGAAAGAACGATTCAAACCCTTGAGGATATGCTGAGAGCATGTGCCATGAACTTTGGAGAAAATTGAGAAAAATATTTATCTCTAGTAGAATTTTTATATAATAATAGCTATCATGCAAGCATCAAGATGGCTTCGTATGAGGCTTTATATGGAAGAAAATGTCGATCACCCTTATATTGGGATGAAGTTGGAGAAAGAAGAATGCTAGGATTCGAAATCATTGAAATCACATTGCAAAAGATCAAAATAATCTGAGAACGACTTCTAGCAGCCCAGAGTAGACAAAAAGCCTATGCTGACTCAAGAAGACGAGATATTTGCTTTGAACCTGGGGAGCATGTATTTTTAAAGGTATATCCAAGGAAGGGCATTTATCGATTTGGTATCAAAGGCAAGCTTAAACCAAAGTACATTGGTCCCTTTGAAATCATCCGCCAGATTGGAAAGACAGCATATGAGCTTGTATTACCTCAAGAACTAGCGGGAATTCATAATGTTTTTCATATCTCATCATTAAGAAAGTACGTAGCTGATCCGAATCACGTACTAAAATATGAACCGTTAGATATACAACCAGATCTATTCTATGAGAAAAAGCCGGTTAAAATCCTTAATCAAAAGGAAAAGATACTTCGGAAATGAACTATTCCCATTGTGAAAGTTTTATGGAGAAATCATTAGGTAGAAGAGGCAACCTGGGAGACAGAAGAATCAATGAAGAATGAATATCCACATCTGTTCAGGTAAATTTGGGGGACCAAATTTCGTAAGTAGGGAAAGATGTAATAATCCGTTTAAACAAATACCTGTTAATATATATATGTATATATGTTTCTCTGGATTTAATATTAGTACATCTATTATCTGAGGACTTCAAAATAATTGTTATATTAATTAAACTTCTCCTGCAATCAGATTCAATAAAATATCCATATATATTTATTTCTCCTCTGACTTTCTCCCGTCTTCTCACCCACCAACGGTCCCGTCCTATTAATGTCACCTCCCCAACCACCAACTACTAACCGCCGACGGTCCCGCCCTAATAAGTTCACCCCCCCTATAAATAGGCCTCAGAATCCTCAGAAAGAACCACAACCTCTAAATCTCCTCTGAATTTTAGCTCATCTTGGTGCACCTTTCCTCCAGCAGCAAGACTCTGTTAGGTAAGAACCCTGGTCTTATTAAGTTTATATTTCATTCGGTGATTTCTCTTGTTAACTCAATTTGATTGGTGATTAACCTGTGTCGACCCACTTAATCCGTATTAAACCCGATAAATCTGTGTCGACCCATTAACCTTGAGTTAACCCGTTTGACCCATTTGACCCGTTTGACCTGTTTGACCCATTTGACCTGTTTGACCCGTTTGACTCATTAACCTAAACTGACTCAGTTTGACCTGGTCTGATCTATTTGAACTGATTTGACCTATATTGACCAGTTTTGATCCACTTGGCTTGTCTGACCTATTTGGCCTATGTAATATTTTAAATTATTAAGCGCAATAGTAATTATTCTCATTGAACTTAATCAGGGAACACGTCATCCGCCAACAAACAGTTACCGTCTTTCATTCAAGTAAGCGATTTTCACTGAGCTTAGGACATCGTGATTTATTAAATCAACATAACTAATATACAAAATGATATCAATTATATTCTGTGAGCTATATTCTGCATATTCTGTTTGGCTTTGTGCCGATACTCTGTTTGACTGTGTGCTGATATTTTATTGGGCTTTGTGCCAAGATATTATACTGGGTTAAACTTGACCCATGTATCCTAAGATATATAATGATATGATAAGCTGGGATCCCGGTGGTCGACGAACCACCTTTTGGACGCGTGGCATCGTGTAGGGGAGGTACCTGCATCCTGTTATTCTGATGTCACACTGGTGACGTATCTGATGAACCTGTTTAATCTGATGTCACACTGGTGATGAATACCTGTGGTTCTGATTCCTCTTTATTATAAAATTAATATATATCAATATTTATGTATAGTATAAATATGACAATACTGACAAGATGATATTACAAGTTATTCTGATATCCTCATCTGTTGATAATTTGAGCTATAAAACCTCACCTGACCTATGGTAAGGTGAAGGTTGTTTACTCGGTCTTTGTGACTGACTGTTGATTTTCAGGTAAATAATCTCTTGCCAGGAGAAGACTGCAAAATTCCAAGAAAGATATTTCCCTACATCCCGTATGGACCCACTGATATTTACCCTTAACCACTTTAAATGCTTTACCTTTCAGTTTTCTAATCTAAGATTACTCTGGGTGACCTGCTTGTGTTTAAACCTTTGTAATCCTGTTTTGAGATGAATAAAAATGTCTTTTCTTATAATCTGTTCTGTGATTCTGACTGATAGACTCCCCATATTTTTATGGATAAATGGTCCTTAAAATTGAGGGTGTGACATTTGCCAAGTAAACAAGATTCACATAATTGATTGGGATGTTGTATGTATGGAATATCTTTCACCATCTTCTTTTGATATAGAGATTTGAGCTCTTTAAAATTGGGATAAGCAAATCTTATATGTCAGCATCATGATGAATCTTTTACAGTTGCTTTTAGACATTTTGCCACAATCAGTTTGAAGATTTAATAAAAATATTTTATTCTTTGTTATGGACACTTTGGCAATAAGATTATCTTCATCGTCTTTTATGTAAAGATATATGTCTTTCATTTAAATTTCATATCCATTCTCTAAGAGTTGTCCCAAACTCAAAATATTATTTTTCAATTTGAGAATATAATAAAAATCTTGGATAAGTTTGTGACTTTCATCTTTCAATTTAATTAAAAATATAGTACCTTTACCTTTGATTTCAATTTTGGAGGAATCACCAAAAGTGATAAAACCATTGCTCATTTCTTCAAGCTTCATGAACTTGCTATAATCTCCAGATATATGATTGCTTGCTCTATTATCAAGGTGTCATGAGCTTGTGTCTTCCTTGTCATCTTGAAGTGCTAGTAGGAGCATTGGCTCTTCTACACTTTCTTATTTTTCCTTAATTATATTGGCTTTTTTTTCCACCTCATTAGTAGTATTTTTGCATTCCCAAGAAAAATAATTATGTTTGTGATAATTGTAACATTCAACATGAGATTTATCATACCTTGAATTGTATGGCCTTGAATAATCATCTCTTCCTTTACCTCTTTAATTCCTCTTCTACGCCCTCTTGAAGAAGCACGATTTCTTTCTTCATTGAAAGAATTTTGATCACCTTTCCCGCCTTCTTGACCTCTTTATTGAGATCTTCTACCATGCGCTTCACTTTTGTTACGAAAAGTGAGCTTTGTTTGCAAAATCTGCTCGATTTCATTAGTTTTGCTTTTGTTAGTCTCTCTTTGTGAACTCTCAATGATCCATATAGTTGATCAATACTCAAAGTTTCTAAATCTTTACTTTCTTCAATAGCTATATACTACGACATATTCAAATTTACAATCCAATGAGCAAAGAATCTTTTTGACAACGCAAAGATCTTGCACACCTTCTCCATTTCTTTTCATTTGATTGACGATTGCCACTTGAGAAATAGTCTGAAATTGACTCTTTCTCTTTCATTTGAAGAGCTTCAAACTCAACCCTTAGAGTTTGAAGATGTACCTTTTTCACCTTCTCAACTCCTTAAAAATTCATTTAAAGAATTTCCCACGCTTGCTTGGAAGAGATAACATTATCGATCTTCACAAATATATCATCTCTTATATCTTGGTGGATGATTGTGAGGGCTGATTGGTCCTTCTTCCAAATCTTCTCTAAAGCATCCCTTTGAGCTTGAGTTAATGCTGTCTCATGATTATCCAGCTCCTCAAAGCCGTTCTCCATCAAGCTCCATACTCCTTGTGAATAAAGAATGGCCTTCATGCGAAGCACCTAATTGTCAAAGTTTTCCTTAGTGAAGCATAGATATTGAAAGAAAAGAGAGTTGCTTGATGCCATACCTTGAAGCAACTTGGCTCTGATACTACTTTGTTAAAAGGCGCTAAGTGCAAATACAATTTAAACTTGAGAGATAGAAGAGAAAATTTGAAAGAGAGGAAAAACTTTAACTTGTCATTTTCTTTATTCTTAAAATGCTAATTACAAAGACTATTTATACTAAACTCTGCAAACAAATAGACCCTAATAGAATGTAAGAATCTAATAGCGAGGGAGATAGCAAGAAGCAAATTGTTAGCTTAGAAGCCAATCAATCTCTTTTTAGGTTGAACCTGTTGCAACCGTAGTTTTATCATATTAACAATTCTCCTACAAAGGCCGCTATGAATAGAACGCAAAATGGAATAAGAGGATATCAAATGTATGTCATTTTAAAATATTTGGTTGCACCAGCTATGGTTTTGTAAATTTGAGAGTAATGTCACATAAAAAAATAAAAAATGTGATTTTTTAATGAAAATTCAGAAAGATGAAACATCAAAGATGGCTTTTGAAGATCACACTAGTAGAAGAATGACATTTTCAATTAGAACTTTTGATTATACCACAACTAAGATCTTATATATCTCAAAGATAAATTACAATGAACAATTTCTTGCAAAATACTAATACGAGGACACCTTTTTAAGATTGTCACAAGCTGAAAAAATGGCTGATGAGCATAATTGTCGTTGGCCGGAGGCGTAGGAGTTATTGTAAATGAAGGAGGAGGGGGTTGCATCCCACTCCCTCTTAATAGATCAATAGAGGGTGGGAAGGGGTGGAGTACAAAAAAAATTATTTGATATTTTACACTTATATATTATTTTTTTGAAATTATAAATTTTTCCCCAACTTTTCTTTGAAGTTCTCTAGATAGCTAGCAGAAGATTGACTTTCCTACAATTCTTCATCATCCTCTCGAGAACTTCAGATGTATGGAACACCTTTTGGATGAACAACTATCCTTTGTTGGGGTTCGCCTCTAGAACTTCTTGCCAGTGATCATGGAATGTTTAGGGTGCTCTCTCACTGCGAACTCATCATAGCAGCTTCGCTTCTCACCACAAGAAATATATCAATAATAATTTTACAATATCAAGTGACTATTTCTCCAAGTGATTTATTTTTTATGTCAAGAAGACCAGTAAATATCTAAACAACAACAACAACAACAACCAAGCCTTAATCCCACTAGGTGGGGTCGGCTACATAAATCCTTTGTTTCTATTGCGTTGTATCAGTTATCAGATTCTTATCTAAGTTTAAGTAACTAAGATCACTCCTTATAGTTTCTTGCCATGTCTTCTTTGGTCTCCCTCTTCTTCTTTGTACCAGTAAATATCTAACCCTTTCAAAAATCCCAAGGTACCCTTAATGCCACTTTCTACTAATTGACTACTAGTTCCGATTTTTTTTTCGAAAGAGCTCATGTGGTCACTTTCTACTAATATAATCTTTCTTGAAGTTTCTTCAACTTGAGGATGTATGAGCCTGCACGACATGTAACAATCCTTGCGCGCCTTGATCATCAATTGCTGTTTTTAGGCTCATCAAGCTTAAATTTTTTCTCAAATAGAGGTTCAAACCTTGGATTATCACTGAGAATTTAAACCTTGAATATGTTTCTGTCCGTCTATATCTCCAAAGCATCGCTCTTTGGCAATTCTTCGATGATCTTCTTCCTTTGATTTCTTATCTAGCATCCTTTACTATCATAAAGAGGGATCTCATGATTATCGACTATTGTTCACAACCAAAGAATTATTCAAGTATATAAACCTACTAGCAAAATTGGATTTGTAATGAGTGCATATAGTAGAAAAATAGATTGATGACGAGTTAGTACACCAATTTCAATTAGTTCTTCAAGATCAAGCAGCATAACTTCCAAGGAAGCATATAGATTATTAAGATGAATTTATGAAGATCATAACTTCCAAGCAGCACATCAGCAATTAAAGAACCTGATTGGAATGAAGCATTGGATAGAGCTTGAACGACATAGCAGTTGAAAGCTTTGAATCAAGCTTAAGCTTGTTTTTCCGTAAACCTTGAGGAGCTGAAACTAGACATAGCTTTCTCTAGCTATATATGTCCAACAATTCAAACTCCCTTTCATTTACGGCTCATAATCAAGTTTACTATAATTTGATGACCCAAATTTTATTTGATCCGGCTCAAAAAATTCGTAGTGCGCTAATTTTGATAAAAGATATTAATATGAAAAATAAATTTTAAGGGATCATGTGGTGGTACATAGGGATTTGGTTGATAGGATCTTGGGCTCATTTAATATTTGTGTTGGGCCAGAAGTTCATTATACATAATATATATATATATTATTTTTTGTGTTAGAGCAGATTATTCTTAAATTCTAGTAGCCGTTCAAAATAATTTTCTTTATACTTGTCATCTATTTTTAATATAATAATTTTATTTTCTACCTATTATTTTTTCTCAATATTATAGTTATTTATATTAGTTATTTTTTATTGTCGATTGCATTTCAGAGCTCAAGCTCATTTTTCTGTAAAGGAACTGAGCTTAAACAATGTAGTTATATATTAAATATCTAGTTAACAAAATAAATGCTTAAGTTTGTAGGTTATAGTCCAATAAAGAAGAATTACGCACACGAGCACGCATACATATAATGTTGGATGATCAACAGGAAGTGAAACTACATATCGGCCTTAATCGACAAGTGAAACTTATAAAGTAGCTAGCTATAGCTATATATATATATATATATATAGCCAGGAGATGTCACCGATCTCATGGCTACAAGTTGAGATCCAATGGCAATGCTGATGCAGCATCATTGATCTTCTCCCAAAAGCCAATCTGATCAGATGGCTGATGATCATGGTCTCCCACAACTTCATAATTAATTACATTCCTCAAGCAGGCATGATCATGAAAATGAGTATTGCTGCTGATTATCATCCCTAGTCTTCCAGCTTCCACAGGTAATTTGTTAGTCAATGGGAAAAGCTCCAGCGTCTTCTTCTCACGTTGGCTTTCTTCTCGCCTCTTGAACATTGTTATCTTTTCCTCATCTTCTGATCTAGTACTCCACCCATCACCTGGTTGAGCGCATGTGTATTTAAGCGTATATGTATTTAAGCGTAGATGCATGCATGATTAATGCGTACCTGGTGGTGGGAATTGTGTTTGTGGTCTCTTTCTGTAGTTGACGGAGCGATTAACATCTAAATTAAGGAAAAGGTTTAATATTGGTTGATGATGATGATGATGATGATCATGGGGTGGATGGTGGAGCTGTTGGCGGCGGCGCTTCTTGATCAAGTCGTTGGCATTGTACTGGTGGAGGCGTTCTCGGGCTTTATGGTTTTGAAACCAGTAGAAGACGTTCTTGCTCTCGATCTTGCCGAAGGAGCTGAGGTGACGCGAGATCTTCTGAATTTGCTCGGTGCTCGGCGTCCGCAGGCCGGCACTGAACAGCTCCGTCAGCACCTTCACCTGCTGCAACGTCGGATTCCATCGCCCGCACTTGGAACTACTACTGCTACTCGAACACATTAATCCTAAGCCCTCCTCCATCGATCAATCGATCGATCGATGGATTATTTAATCAGCTAGCCTAGCTAGCTAGCTTAATTACTTTGGTGGTCGATATTCCATGCATCTTCACTACATACAGCATGCCTATCCATACAAATTAACTGACTCTTAGCCAGCAGGCCCTGCACCAATTTGACGATCACAGTACTAGCTGTATATATATATATATATATATATATATATATACTGCAAGCAAATATAAATATATATTTGTGCGACGTAGCTAGAGGGGCTCAGTACGTATCGAAATCATGAAATTAATCTGATTGACGTACCTGATCATCATGATCTTGCACGATCGATGCATGGCACGATCGGTGGCACGATCGATGAGCTTAAAAAATCACTACATTAGCTAGCTAGCTAGCTACTTAATTAATAATAATTTTCTAATTTGTTTGCGAATTAATACAAACTGATCTGCAGGATGATCAATATTTGCTTATAAATTGCTCGGGAGAGAAGATCTAGTACGTAGTAGCTAGATCATGATGGAGTTAATTAATATTCCGATATGGGATCGATCGAGGAGCTATGATCTAGAGCTTCAATTAATTTTGACCTCATGGAACCGCTGATGTTAAATATTTAGCCGTACGTACATCTCAAAGCGCGCGTGAGATTAATAAGGACCCACACCCTGTGCATGGCCGGGAACTCACTGACTACATAAATTATACAGGACGATTAAAATATACAATAATATCGCAATCGTGCACGCACTTTTGGATATATTTATATATATATATGCAATTATGTTTATACACATGCCCCATGTATTTGTGTGGGATAATCTATAATATGTACTTAGGGGCGGGCATTAATTCTACTAATTATTTAATCAAATGGATGTAAATTAATATTGAAGTACTTCTCGCAGCTAGCTATAAATATATATAGCTAGCAAAAGCTTTGAGTTTGTGAAGACAAGAGCCAAAGGTGCGACTTTTCGAACTCCACTCTGAGCCCGAGGGCAGACATCCTTGTTTTCTTTATTCTGCATGCTCTTTAATTAATTAATATATATATTGTACATCGATGATCGATCGTGTTTAGTCGCGCCTGACCTTGTCTTTTATTCTGTCTCATACATATATAGTAGCAAATTAATGCGAGGTAGCTACTTTATTAATTACTAGCTGTATTATTAATTTCTCCTGCTGCATCGTGATAATTATACTATGTATATAATATATTCATGAATTCATGGAAGAGCAAACAAATTGCGACTGATCTTTCCCATGCCAAATTTGATCTCTTGGCATTTTCTGCTTAGCTTTACTTACTATTTCTCCGCGGATCGTGGTGCTCATGTCCAGCTTTGACCAATCTATATATACATTAAACATATGCACTTATTAGAATAACGTGTCACTGCATACATTAATTAATTTGATTACTGTGATCAATTTTTCCTATGAATATTATTCATGAGAAGCTGGCACCTGCAGCATGCAGCAGCTAGCTTTTTAATTATATATATAATTCATAGAGCATTCATTAGTCATAAAAAAACTATTATAGTCCTTTTACATGATAGATTTTAAAAAATAATTAATAGAGTTTATCCTCCAAATATTGAATTCTTTTATAGTTAGAGCATAATGTATGAGATAGTCTATAGCTGAATTTCCTTTTCTTTTGCTAAAAGGCACATTGTAAGAAATAAAGTTTTCAAGTATTCTTTTTGTGCTTTCTATACACACTCCAAAGGTTAATAGATTGGAACACGTTGAGTCTTCTCCTAAGGCTTTGATTGTAACCAATAATGCAATTGATTGCCTCTTGTTAGAGGACATAGAGAGGGAGAGAGAGAGAGAGAGAATAATGTTGAAGGAGAAATATAATTCCTTTCATTGTTCAATTGTTAAGATTTCCCTTTTATAATAAGGAGTTCATATTACAAGATGGCATGTAATTAAATTCTCTTTAATAGAGAATCATTTTATATGACAATATGTAAATCAAATCATAATTATAAAATATATGCTAGAAATGATGGTTCTTAAAAGAAAATATATTTGGCATATTGTAGGCAGGTGATAATACAAAAATTCATCATTTACATAATTCCATTATTACTCCCCCGCATTAATCTTGGCGTAGGTGAAACAATGCCAAGATTGGTACGCAATAGTTCAAACCGTTGTCTGGAGAGCGGTTTTGTGAAGATGTCCGCGACTTGATCTTTAGTGGAGATGTAGGAAATCTTGAGTTGATTAGTAGCGACCAATTCTCGAACAAAATGAAAATCAATTTCAATATGCTTAGTACGTGCATGAAATATCGGGTTGGCTGTCAAGTAGGTAGCCCCAATATTATCACACCAAAGAGTTGGTGTGCCGTTAGTGGGTATACGAAGCTCGATGAGGAGTGATTGAAGCCAAATTAATTCTGCAGTAGCGTTAACGATTACTTTGTATTCAGCTTCAGTGCTGGAGCGAGAAACTGTTGGCTGTTTCTTTGAAGTCCATGAGACCATATTTTTTCCTAAGAAAATGGCAAAGCCACCTGTAGAGCGACGATTTTCAAGAGAGCCAGCCCAATCAGCATCACTGAAGGCGTGAAGGGTAAAAGGGGTATGGCGATGAATTGTAAGGCTATAGAGAATTGTGCCTTTCAGATAACGAAGAATGCGTTTAACAGCAGCCCAATGTTCTTCAGTGGGAGTATGCATGTATTGGCATACAATATTGACTGCAAAAGCAATGTCTGGTTTGGCGATAGTAACATATTGAAGAGCTCCAACAATACTTCAGTATAATGATGGGTCGCTTAATGGGGTAGAGCTTTTTGTAGAGATGACAGTGGTAGGAGTAGAGATAGGACGGGCACCATCCATGTTAGCACGTTGAAGAAGCCCTAGAATGCATTTGCTCTGTGATGAAAGACACCCAACAGAATGTGAGTGAACTTCAATGCCTAAAAAGTAATGCGCATGTCCAAGATCTCGAACTGAGAATTCCCTACTTAGTAACTGAATAACAGTAGTAATCTCATTGGGATTATTTCCGGTTACGAGAATATCATCAACATAGATAAGAATATAAACTTTAGAGGTAGATGTACACCGATAGAATAGAGAGGTGTCTGTTTTGGAACTAGAGAAGCCTTGTGTTTGAAGCCAACCTCCAAGTCGATTTAACCAAGCTCGAGGAGCTTGTTTGAGTCCATAAAGTGATTTATGTAAATGACATACATGAGAAGGATATAATGGATGGGTGAAACCAGGTGGTTGTTCCATGTAGACTGTTTCCTTAAGAGAGCCATGGAGGAATGCATTTGAGACGTTGAGTTGGAGAACGTTCCAGTTTGAGCATATAGCAATAGAGAGGAGTAATTTGACAGTGGTGATTTTGATGACTGGACTGAAAGTGTCTGTATAGTCAAGTCCAGGTTGTTGATGATAGCCTTTCGCAATAAAGCGGGCTTTATATCTTTCAATGGAGCCATCTGCTTGATGCTTGAGTTTGTATACCCATTTGCATCATACTACATTCATAGATGGAGTACGAGGAACAAGGTCCCATGTGTCATTGCGTAGTAGTGCATCAAACTCAGTGGTCATCGCAGCACGCCATGCAGGATCCTTTGATGCTTGAGTAAAGCAAGTAGGTTCTGGCAAATGTATGGAGGCCACCAAAGCAGTTGGAAGAGGATATTTACTATCGGTGATTAGAGATAGAGTTACTTGTTCTGTTTGTTGATAGATATCAGCTAAAAGGCGAGTTCTTGGAGGCGGAGATGCAGATACCGTTGGGCTATCCATAGGTCTTGATGTATTTTTTTCTGGCGGTATTGCTCGAGTATTCTCCTCAATATAAGGAGGTCCTGGTGTTGAGTCTGGGGAAGCAGGAAGGTCGCGATGAGGTGATGGCGAAGAACTAACCAATGGTAGAGTATCCCGAGATATGGTGTTACTGAGTGAACCTGGATAGGGCCCAAAGATGCTATCATTGGAATTAAGTACACCAAACAAAGCACATGCCGGGAAATGTAAACTCTCCTGGTTGATATATGTAGGCAACGATAACCATGATGCATAGTACTATATCCAAGAAAAGCACACAATTGCGAACAGGGTTGAAGTTTATTTCTGATATATGGGCGTAGCCAAGGGTAGCAAGCACATCCAAAGATGCAAAGGAAATTATAATCAGGTATGCGACCATATAGTTTTTGTAGAGAAGTAATGTGATGAAGGATGGGGGTCAGCAAATGATTTATGAGATATAATGCTGTTTGAGCTGCAGCATCCCAGAATTTTTGAGGTGCAGAGGCATATTGTAGAAGAGCTAATGTGATTTCAATAATATGTCGATGTTTGCGCTCTGCAAAGCCATTTTGTTCTGGAGTGTGGAGGCAAGAGACTCGGTGAATAATTCCTAAGGAATTTAGATGGCGATGGAGGGCTTGATACTCGCCACCCCAATCAGAGTGAAAAGAACGAATCTTACAATTAAAGGAACGCTCAACATATTTTTGAAAACTGAGAAATATATCTACCAAGTCAGATTTATGTTTCATGAGAAAAAGCCAAGTGAATTTACTAAAATCATCAACAAAAATAACATAGTATGAAAAGCCTTCATTAGAGATAATAGGGGCAGGATCCCAAATATCTGAATATATAAGTTCTAATGGAGACGATGAAGTACAAGTAGATGAAGAAAAGGATAACTTATGACTCTTAGCTTTCATCAAGCAGAGCAGATTCTTGACGTTGTAGGTGGCGATGTAGATAGACCATATTTTTGAATTATTTGATGAACAGTACGAAGAGAAGGATGTCCGAGACGAGCATGCCATGATAACTTGGTGGTGCGGTTCCCAATAAGAGCAATGAGTAATGGAACGGGAATGTGGTAGAGACCATTCTTAGTTCCCCGCAGAGTAGAATTTTTCCTGTAGCTCGATCCTTCACAAAACATTCATGAGGATGGAATTCAAATAAGACATTATTATCATGGGTAAATTGTCGAACAGAAAGGAGATTTTTAGTGATTGAGGGAACATGTAAAATATTTTTAAGGTATAGACTACCAGAAGAGGAGTGCAAATGTGTATTTTCGAGGTTAGTTATATGCAAACCTGTACTATTACCGATTTGAACAGTATCAGTGCCCATATATGGTATAGGATTGTTCAGAATATTGTAATCCGGCGTGACATGATGAGATGCTCTAGAATCAGGATACCATGTTGACTTAGTAGTTGCATTTGGAGGGGAGGTAAGAGCGCTGTGATATGCTCCTGCTTGTGTTGTATTATAGGAAGATTGTAGTAGAGTTGTAGTTATTCCCAATGGTCCATCATGATTCATGGAAGTGAGACCTCCAATAAAATGACGATCGAAGCGTTTGTAGCATTTGTGAGCATAATGATCAGGCATAAGGCAGATCTGGCAACATCCTCGACCACGACCACCACGTCCTCGACTACTGCATCCTCCACGCCCTCTGTTAGTATTGGATGGAGAGGGACGTTCTCGTCTAGTAGTGTTGATCGATGGAAATGTTACTGTAGTTATTTTCGTAGATTTGAGTTGAAGGAGACGTTCATGAGATGAAAGAATCTCATGAACTTCTTCTAAGGTAAAATCATCCACACGGGTAGTAATAGCAGCAATAATGCTGTCATATGTAGAATTAAGACCTGCAAGAACATACATTAGAATATCTGGATCAGACATTGAATGTCCAATAGCAGATAGGTTGTTGATGATATTTTTTATAGCCTGCATATAATCATTAATAGAGCTGTCTCCTTATTTTATCATCTGTAATTGAGTTTTAAGTTGAAGAACACGTGCTCTAAAATGAGAGGCGAATGTGTCAGCAAGAGTTTTTCAAACTGCATGAGAAGTATTCAAATTTACCACCAATGGAAGAACGGCTTCGGTGAGTGTTGAAATAATCCAAGTGAGAATTAGTTGATCCCTTTTTATCCAGGTAGCATAAGTTGGATCATTTATATCTGGACATGGATCAGTGCCATTTACTACTCCAAGGAGATCATGAGCACAAAGTAAAGGGAGAAACTGTGTTTTCTAAAGTAAGTAGTTGTCTCTTGTTAGCTTAAAAGGGAGAAATGATACCGTGTTGGTAGGCAGAGACGGTATATTTGTTGCTAGTGGAATGAGCTTCTCATTTGGAGAGGTTATGCTCATTTCGAACATAATAGAGAATCCAGGTACTAGATAATAATTTCTCAAGGCTGAGAGAAAGAGAAATCTCTGCCTTAGCTTTGGGCAGAGGAGAGATTAGAAGCTGGAGCTTAGATTTTTTTTTTTTGTCTTTGAAGGAAAGATTGAAAACTAAAGGGCCTTTAATGAGAGAAGAAAGGAGCTTGAGCTGAAGGCCGACACAGCGAGGTCGGCGAGGTAAGAGGCCGGTGAGGTAAGCGGCCGGCGATGGTAAAAGATCATTTCTGCGACGTTGATTCTGAGGTAGAGGGCCGACACGGCGAGGTCGGCGAAGTAAGTGGCCGACAATGGCAAGAGATTAGTTCTGCGAGATTGATTCGGAGGCAGAAGGCCGACATGGTGAGGTCGGCGCGGTTGAAGGCCGGCTCTGTGAGGTGATGCCGATCAGCGCCGTCAAGGCTCTGATACCATGTTAGAGGACATAGAGAGGGGGGGAGAGAGAGTATAATGTTGAAGGAGAAATAAAATTCCTTTCATTGTTCAATTGTTAAGATCTTCCTTTTATAATGAGGAGTCCATATTACAAGATGGTATGTGTTGACGTGAGATGTAGGGGATCTCAAGAAATACCAAAAAAGAGAGAGTCCTGAGAGATGGTAGCACACAGAGGAATAAGCCTGATGGTTAAAGCTAAAGGGGGAGAGAGAGTTCGGGACATCCAGAAGAAAACACAGAGATTTGAGATGGTTCAGGAAGGAAATCTCCTACGTCCACTGGGCGATTAACGAAGAGATCTTACTAGAGAAAAAGGTAGCCGTGAGGGCTAATACAAGGGTTAGAGAGGGAGAGCTCCTTAGTTGGGGCTGTCAGACAGTCAGAATGGGAGAAACAGAGAGGTTACTTGCACTTTGACCGCTCTTATTGATTCTCTCTTCCTGGATCCGTCTTGCTTGAAGATTGTTCAAGGGTATTTGTAGGCGATGGACTGTACAGCTTTGTCCTGATTTCCCGGAGAAAAGAAGGTGAACAAGCTCTGTGCTCGCGCCGCTTGTCAGTTTAAATGAGATTTGATCTATTTATTAAATTATGTATTTACCACAGAATTTTAGAATTTATCATATTTTTAGTATTTCAGATTTGGTAGTTTTCAGGACACTAACAATAACCAATGAAGTTTAGCTTTCTAAATTTTCATCCGAGTGAATATACACTTGAGTGTTTATTAGCTAAATCGACATCAAATAAAGAGCAAATCAAACTTTTTTTTTTATAAATTGATAATTTTTATTTGAAATTAAGTTGCTGGTGATATTTGGTTCAATGGGGATATATATATATATATTTGGATATACTGATGGAGGAGCTATTATAGGTTGATTTGATCGAAGATACAAATTGATGAAGACTCCATGGAGAAATACCTTAGCAGATTTGACCACTACTCGATGGGGTCTAGTTTTTTCCGCCTATGGAGAATTGATAGGGACATCTTGACGATTGACGGCCTAGATTAGATTGCGTTTTTTGATGCCATTGAAGGATAAGATTGATACAGATTATTTTTATTTTATTTTATTTTATTATTTATGAATTTAAATGTCAAATTCATTTTATTTATTAATTTTAGTTTAAATTGTGAGTTTGTTTAGTCCATGTTTATCTTTATTTTAGGATGAGGTTAGTCGTTCTATATATAGGATTTGTATTTAAATATTTGAATAATACCTCTGATTAATAGCAATTTATTTTAAGTGAAATCGACCTTGGAATGGGTTAATTAAGAATTTCGATGGGATCAATATCCCAGAAGGGGATCTTAGTGAGAATCTTTAGAACTGTAGTTGTCCTTTATTCTCTAAATTTTTCTCTTTTCTTCTTCCTGCAAAACCTAGCTCTTCGTCAATTATTTTGCATCAATTTTGGCATCAAAATACACCAATCCTGAAGTAAAAAACTAATGTCATCAAGCATTTAAAACTGTTTGCCAAGGTCTATTTGTATGCATAAAAAATTGATGATCGTGTATGATGATGTTTTGTTTATCATTCTTCCTCTAAATAGATGTGATGTGGAGCAATGCCAAAAATTTAAGACCAGTGGTTTAATTTCAATATATCTTAGATGGGCATAATAATGTAGAGGATTAATTATGTGATAAAATCAAGGAATTTCACTTTTGTAATTAAACTGATTTAGGATTTAAATTTAATTGGATTAATGGTGAATATGAATTTATCGAGTTAGTTTAGAATGTCAAATTAAATTTCATCAATCACTTTCTAGGTTTCAGTGATGAATAGGGTCTCTTAAATTAAAATCCAATTTAAATAAAAAATTCAATTGTAATTTTTATCAAATTGATGTGGGATCTTTTAAGTAGACATAATTGAACAATCAAGATAATTCCATGAAATCCATAAAAAAAGATAATTCTATAAAAAACGATCAAGTTAAACAATTATTGTAAGTTAATTCCAATCAATTGTTAAATATTGATGTTGGAGGAGAAGTTTATGCATTACTGAGGGAATTATGATTGATGAGGTCATATATTCAATCAAAGTAAGGGAAGTACGAGAGGAAAGCGAGAGAAAGAGGATTGTTTTTGCTTTTTGCAATGAAAGGATAAAAATGAGAAAAAATTACCATGGCATGATGCTACAATGGGTACTGCTGAAGCTAACTCTTCTTGTGCGAGAAGAAAAGATCCACAGGTAGTTTATTACCTTTGTCGATTGAATTCACTAGAATTCAGTTTGTGAAAAAGGGAACCATGTGAATAAAGCAAAAGGGTGCAACATGCAGGCTTTGGTGATATGCCCTAAAAGATTTCTCGTTTTAGTTGTACGATTTATCTCGATTCAATGGTCAAACTTGTTATGCCGGTCATTTTTTGGAATTTTTATGCTAGGTCTTAGCCTTTTTCTTCTAGTCGATGAATTATCAATTTAATTCCATGATCTGGCAACATCCTCGACCACGACCACCACGTCCTCGACCACTGCGTCCTCCACGCCCTCTGTTAGTATTGGATGGAGAGGGACGTTCTCGTCTAGTAGTGTTGATTGATGGTAATACTACTGTAGTTATTTTTGTAGATTTGAGTTGAAGGAGACGTTCATGAGATGAAAGAATTTCATGAACTTCTTCTAAGGTAAAATCATCCACACGGGTAGTAATAGCAGCAATAATGCTGTCATATGTAGAATTAAGACCTACAAGAACATACATTAGAATATCTGGATCAGACATTGAATGTCCAATAGCAGATAGGTTGTTGATGATATTTTTTATAGCCTGCATATAATCATTAATAGAGCTGTCTCCTTATTTTATCATCTGTAATTGAGTTTTAAGTTGAAGAACACGTGCTCTAAAATGAGAGGCGAATGTGTCAGCAAGAGTTTTTCAAACTGCATGAGAAGTATTCAAATTTACCACCAATGGAAGAACGGCTTCGGTGAGTGTTGAAATAATCCAAGTGAGAATTAATTGATCCCTTTTTATCCAGGTAGCATAAGCTGGATCATTTATATCTGGACATTGATCAGTGCCATTTACTACTCCAAGGAGATCATGAGCACAAAGTAAAGGGAGAAACTGTGTTTTCTAAAGTAAGTAGTTGTCTCTTGTTAGCTTAAAAGGGAGAAATGATACCGTGTTGGTAGGCAGAAACGGTATATTTGTTGCTAGTGGAATGAGCTTCTCATTTGGAGAGGTTATGCTCATTTCGAACATAATAGAGAATCCAGGTACTGGATAATAATTTCTCAAGGCTGAGAGAAAGAGAAATCTCTGCCTCAGCTTTGGGCAGAGGAAAGATTAGAAGCTGGAGCTTAGATTTTTTTTTTTTAAGGAAAGATTGAAAACTAAAGGGCCTTTAAGGGGAGAAGAAAGGAGCTTGAGCAGAAGGCCGACACAGCGAGGTCGGCGAGGTAAGAGGCCACGACGGCAAGGTCGGCAAGGTACACGGCCGGCGATGGTAAAAGATCAGTTCTGCGACGTTGATTCTGAGGTAGAGGGCCGACACGGCGAGGTCGGCGAAGTAAGAGGCCGGAAATGGCAAGAGATTAGTTTTGCGAGATTGATTCGGCGGCAGAAGGCCGACACGGTGAGGTCGGCGCAGTTGAAGGCCGGCTCTATAAGGTAACGCCGATCAGCACCGTCAAGGCTCTGATACCATGTTAGAGGACATAGAACGGGGGAGAGAGAGAGAATAATGTTAAAGGAGAAATATAATTCCTTCCATTGTTCAATTGTTAAGATCTCCCTTTTATAATGAGGAGTCCATATTATAAGATGATATGTGTTGACGTAAGATGTAGGGGATCCCAAGAAACACCAAAAAAGAGAGAGTCCTGAGAGGCGGCAGCACGCAGAGGAATAAGCCTGATGGTTAAAGCTAAATCGGGAGAGAGAGATCGGGACATCCAGAAGAACACACAGATATTTAAGATGGTTCAGGGACGAAATCCCCTACGTCCACCGGGCGATCATCGAAGAGATTTTACTAGAGAAAAAGGTAGCCGTGAGGGCTAATACAAGGCTTAGAGAGGGAGAGCTCCTCAGTTGGGGCTCTAATACAGTCAGAATGGGAGAAACATGGAGGTTACTTGCACTTTGGCTGCTCTTGTTGATTCTCTCTTCCTGGATCTGTCTTGCTTGAAGACTGTTCAAGGGCATTTGTAGGCGATGGACAGTACAGCTTTGTCCTGATTTCTCGGAGAAAAGGAGGTGAACAAGCTCTGTGCTAGCGCCGCTTGTCGGCCGCTAGAGGGACCAAAAGCAGCAACAGGGGAGCGTGATTTCTAAATATTGGTACTGCTTCTAGGGATCCGTGACAGCTGGAGCATGCGGATCCTTAATTTGCGTGTCTTGGCGAAAAGGTGTCTTTGTAAGGGGAACGGCGTGGTCGGACCACGCTGACGGTGATAGGTACAGCAGCGTAGCATCGTCATCGATGTTAACAGGAATGGTCCTGGCTCGTCGTGGACGAGGCTTGATTGAACCCTCGTGGCCGAGGTTTGACCGAGGTCTGAAACCTGTGAGAAAATGAGTTAGTAAATAAAGGGTAAATGCCAGCTCGGCGCCACCTGTACGGTAGGGATGTAGCGCTGGAGCCACGTGTTAACAGTATGTAATTAAATTCTCTTTAATAGAGAATCATTTTACATTGAAATATGTAAATCAAATCATAATTATAAAATATATGCTAGAAATGATGGTTCTTAAAAGAAAATATATTTAGCGTATTGTATGCAGGTGATAATACAAAAATCCATCATTTATGTAATTCCATTATTACCTCTAACTCTCCTAGAATATGTCTGGCCAATAATGCAATTGATTGCCGTGACTCTAATTATTACACCAATGCCTACTGATTATTTCTTAATGCACGACTGCTTCATAGTTCACCTTTACAGTATCTGGAAGTGGTGCCTGCCAACTATAGGATGCTTCCATGTCTCAAGATGGCCCTCTAACCTCAATTGATTGTTCTTGGGCTTCATCGATCATCATAGCTTATTTGAGGTGAAGGTGTGCGACTATAACTCCTGTGTAAAACTTTTGGCAAATTCAACAAGTGCAGTAAGATTTCTTCCTTTTTCTCCCTTGATTTGTTTGTTCCTATTTCCCCATGATATCCAAAGTGTCACTGCAAAGAGTCCCAATATTTTGCTGTTCAGATTAGTGTAAGCATCAGCTATCCAATCAATTGCCTCCATAACACAACTTGGGATGCAATTTGATCCCATATTGAGTTCATCCCAAAGTTGTTTAGCAAAATAGCAATCTCGCAATGCATGAAGAGTGGTTTCTATGTTAGAGTAACATAATGGATAGCTGGTAGGTGTGTCAATTATGTGTCACTTGAAAAGATTATAGAGTGCAGGTAAGAAATTTTTGCATATTCTCCACATTAAAGAATCGAATTTTGCTTAGAATTTTTGTATTCTAAATTGCATGCCACATCACTCGGTAGTCTAAGAGAGCCGAAGTACCTGCTTCCTTTACCTTTTTAACTCCTTGAAGTTGTAACCCTATTTGTTGATGAAGATCGCGAGTGAACCGATAACCATTTCAGACTGTATAGATTGCTTTGCTATTATAGGCCCAAATCCTACAGTCCGCTGCATTTGTGTTTTTTAATGGAATCTTTAGGATTTCCATAACATCAGTCTCATCGAAAGTTTGATCAAGTATGTCAAGTCTCCTCCAAGCTTTAGATGAGTCTATTAATCACATACTTTATTTTCTTCTGACAAGTTTTTTATAGAAGAGAATAATTTGTGTTCCTATTTTTGTGGTATCCTTTTGTCTTTCCAAACACTAATTGATTTGTCATCCCCTATTCTCCATATGATGCTTCTTCCAATGATGTTTTTTGATATCCAAAGGCTATGCCATACATATACATATGAGGGGTTGTTGCCCAATGGTGCCTCCATAAGGTTGCCGTCGGGAAAGTATCTTGATTTGAGAACATTGCAGCAGAGGGAGTTCGGTCTATGAAGTAGGTGCCAACACTGTTTCCCAACCATTGCTAATTAGTTAACTCCCCACAACCCTCCTTTGCCTTTTAGTTGACAGATTTCATGTCACTAAGTCCAGCTGATTCCTTTCGATTTGGTCTATAATTGCCACCAAAACCTAGAAATGTTGCTCTCGAGTTTATTACATAATGAAGAAGGTAGCTTAAATATGCTCATAGCATAGTTCGAGATTGATTGTGCGACAAACTTGATAAGCACCTTTTTACAACCCACTGACAGCAGCTTCTCCTTCCACCCTTCAATCCTTCTTTGGACTATATCTGTGATATCAGCAAAAGCTCTTCTCTTGGCTCTTCCAGCCATGGGAGGGAGAAATTATTTGGTCAGACTCGCATTCTATGTTATATATTAGGCCTCTACTCACATTCTGCCACGTGGTTACGTGGGCCATTTTGCAATGGCTGAGGATAAATGGAGTCTGGAGTTGTCACCTGGGAGAGGCTTAGCGAAAGCACGGTGCAGTTTCATCTGGAAGATCACTGATGGTGAGAAGATGGCCTGCTAGGGTTTACTTGCAGAGCAAGGATCGCGACCTTTACAGCAACCGACGACACAATTTTTTTAATTAATGTTTTATTTTAAATTTGGGGCAGCACTTCGTCTGCGCGGCTGCGATAACGGGGATATCTCTGGCGAGCTCCGTTAAGTGACTCCGTTAGAGACCGACATTAACAGGCTGTCTGCTACCTCCGTGATGTAGGGTCCACATGACCACGCGGTAGAATGTGAGTGGGGGCCTAATATATGACATGGAACGCAAGCCTGAACAAATTAGGAGCCTTAAATATCTTTCAAAGTTTGCTTCATTTTTAATTCTCATCATATGTGCTATTCCTTCTTTGATTGCTCGAGCCATGTTGGTGCTGAAGAAGTTTCCCGATTTAGCAAAATTGTTTTTCTGATCCAAAGCGTTCTCATACTTGCTTAGGATCTCCTTTATGTATTCCCCTTCTTCATTGCATGCTTTAAAAACGAGTAAGCTATCATCTGCAAACAGTGGGTGAGATATACAAGGCCCCCTCCTATTATAAATTCTGACTCCATGTGGCTTTATGTTAGCATTTGCCTCATTAAACAAAGCTGTGAGTCCTTCAGCACATATAAGGAAGATGTATGAGGATAGTGGATTACCTTGCCTAAGTCCTCTAGTCGGTTTGATATTACCACACAAGCAGCCATTGACTGTAACAGAGTAAGAAATTAAGGAGATGCACCTTATAATGATATCAATGAACTTCTCCAGAAACCTCATTCTTCTCATCATTTGTTCTAAGGAAACCCATGCGACTCTATCATATGCTTCACTCATATCTAGCTTCAAAGCACACCAACCAATTCCTTTTCTTCCTTCACCTTATTGAGTGCAAGAGCTCATATGGCCACCATAATGTTGTTCATTATGAGTCTTTGGCCCTGTTTGGCGCGAGGACTAAATCAGGATCAAAATGATATTAATTTAAAAAAAATAATAATAATAATAAATAATTTTTTTTAATCATTCTATATTCTAATTGTTTATATATCTGCTTTATCCTTGTCTGCACATGTCCGAAGGTATTGTAATTCCAGCTCATGAGTGTTGTGCTTACTGCTCTCAAATTTTCTGTTAAAAGATTTTCCTGTTGTCCCTCCTTACTTTTGCCAGATTTCTTCTATGGTCTGTTTACAACATGCCCTCTTTAGACCACATAGATTCAAATCTGAATCGTTTCTGCTTGTGTGGGTCATTTTGAGCTGTCAGATCCTCCGTAGTAATTAACAGAGCTCGATGATCTGAGAAGGATTCAGCCAGATGAGTCACCATAGTGCTTGGGAAGAGGTCCCTCCACAGTTTGTTGCATGTAGCTCTGTCTAACGTCCTTTCCAGCAGTTAGCTTAATTACCAGGCAAATATTATTAGACTTTTCTGCCATAGCTTATTCACAATTTCCTGTTACTACTTATAAATAGGATTTTGGGATTAATACAATAAATAATACATTGATTACATTCTAAATGTAGAGCCATTAATACATTTGATATCATACGATTAATTGATGAAAATTCTCTATAGTTAACCTATAATTAATATTTGATTCATAATTTTTTAAAATTTATTAAAAAATTCTTACAGTTTACTCAATATTACATACAAGATCTCTTCATTATTAAATTCAATAGATTTTCAATTTTATTCGTAACAAATTTTCAAATTTTTATATTTTTGACTCCGCTAATGCCTCGTGATGTTGCCGCTAACACCTCTCCAAGAGAGGGAGGGGGAGAAAAAAAGAGATATTTATTTTAAAAATTTTAAAATAAAATATTCTCTAAATGCTAACAGAAATTATTATTAAAGACTTGTTATATAATAATTATAATTTATAGAAATTTGTAACATTATAATATTTTTAAAATAGAAATCAAAACAGTAATTGTAAGTTAATTAAAAAAAACTATACAAGTTAGTATGGTACTGGATTACTCTATTTGCTTCTAATAAATTTAGATGAGAGATGACCTATCCTCTAATTAATTATGGCACAATACGACAGCAATATATATCATTACTATTGGGATATAAATAAAAAGTTATCCTACATTAAATATTCAGTACAAATTATGATGTTAATATACAATTAAAGATTCTTACTTATTAGCCTAAGTTTTGAGATTAAGAGGTATTCATCAAATGTATATCGTGGGCCCAACTTGTGCCTTTATATTCTAATTTCTCTAATAATTAGTATCAAAATCGATAGTTTGGTTAGGCCTTCTGTAAATCAAGTGGTTCCTGTAGATTGTGTTTTCATACATTTTGTACCTTTTACAATAGTTAAAAAATTAAAACAGTGAGTGAATCTCACTATCTCTAAGTAGTTGAATGGGCTTTTGAGATGCACGCACTTAAATGACCCATTAAATGAGAAAAGATTCTATGTGAAGAAAATTTTGTTATATATATATTCATATATATATATATATATGGAGAATTGTCTCACATTGAATATTTAATATAAGTTGTATGTTATTAATATGCAATTAAAGAACATTAATGTACAATAAGTATTTTATTAATAATAAATATATATACTTAAGCACTTGCTAAGATCTAATGTTTCGTGATCAAAGCAAGCACTTAAATATAATATATGTATCATTTTATTTACGAATGTATTGTGAAGATGAAAATACAACTGAAGTTTGCTAAATCACAAGATCAAATTGTTGATGTGTTTACCAAGGCAATTAAGTTTGCTATTTTCTAGAAGATTTATGAATAATTATTGATGAGAAAAATAAGTTTAAGGGAAGTATTAGAAATTAAATTTGATTAATGTGAGATGCAGTTTCAGAAATTAAAAATTAGTTTTGACTTAAATTTGGTGTTAAATTGTTGACTAAATCTCTTCATGTTATATATTGATGAAAATGTATTAAAGTTTAGAATTCAATATAAAAAACAAGGTTCTTCAATTTGAAATTTATGAAAAGAGTTATGACCAGGGGAACAAAAATCCGAAAACTTAATGCATGAGAGATGCATGGAAAATGGGCCAGATGAGGAGCTGTTAAAATAATGCCTTTTAATTCTGTTTATTAAAAATTAATCTGCTTTAATTTTAATTTGATATATTACATTACATATAAAATTTTATATTAAAAATAAATTTTATTTCACGTATATCAAATTAGTTGTCAGTTTATGATTTAATGCTCTTCACATTTCATCTCTGGATGGAAATTAAATAAATAAAACTAATATTGATCAACGAATCATATGCGAAAATTCAAGGACGCAATTAATTAGCCTATAAATCAACAGAATAGATTACAAACATTAATGGTGCACGCCGGCGCTTTCACATTTCCGTAAGCTCGCACGACACAAGTTTTGAATGATCGATCATCCGGAGGGCCCCGGGCACATACATGCATGCAGCGATCCGGCCGGTCCATGCATGCATGCATCTGAATAATATTCATCCGGCGGGACCCGGTCCATCTGGCTCGATCGCTCTGTTGCATGTGCATGCATGCATGCATGGGGCCTCTGATCATCTACTATGAGAAATATATATATATATATATATCATAGGACTCCTTTTTTACTAACAGACACCTTCACTTACTGATAGAGAAAGCTTGATGCTGATCATTACCATAAGCATCAATTTTTGGCAGACGTTGATATCAACTATTAGCGTCAGGCTAACTATTGATGTTGATAGTAATGATCAACGTCGGGTCGCCTCATGACACTGATATTGTCTTTTCTTATAGTGAGATGATCCGGACATCAAACTTGGAGAGGATAGGCCAAAATGATTGTTAGAAATAATACCTTATTTTGGCAATTGTAATATCCTAGTTTGATTAAGTTTTCTTATCAAGATCTTGGATTACATTTAGATGAATTTAAGACCATCAAAAGCAATCTTGGAACCTGGAAAATGATATAGTTGAGGGGATGATATAATATCCTATCCTTGAAATTTACTTAGTCATGAATAAAGTTAATATCTAATGAATCTAGAACCTTAGAGGGCTATATATATAGCATTGTTCTTTTTACTTTGTGTGAAAGGCAAATATATTGTAGTACTATACTTTTCAATATCTCAAGCCTTTTTAGCATTTCTGAAGCCAAAGTTAGACCAAACACTATTGTAGGTCATGTACGTGGGCAAGCCTTTGACAAAATCATTATAGAAATTTCTCTTTTTGAGGTCTTCCATAAAAGAAACTAAGGCAGTTTAGTACGTACTCGTGTTTTCTCTTTTCACATTCATGTGTGAGAAACAAGTCACATAATTCATGAATCAACAACTCATAGGATCCTTGTTTAAGTTGATTAAATTCAAACATGCACAAGAGAGAGAGAGTTTTTCTTCAACCGTAAATCATGTTGTAAACTCATACATAATCTTGGTAAAATTGTCAATAGTGCTAATTATACAAGCCGATTAAACAAAGCTAGCAGCATTTTGAAAAGTGAAAGTAAATATCTTACACAAAAATGCATTAGAAATAGGACACATGAGAACCGCTTCACATTTTTAGGAGGGTTCAATGTTACATAGTAATCAGTTAAATTATGTGTTTTGGAATTATATGGAGTCAGTGTTGCTAAAATCTCAGGAGAAAATGATGAATAGGTCCTGCTCAACAAAGGTTATAATTAAGTTATTACATACGCATGAGAATATATCTGGCTCTCATGATGGGAACTAGCTTCCTCATAAATTGAGTGAAATCCTTTGCCAGATCAGATAGCACAGAGTAAAAGGCTTCTGTAGAAAGTATAATGAAGATGGAGAATATAGTACTTCATGAGAAACATCATACATTAAAGTCATTGACCATATATAATTTTCTATGTGATGATAGTGTGAAGGCCAGATCTTCTATAGTATAAAGACTAGCATTATGACACAGAAGTATATAACCTTATTTGAAAAATAATTGCATAACAGGAAAATCATCATGTCCATTTTAGAGATTGGATGGGTGATAAACACCCTGTCTGCTCCTCCTGAAATTGGATGTTTGAAGAAATCACCTCATTCATTCGGGGCAAACGGACTGGGCGGTGCAACAAAAATTGGTTCAATATGAATCAAGTCCACATTTGTTATATGATTTTTTTATAAATATTTTATGTATATCCAACTCTAATCTAATCTGATCATTCTGGGCTAGTCTAGGGTTTGAAAAACTGAGATTGCGATATCTTTATATTCTCTTTGGAGATTTTTTTAAAAATAGTAAAAATTTTCTCTAATGCAATCATTGTTTTTCCTCAGATTTGGTTCAATGTAAATTTGTTATTCTCTTATTTCTTTTGAGATTTTCATATGTTGTTTTACTTGCTTGTGATTTTGATCTTTTTTTTTTTGCTGTATTATTGTTGAAATTATCTTAGATTTTGTGTTGCCAAGCATGATCATATTCTCAATAATTGGTATCAGAGTAATGCTTGGATTATTTGGTTGATCAAAATAATGAGAGCATGCAAGGGATGCGAAGGTAAAGATTGATCCATTCGACAACAAGGATTTTAGATTTTGAAAGATGCAAATAAAAAATCTATTTTATCGAAAGAAGTTATATTTGACCTTAGTGAGTGAGAAGCCGGAATCCATAAAGCTGAGAAATGGGATCTTATGGATCTCTACGCACTAAGAATGATCAGACTTAAATTGGCGAGAAATATGACTTTCAATATCATCAACGAAAAGATCATGACGATGAATATGATGAAGGTTTTGTGCAATATATTTGAGAAACCTTCAGCATCAAACAATATTTATCTGATGCTTCATTTATGCAATTTGAAAATAATCGAAGGATTTTCTAACATAAATCATATCAATGAGTTTAATATCCTCGCAACCTAATTAAGTTTGATAGATATTGATTTGTAGTTGAAAATGTTCTTTAAGGAAGCCCACAACTTTTCTAAAAGTTCACCCCATACAAGATTTCCCACTTTAAAACTATCATAAAATGTTAGCTAGCTACAAATAATAACTTCTTTTAATTTTGTAGTGAACTTCTTCCGAATGATGAAGTCGAGAAGACACTTTGAAAAAAATGATGTTGAAATAGCTAGCCAAATAGATACTTTTCTACTTTGACCACTTAATTGACCTTCTAGATTTGGCACGTGTAGTAAGACAAAAATAAAATTATAAAATATTATTAATTTGAACAATTTTTTTGTATGAATCTTACTTTAGATCACAACTCATTGGCAGTTTTGTGATTCTTTGTGAGATTTATTTCAGCTTGAACAAGAGGTAGGCAGGGATCCTAGCGCCTGATTGTTTTGAAGTACATATGTTTTTTTTTTTAATGACAGAAGTATATATGTGAATTCTAATTGATTTAAGGGGGCGTTTGGTTCAATGTTATCTTAATGTTATGTTATGTTATGTTATCTAGAGAAAATAATTATTTGGTTTAATGACATCTATAAATAATCTTTTATTAGATTATACAATTATTAGTTAAAAGATGACATTTCGATGTCATGATATCTAAATTTTATAATATAATACCAAGATAATAATGAATCAAATGCTTAGACTTATTGTTATAAAGAAAAAAGACTTTAGCGAGATTTCTATATGTATATATTTTTATTTCTGATAAATGATTAGCGGGCATTGTAATTTGGTTGAACGCCTTGTCAATTTTAATCTCCATTCGCATTATATTCTAACACGATTAGCCTAACTGAACTGCATTACAAATTCGTATTACTTGGAATTCTGATGTGAGGGAAGTGAAAATTACGTAAACTCCAGCTAAAAAAAAAAAAAAAAAAAAAAAAAAAATTGCGCAACGTTGAATTTATTAATAAAATAATAGTTATTGCTGTTTACCAAGGTGAAGTTAAAAAACGTCCCCTCACCGGACAACAGCCATTGCGAAACTTCTTTATCGGAGTGCTGGGCGCCATCGGGAAAGTTATATATGAGGAAGGAACTGAGAATCGTATCTGATTCTCTCTCTCTCTCTCTCTCTCTCCCGCTTTCAGCTACCACCTCTTCCAGAGGGATTTCTTCGCCTCAAGTAAGGAGTTCCGACTCGAGAGTAGCTACAACTATAAGCATCGCCTTCCTAAAAGTGCTACAAGGAGAGTCGCAGAGGACGCGCTGTGCCGGCATTCTCGCTCCTGAGCGTCGCCCTTAATTTCAGCAGAGCAGAGAAAATCACAGTAATAGATAGCCGAGACAATATTTAGTTTTGCCTGTTATGATTTATTGTTGATTGAGCAGCAACGAGCATGAAGTCGGGATTCCATGGCCTGCTTCCCAGCAGCCGGAGAGTCCCTCAGAAGCAGCTGATCCGTTTTCTTCCGTTCCCGATGACACCCAGCTCCTCGTCCGCTGTTAAGATCAAAGCTTTGCTCTCCCTCTGTATCGGTCTCTCCCTTCTTCTTATTGCCGCGCGCGCCGCCTCTGCCGTCGCCGCCGTTGCCCTTCACCGCCAACACTTCTCCGCCGCTTCCCTTACTCCTGCTTCAGTTCCCGGCGACTGGTCCGTTCTTTCTTCTACCTCTCTCTCCCTGATCCCTCTGCCGTTTTTAACTAAATACACAAAGTTACTATTTACTTTACCCTGTATTTAGTGACCTGAAATATTCTTGCTCTTTGTTCAACATTTTCAGGACGCACAAACTGTTGTGAACCTATAACGTGTCAATTTAGAATTAAGAAATGGTCAGTTCAGATTTAGTAAACTGAAATTGCGCGATTATCAGGTAATTGATGCTTGTCTCTACTAAACATCATACAAGGAGATGGACGTTGAATGGGCTTTGGAAAGTTATTGAGACTTGATTTTTTTTTTTTTTTGATATTGTATTGAGACTTGATATTTAGCAAGCAGTGATGTGCCGCCTACTGATAATAATGAGACTACGAGGGTTAGACATGAAATGGGCTCCCTAAATAATTAGCTGTTTTTTTTTCTCTCTGCTCCACTTTATCAGAGAGAACTTTAGCTCTTTAAAAGGTGCTAGACACTTGTATAAGCATTATATATCTATGACAAGGGAATGACAAAATAATAAGGGTTGAAAAGGGGCACAGATGTATTTTAACATCACTGAATCAAGTTGTACACACAGTACTCTGAAAGATATGGTCTTGTTGTGAAGGTTCTTGATAGGACAATTTCTCTATATTGCTTGATGATGGACTAGCAAATACTTATATGTTGATGGAAAAATCATTCAGAGAAGATGGGAGTTGGATCTAGCAAAGGGAAGATCTGATCCGCTATGTGAACCTTGCAAGAATCAGAAAAAAAAAACAACAAAAGCAGTGAAGAAGGAACACATGAGGTTTATGTAGTTTGGAGAGACACTCCATCCATGCGGGCAAAGACTTTGCTAGCAAACAAAAAGTGGTTCGCTTAAGGGGATTGCACTAGTAGATTACAAATAGGAGATCTCTTTAGAGTACAAGGACTTAGATTGATCTCTGGTACTTTAATGATATATCCTCACCTTTACATAAAGAGCTCTCTATCTATAGCTGAGGGCGGCAGCGCTGATGACGACGGAGGATCGCCAATTACCCACGTAATCGTGGTCCATGAATGAAAAGGACTGCCACATGTCTTCTTGATTCGTTAAACCATTAGTTAATTAGAATAACTAGGAGACCAGTTAGTTGTGGTTATTATTATAGTGGTAGCTGATCGAGGACAGGGTGATGACATGGCAATAACATCGGTTTAGATCTCGAAGTACATTAAAAAAAAGGTGATCCTATCATAGATTATGTAAGTGAGATGGAAATTTAAATATACATCAGTAAACTAATTTCAGTTTTAATTTAAATCTGACCTAAATTAATTAGCTCGATGCAAACGACATATAATTGAAGATAACATAGATAATGTGACATAAACTCAGATACACTAATCTAGTTAAAGTAGATATATGCTCTACTCTCTCTGAGTCTTAACTAAATAAATAAACAAAATAAAGATCAAAGTTCTATCTTTTTCATAATATAAGTTTGATTAAAGTAAAAAAAAATGTGATCTGTGTCTAACAGAAGTAAAGATAGTATGGTTGAGATAGAAAAACTAGATGATACAGTTGCTTGCAAATACCAAATTCTTTTTCTATTGTCGAAACACTAGCGTGCATTAAGCATTTTGCAATCTCAATTGCATGAGTTCAGCATATCTCTCAATCTTATTATTTGAGTTTATGCACGAGTTATGTTTTATGTATAATATATTTTTTTATTTTTTATCGTGTAGGCCAAACCAACTGTTTCAACATTTTTTCTTTAATTAGAAGTATTAAAAAGTATCGGGCAAGTATTGTGCGAGTATCGGATTTTTAAAAATGAAAAATAAAAATTGATATGCCACGTGGCATATCGAATACGTATCGGTGGAGTATCGGGGAGTATCGGTATCCGATACGGATATGATACGGATACGTTAGGCTCTACAAAGTATCGGTGCTTCATAGTTTTAAATCAAATTCTAATTTCTCTTTTTCCACACTCCCCTTCAAGTTGGTTGGAAGATATCTTCCATGTTCAGCTTGCTTACTAAGTTGTCAAATTAATTGTTATGTAGTCCATTTTTTAGAAGTTCAGCAACTTGGTTGATAGGAATGACATTTGACATACATATCACTACACTCAATGTGTTTACTTGTCTCATGAAGAACTGAGTTGTGAAAAGTTACAATTGCAGTCTTATTATCACAATTGACCTTCTTAATAGGTGAGCAAGTAAACACCTTTAATTCTTCCAATAAGCTCTTTATCCACATTACTTCACAATTTCTATGAGCAACTTATTAGAATTTGGCTTCTGCACTACTTCTGGCTGCAACATTCTGTTTCTTGCTCCTCCAGTTGATTAAGATTTTTTCCTACAAAGGTGCAATAGCCTTGACGTTGATTTATTCATTACACTTGTGACTCAATCTGCATTGGTGTAAGCCTCTGTCTGAACGTGACTGCAGTTCCTAAAGTGTAACTCCTTACTAGGTGTTGCTTTGGTATTTGAGGATTCTATAGGCTTTAAAACATTCTGATCCTGGGGACTGGATAAACTGACTTACCAAACTATTTGCAAAGGCTACGTCAGGCCGGATATGCGATAAATAAATTAGTCTAACAACAAGTCTTTGGTATTGCTCTTTGTTTGCTACATCCTTTTCTTCAGCTGGTAGCAATTTCAGGTTAGGCTTGATGGGGGGTCTTGGTAACCTTGTAACCAAGCATTCCTGTTCCGTTGAGCAATTTTAGTACGTATTTGTGCTGGTTTACAATGATTCCTTCCTTGGATCTTGCAAATTCTGTTCCAAGGATGTTTTGAAGAGCTCCTAAATCTTTGATTTCAAATTCCCCTATTAGTTTGCCTGCCAGATCTCCAATTTCTATAGTATCACCACCTGCCAATGCTATCAAGTCTATCATCCACATGTGCAATTATAGCAACAGCCTTACAAATTCTAGAGTGTTTATATTATATTGTATGATCTGCTCGACCCTGAGAGTAACCATAGCTTTTTACTGCTCGTCCAAACCTTTCAATCCAGGCTTTAGGTGACTGTTTTAAGACCATATAAGGATTTTTACTACATGTATACTCCTAGAATCTCTCATAATTATGGTTTCACTGTTAATATCGGTCTTCATGATACCAGAATAATCAAGAGAAAGAGATTATAGTTTCACTGCTAATATTTACAACATTAGCCTCTCTTATACTAAGCGAGAGCTCTAATTTAGGAAGTTGTAATAACTTTTAGAATCCCTCATAATAGGCATTTATTTTATTTAATTCTGAAATCAGCTCCTAATTTCCCTCCTTTCCATGTTAATCCTTAAATTATATCCTGATTTCTCTCAGGTTTTGTTTTTGTTGTTTGAAACTAGGCAACCGAAGGTTTATCATTTACTTTGTATGCATAATTATTGCTCTGCAGGAAGGGTTATACTATTTTGATTAACACTTGGAAGAGAGATGATCTTTTGCAAAAATCAGTTCTACATTATTCAACTTGTGTTGGAGTTGATTCCATTCACGTTGTTTGGAGTGAACCTGATCCTCCATCAGATTCATTGTATGATGCCTTAAGGCACTCTGCACGTTTAAATTCCAAAGGTGGCAAAGAAATTGAAGTAATTTTTGACTTCAACCATGAAGACAGTTTAAACAACAGGTTCAAGGAGATCAAGGATCTAAAAACTGATGCTCTATTTTCGATTGATGATGATGTTATCTTTCCCTGCAAAAGTGTAGAATTTGCTTTCAGTGTTTGGAAAAGTGCAGCTTCAACAATGGTTGGATTTGTTCCTCGAATGCATTGGCTGGATAAGTCGGTCTGCTTCTAAGTATTCTAATTCACAATTTTATTTCTTGCTTTTTCTTGTATAGTTTTCCTCATTTACATATATCTTCTTGTCCTTTGCAGTACATGACTTCATTTTTCCTCTGCCAAGCATTGTAAAAATGATTTTAAGTATTCTAATTGACACTAAATGTTGATCAACATAATCCGTGCTTCTAGCATCACCTTATTAAATTTTACTATAATTCACTGGAAACAACTTCCTTTGTCTGATCATATTGTTAATGCCGTACTTCAGGTTGAAGCATGAGACGGTTGAGACGAAACCATTTTTTGTCTGTATGTTAGATTCAGACCAAGGCTGACAAGCATTGCAAAAATGAATTTGATAATAGATTTTGATAAATATAGTCCATGCCTTCTAGCATCCCTCGATTCAATTTTTACTATGTCTGATTCAATGGTAACAACTTCCTTTATCCGATCACATGGTTAATACCTTTATTTGGTTTGAGCTGTGAGACAATTGAGACAACTCCACTTTTTTTTTTTTTTGATTCTCAGACAACACTTTTTACCCCTATGCTAGATTTGGACCAAGGCCAACTTTATAGCTCTACAGCTAGCTTTGGTAATCTGAGGTTTTTCAGGAACTTCAGCTGGGGATTCCTGTTTCTTTGCTGTAGTTGTCACTCTGACAATTTTATGAGTCAAATTGATCAAATCTGAGGCAGATACCGAGTCTGCAGAGGTTTTCCAAGTGAAAACAATATGTAGAGTATATTGAAAGCATAAAATCCCATCTCACACTGCAATGTCTCTTATCTAGTCATATGCTGAAAGTAAACCGTAAACTTAACCCATCACTAATCCACTCCCTGATTTTTTCATTTACAAATTCGTGCGTATCCAACACAATTTTTCGATTTTGTAATAGATTTTGCCAGTAACTCTTCATTCTTTTCAAGCAGAATAACAGTATAGGGCGCTACTTTTATGGTGGTTGGTGGTCAGTCTGGTGGATGGGCACTTACAGCATGGTTCTTTCCAAAGCGGCTTTTTTCCATAAAAGATATCTGCACTTGTACAGTTGTATGCCACAAACAATAAGAAACTATGTAGACAGAAACAGGTAAATTTTACCTCCAGTTTTGTGCATTGTTTTTCTACACATGATTTGACTGCTAATGGCGACCCCTCCCCTCCTGTTGCCTGTTTCCTTCACTGCAGAAACTGTGAAGATATTGCGATGGCTTTTCTAATTGCAAATGAGACTGGAGCGCCACCTATATGGGTCCAAGGTGAGCAAGTAAAGGTGTTCATTATTAACTGAATTTCATAATCACATTGGAATTTTGTCTCAGTACTAACTTCCATGTCGACACAGAACAATGAGGGACCTGATGATTTGTCTAAGATAAAGATACTATTAGCTCCATGTCGAATGGACCTGTCATTTATCTAGTTCACTTTCAGGTTATGAACATCTATGTGTTCTCAATAGATTGTCAGAATGCACATGAGAATTGATACACATTAAACAATCAACAAGTTGAGGAGTTAATATAGAAGTGTTGGTTCTTTCCCATTGGCCTATAGGCTTTTTGGGTTGAAAAGTGTTTGCACTTCCGTGTTAGTCTCAACTTGGTTTCCTCAAGGTGACAGTGACTCCTTCCATTCAAAGTTGATAATTCGGTTAGGATCAAGTGGTTCATGCAACGTACTCCCATGGGATTCCTTATGCTTACATGGTTGAGAAAAATTTCACGAGAAGGTAATACCATTGCTCAGGAATAGAGTAGGACTCTTGGTGGCATGCATTTGATGGGTCGAGTGGTTCATGCATGAGTGAAAAAATTCCAAGATTGGTAGTCTCCCACTATATGCACGAGTGATTGAGTGGGTTTTGTTGGCATGCACTCGACAAAGTTAAAGAGTAGCCCATTGGCAGGGGAGTAGGATTCAATGTGGATAAATTCTCATGTGGGGGGGAATTGAGATGCACATGAATTGTCCCACATTGAATAATCAACAACAATTCAAGGTGTTAGTATAGAAGTCTTGGCTTTACCCATTGACCTAAGCTTTTGGGTTGGAAGTTGGAACTTGGAAGGTATCCCTTGTGTATTAGTCTCTACTTGGTTTTCTCTCTAGATGACTCCCCTCCTATCAATAGACAAGTACTCGGATGCAAACAATTAGATGGGTTAATGAATGAGGATTGTTATAAAGAAAAAATATATAGATATTGGTTTTCATGAAAGTGTTACATGCTAGTAAAACAAGCACTGATGCTAGATAATCTTGGACATTTAGATGTTGAGAAAGGGTGAAGTATATATGGAGCAGCCAAGTGACAAACATAGCGGCAGACTACTCGGGGAACTGAATGATCATCATTCCTAACTGCTAACTTCCTCTCTAAGTTGCTTTTATGTTTTCTGCTGATCTGCATGACTAAGTTTTCGCTAGGGGCTAGTTTAATGTCTATGCTTTTACTTTCAGATACCTTTAGAATAATAACGAAAGGCCCTGAACCCTGCAAATGCCTCTGATAATGAAATAATTGACTGCTCAGAATTCAGAGGCTGCGAACTTTAGAAACTTCCGCTTCTTCCAACTCGGTACAGTTATTGCCTTGAGCTTAAAAACTAATTCAGTTTTATAGAACTTCAATTTTATAGACATTCTTCTTTAGGTTAAGAATGATATAGTGAAGGAAAGGTCTTTTTTACAACTTGATTAAGCATTTATTTTTTTATTCATTTTAAATTTTGTTTCTACTTTTGACAATCTTATCTGATGGTGATAGTCAAGCTCTAATAAAATTGGCAAATGCAGTTACTATGCCATTTTTGTGTCTTCTTAGTTTATCAGTATACATTAATTGATCATATGTTTTTGCTGCTTGCGCTATCAAAGGTTGCTTGCCTATTTTTAAATCAAACTTTTTTATGAGCTCGGATCTGTTATAGCAAAGAAAGATGCTTGTTGCTGAAAATTTGTCATTTGGCCTCTTGGAATATTCATATTATTTTATTTTTTGCAGGGCAGATTTTTGAGATGGGATCGAGTGGGATTAGCAGCCTAGGAAGCCACAGGATGCAAAGAACACAATGTCTGAACGACTTTTCAGCCCTGTATGGTCGCATGCCCTTGGTCGCAACAAATGTGAAAGCCATTGATAGCCGAGGCAGTTGGCTTTGGTGATCGTAACAACCTGTACTTGCTAATGTTGGGATTCACTTGCTTGCGGTATGCATGTAAAGAATAAAAGCTAGAGCTGGCAATCAAATCGATTTTTATGGTTGTGTTAACTTGGAATAATTGGGTTGTGTTCAACCCTAATTTGATTATGTATTTAAAGATAGGTACAATTACAATAAGATATTCACAAAACATATAGATAATAACTGCATTTCAAAATATGTATCCTCACAACACTCCCCCTCAAGATGGTGCATAGATATCACATATACCCATCTTGGTAATAATGAGAGAAAACACTTGTGGACTTAAACCCTTCGTGAGAATATCAGCCAGTTGATCACATGAGCGAATATATGGAATACAAACCTCTTTAGTTTCTAACTTTTCTTTGATAAAATGTCTGTCAATCTCCACATATTTGGTCCTATCATACTGGACAGGATTATTTGCTATCTATTGTAGCTTTATTATCACAATAAAGCATGAGTGGGGTTTGAGAAATAAGACACAACTCAGACAGTAAACTTTTAAGCCATAACAACTCAGATTCCTTGAGCCATAGCTGGATATTTTGCTTCAGCACTGGAGCGAGCTACTACTGATTGCCTCTTACTACGCTAGGTCACTAAATTGCCTCCAACAAATATGCAATAACTTGAAGTTGATTTTTTGTCATCCAGGGATCCTCCCCAATCCGCATCTGCATAACATTCCACTTTTAGGTGATTATTTGGTGAAAATAATATTCCTAAGTATCTTAAAATCTGAGTTACTACTTTCATGTGAGGTTCTCGAGGATCATGCATATATTGACTTACTACACTTACGACATATACTATGTCAGTTCTGGTGTAAGATAGATGAAGGAGTCTGCCAACTATCTTCTGATATCGCTCTTTATCAATCGGCTCACCAACTTCTCCAATTAATTTGTGTTTTTGATTAATTGGGGAAGGTGCTGGTCTGCAGCCTAATAGACTTGTATCAAGCAATAAATCCAACACATACTTTCTTTGGGAGAGAAAAATCTCATGTTTGGATCGAGCCACCTCAATTCCCAAAAAATATTTAAGTTCTCCCAAATCTTTCATTTCAAATTCCTGTGCTAACTTAGTCTTCAAATTTAAAATCTCAACTAATCATCTGCTGTTACTACAATATCATCTACATAGACTATCAATACAGTTATCATACCTTCAATATGTTTGAAAAATAATGTGTGGTCTGCATTGCTTTGCTTGTATCCCATAGAAGTGAGTGCCTTTCGAAAACGATCAAACCAAACACGAGGTGACCGGTTCAACCCATAAAGAGCTCGGTTCAATCTGCACACCTTTCCCATAGTTTCCTTGCTAGTAAAGTCAGGTGGAATCTCCATGTAGACTTCTTCATGTAAATCACCATGAATAAAGACATTTTTTACATCTAATTGAAATAATTTTCATCCAAAATTTACTGCACAAGATATTTACATGATTCAAACGTCCATCTTTAGGGTTTAGGGTTTAGGGTTTAGGCCTAGGTATTAAAAGCTTCATTTTTGCAACTGGTGCAAATGTCTCATCGTAATCTACACCATATATTTGTGTATATTCTTTCGCGACAAGTCTAGTCTTATATCTGTCAATTTTTCCTTCAGGAATATGCTTTATTGTAAATACTCACTTACATTTTACTTGTCGAAGCCCTTGAGGTAACGACACAAATTCTCATGTATGATTTTTGGTTAAGGCTTTTATTTCCTTTTCCATTGCTTTTCTCCAGCATGGATCAGTTATAGCAATTTAATCATATTGAGTGCTAGAGGAAGAAATATTTGTAAGAAAGGCTCTATACTCAGAAGATAGAAACTCATTAGGGACATAATTAGAAATATCATGACGATAACGACCAGGAAGAACAATGGTCCTAGCTAACTTACGATGGACAATAGGTAAGTTTAAATCGAAAAAAGTAGAAGATGAAGAAGGAGAGTTACCAATTAAGTGAATAGGATCTGAGGTGGCGACAATAGGAGAACCCTAGAGATTTGGCAAATATGCATTGGCCTCTTCAACTTCAACGTTGGTATCTTCACTATCAATATTGGACTCTTGAGTTTCACTAGTCTCTTCAACTTCACCTGTCATATGTTGAATATTTTCATCACGATCATAAATCATAGTCTCCTGTGCTATCTCCCCTTCACTACCCGTATTATCAGTAGAGCAAATAGGAGTAATAAGAAACTCGTCAATGGCATCAGGTCTTTCATGTTGATCACCTTTTTGTTGACTTATATTTCCTTGATCGTTATAGTACTCTTCGTGCTCTCTAAAAATAACATCCATAGAAGCTAACATACCTCGCTTTGGAGGATAATAACATTTGTACTCTTTTTGAGTCGGAGAGTATCCAACAAAAACACATTTTAATGCCCGAGAGTCCATTTTGCTTAATATTGGCCTATGATCTCTCGCGAAGCATACACAACCAAATACTTTGGGTGGAATAATATAAGTCGTTTCTCCCTTCAAACACTCAAGAGGAGTCTTGAACTCTAAAGTTCTTAAGGGCATTCGATTGATCAAGTATGCTGTCGTCAAAACTTCTTCTCCCCACATTAATTTTGGCATATTCATAGTAAATAGAAGTGATCTGGCTACTTCTAACAAATGTCTGTTCTTTCTCTCAGCCACTCCATTCAACAAAAGCACATTTTAATGCCTAAGGCCCTGTTTGGTTGGAGGTCATCTTGGTCATGACCATGGCCAAAATAGCCTCTAACTATTTTATTAAATAATTTTTTTATTTTTCATTCTCAATACATAAATTTTAATATAAAAAATTCATTTTATATTATATTTATATAATTTTTAATACATTATAATTAATTTTTTTATTATTATTATTTTTAATAAAATGGTTGGAGGCCATTTTGGCCATTGGCCTAGCTTCCAACCAAACAGAGCCTAAGGGTCCATTTTGCTTAATGTTAGCCTATGATCTCTCACGAAGCATACACAACCAAATACTTTGGATGGAATAATATAAGTCATTTCTCCCTTCAGACACTCAAGAGGAGTCTTGAACTCTAAAGTTCTTAAGGGCATTCGATTGATCAAGTATGCTGCTGTCAAAACTGCTTCTCCCCACATTAATTTTGGCATATTCATAGTAAATAGAAGTGATCTGGCTACTTCTAACAGATGTCTGTTCTTTCTCTCAACTACTCCATTCTGAATAGAAGTATCAACACAAGTAGTTTGATGAACAATACTTTGATCTCTCAAAAATTCTTGAAATCTTTTGTTCATGTATTCTGTACCATTGTCAGATCGAAGAATTTTAATCTGTCTCAAATTGATTTTCTACTATTCAAAAAAATTCAACAAAAGATTGAGTTATCTCATCCTTATGCTTCAACAAATAAATCCATGTGATTCTACTATAACAGTCAATAAATATTACAAACCATTTATGCCCGGATAAAGAAGTAGTGCTGCAAGGACCCCATGTATTAGAGTGTACCAAATTAAAAGATTTTTTACTTCTAAGCCCGCAAAAAGTATAAGAGCCTAGAAAAGTATTCTCTAAATAGGGAACTTGAAAAGGATCATCTATAACTAGAGATGCAAGGTCTTAATACCAACAAGCTCAAATTAAAGGATCTGAAAACCTCAAGGAAGGAAAAATCAACAAAGCACATCAACATTGATGTATGATCTTGATGGCACGAGACCAAGTGATTGTCAACTATCTCAAGCCAAAATCTTAGGGATCATCCTTGAAGATAGACCAGACTACACACCCACAATTGTCGCGACAGCCGACAAATGGAGATTGGCCAAACAATGTGCAGACAAGTGGGAGACCAACTCTAAGATCAATTCATAGTGAAGTGCTAGCACCCTGTTGTTAATGTACAAAATATACTAAGATAAATCAAGGGTACTTCACATGTATTTTTAATGTATTTACCTTTGAGGAATGTTGGATTTGTGGGTTAATTGTTGAAATGAATATAGTAGAAGATAAACGTTTACAAGTTTGAGAACATAGAGAGAAGAACCCCAATATCCAAAACTACCCAATTTGCATATCTCCCCATGATAGATTTTAATTTTAAAGCGATTATCTCGTTAACAAAATATATTTGATCTAAATGTGTTTCAACCTTTTATGAAACTTTTGAATGTTCACTAAGGGGGCGTTTGATTTGTTGTTATCTTAGTGTTATGCCATATAATCTAGATATCATGATATCTAGATATCATCTTTTGACCAATAATTCTATAATCTTATATAAGATTATTTATAAACGTCATTAAATCAAATAATTATTTTCTTTAAATAACATAACATCAAGATAATATTGAATCAAACGCCTCTTAAGTAAATTGTACTTTACCTATCACAAATTATTGTGACCTTCTCAACAACTATATTGTTATTTAAAGGATTAAAATAAGAATATTTCACAAATCAACCTCCTTGAGGCATTCTTGAGGCCATTAAAGTGTGGCAATGTTATACAAAAATTGAAGTATGATAAAAAATCGTTCAAAATTTAGCTTTATTTAAAAGTGATCGAAATCATTTTGATTCAAACTTCAAGTGTACATTTTGATTAGGAAATATTGAATAGTTTTGAATTAAGGCTGATCTCATCTTGTGAAATAAAGAAATCCTTGAAACTAATGCAACAAGGGCGAAGCAAACAAAGCAACAAGAAGGCTAGATCCTCATCCTATTACTTCACATTTATCATTTTTTAATCTATAACAAAACTATTAAACTCATATAAGTAAGCATCAACATTTTTACCTTCTATCAATCTTATAATGAACAATGCTTATAGCTCACAAAATTAGCTCTTAAAAGTTTTAGAATCTTTAGGTATATCTTTATCCATTAATTGAGGGGAGAATATATTATACCATCCTTTCAAACTATTGACTAAAGCCAATACTTAGAGTTTAGAATATTTGGGGATTAGTTTTGAAAGCGTCATATCATTTTCTATTTATAGCCCATGTACTTTGCTTCATATGGAGTTTATTCATAAAGTTAGTTACACAATGAGGACTTCGCTTCATAGAATAAGTAGTACTAAAAAAAAGATCCTATCAACCCTTTATATAGAAAGGTGTTAAACCCTTGCATTATCATTTTTTTTAAGTACTTTTCCCAAAATACTTGTTTATCAGCTCTCAAAGAGCATCTTTGCAAGTACAAAAAAAAAGGTTTAGAAAAAAACAGCTTTAAGATGCGACCTTTGAAGATTGACATAGATTTTAAGTCTTTTATTGTGGGATGTTTAGAAAAAAACAGAAAGGCCCTGTTTGGCGTGAGGACCAAAACAGGACTAAAATTGTTCTAATTTAAAAAACAATAATAATAATAAAAATAAATTTTTTAAATCATTCTACACAAATTCAAATATAAAAAATATTATTTTACTTTACATACTCAACAATTTAAAATAAAAATATCAACTTTATTTCATATTCTAGACCAAAATATTTAAATCGAGTATTTTGATCTGAGATGTGAAATAAAGTTTATATTTTTATTAAAAATTATTGAGTATGTGAAGTAAAATATTATTTTTTATATTAAAATTTGTGTAGAATAATTAAAATAATTTATTTATTATTATTATTATTTTTTTTTAAACTAGTACTATTTTGGTCCTGTTTTGGTCCTCGCGCCAAACAGAGCCGATGCTACCTTTGAAGATTGACATAGATTTTAAATCTTTTATTGTGGGCTTTCAAGGAACCTCCTCGGCATAGTCTTCAAAGTTCTGAGACCATTACCGACATAGCTCGTCCTTGCTCAACCTTCGAACATCATAATGCCTCATATTGAGGGTAAGCACTAAGCACCCTCAAAGCATTGTTCCTCAACCCCAAACACGTGAGCTAAAGCTGGGTTGAGTGTTCCAGAAGAATTCAAAGAAATCTCGACAGTGTGCATAAATCAGAGCAAAAAAATCACCAAGCCCTTGAACCAAATTATTGACGTGGAAAATAGGGGGTCCTAGAAGAGAGAAAAATGGAGAGTTTCGAGAGACGGCGGCACGCAGTGAGTTAAGCCCGTCGACTGAAGCTTAGATGAGAATAATAAGCATCCAGATGAGCATGCAAGTGTTTAAGATGGTTCAAGAAAGAAATTCCCAACGTCCACTGAACGGTCAGCGAGAGATGATTTCACTAAAAAAGGAAAAAGAAGGTCGAAAAGACAATACAAAGAATGAAAAAGGAGGGAGAGAGCTTTCTTTTATCTTAAGCTTTTGATACAGAGATGATAAAAGAAGGATTCTGATCTTCCTGTTGTCCTTCTGGTTTGTCTTTCCGATCTATTATATTCTTATTATTCTCTCTTGAAGCCTGTTCGAGGGTACTTATAGGCAGCAGACAGTGCAGCTCCGTCCTGATTTTCCGGAAGAAAAATGAGTAAAATAAATGCTGAGCCCATGCTGTCGTCGGCCATTGGGGGAGCTAGAGGCAGCGAAGGGAGAGCTTGACCTTTCGATCTTGGCATTACTTCTAGGGATCTGTGAGGACTTGAGCACGCGGATTTTTGATTTGCGTGTCTGAAAAAAGCGTTCTATACTGAAAATGGCGCGGTCAGATCACGCCGACTGCGACAGGTGCAGCCGAGGAACATCGTCATCGATTTTGCTAAAGGATGATTTCGGATGGTCGTGGACGAGGTTTAACCGAACCGCGTGGTCGAGGTTTGAGACCTGCGAGAATAAAAGCATTTAAATAAGAAGTTAGTGCCACCTGAGAGTCACGTGTATGGTCGTGATGCAGCGCTGGAACGACGTGTTAACACAAATTTAAGCTAAGAAGTATTATAGCCATGACCAACGAAAAGCTCAAAATATTTTCTCCAGGGCTCAATCAGAACGGCTATCCTCATGAGACTACTATTTAAATAACCCGACTAATGGAGAAAGCCCTAGGCTCCCATGAAGAAGTACATTGGCCCTACGAGATCAAAAAGTCGAATTCCACGCAAACCAGCATGCAAGACGAATGTATAAAAAATTCAACTGTTTTGACTTCTGTCATGACAAATTTCCCAACAATACGTTGGACTATTCAAAAAAATTTTCTATTCTGCTGTAAAAATAACCCAAAACTCTAAACTAAACTCTCTTAAATTTAAGCTTAACTTAAATCATTCCACATAGGCCTAGATGCCAATACTTTAATTAAAATTTTATTTCAAATCGAGCAAGATTAGCTCACTCAATATATAATCATAGAGACTCAAAATAAATAATTACACATACATTATATTTATAATGTAAAATTTTTATAAATATAAATATACACATTTGGAGTTAGGTCAAATTCCATTTTGAGTAAACCCAACTATAAGTATTTCCAAATTCGAGTCGAGTTTGAGCTAAATTAAACTCAAACGTTTCAAATCAAACTAATAGCAAATCACTTGCACTCAACAGCCCTAATCGCTGAACATAGATGACTTTCAAGATTTAATACCTTTTTTTTTAATGTAATTGAGATTTAATACCTGCCCCAACTAGCTGCAATAATTCGCGTACAATCTATATCTAAGGCCAACAAGAGGACATGTCAGCATGTCTCAAGAGAATACCTGATCCCATGGGCAAGTAAGAAAACTGCTCTGTTTGGTAATAAGAAAAAAAAAAAAAAAAAAAAATTAATTATTTTTGAAAAATATGTATGATATGAAATAAAGTAATTTGATTATATTAAAAATTGTGTATGATGTGAAATAAAATTGATTGATTTATTGAAAATTATATTGAATGTAAAATAAAGTGATTATTTAATGTTAAAATTTATGTGAGATGAAATATAAAATAATTTTTTAAATTTTTTTAAAATAAATTTAAGATTTTGATCATGAATAATTTTAATCATGATTTTTAATCCATTGCCAAACAAAGCCTAAGAGCCCATTTATCCCCAAAATCATTTTGATCTTACTTAAAACTAAAATAATATTAAATAATAATAATAATAATATAATAAATTTTTATTATATCCTACACAAATTTAAATATAAAAAAACTTTTATTTTATATCACATGTTAAATTATTTTTAATAAAATTATCAATTTTATTTTACATTTTAAATCAAATATTTTATTTTTTAAAAATACAAAATAATATTAATAATTTTATTAACAATAATTAAATATAAAAAATAAAATAATATTTTTTATTTTAAAATTTATATAAAATGTAATAAAAATTTATTTATTATTATTACTTTTTAATCGAAGTCTTTGGCAAGACCATTTGGTCCTACGGCCAAACAGAAAAACGTTCTTATGGCCAAACAAGTCCTAAAAGGAAGTTTTCATTTGAGCAATCCAAAAATAGAATAAAGTTAAATAAAAAAAATCACAACCAAAAATAAGATTTAAGGTATTCTAAAGCAGTTACAATAAAATCCATACTACCACAAAACGTCAGGTAATTGCACAAGCCCATCCAAGATAGCCAGGAGAAAAAAAGGGCAAAGCTAGCAAATAAGGACCTTACCTTCATTTTAGACACAAATCAAACAACAGTAGTTACTCATAAAAGTAGAACAGAGATTTTTACCAGGTTTTGGAAAATTATTGCAGTTGAGAAATTAAATCTCTTTCAATTGATATAAAATTTAATGCTCAAGACTTGATCAGTGTTAATAGCTGCCTAACATTTACAGAATTGAGATGACTGCAGGTATCAAGTTCCAAAAGAAAATTACGTGACGTTACAGATACATAACTGATGCAAGATTATTTTCAAGAACAGAACCATTAAAGCAAAAACATTGATTGGCTACATATTGTCAACCTGGCATTTCTCTGATCCAACAGACCTGAACTCATTGCATAGTAATATCTAAATCCCAGACAAATGATCAGTTAAACCAAAACCTTGAACCTGAGAAATCACGGATTGCTGTGCCGCGATTGGCCAGTTTCTGAAGTCGAGCAGAAAATTCATTAGCCTGCAAATGACATGTTCACACTTCATTTGACATTGATAATAAAGGAGCCTACCTTTCTCTTGATTGGAAAAGCAAAAGAGAAATTACCAGGTGTGTTGACTTGGAAAAAGCAAAGAAATCAACTCATATAAGTTTGCTCTCGTTTTCTTTCTTTTTTTTGTTTTATGATGATTTGCTCTTGCATTTTGCAGTAGTTGTTTAAGGATATACTTGGATAGAATTGGATACCATGTTAAAGCTACAATCACGCAAGAAAATGAAGGCAAGGATATACTTGGATACAATTGGATATCTATGTCGAAGCCATAATCACGCAAGAAAACGAAGGCATATGACTTCACTTATTAACCATTATAAAACGTCTAGTTGTGAATAGTTACAGAATACATTTTCATGCACATCATTTGTTAGTTTTTATTGCATTCACCTCCACTATTATATACAGGACATCATTATCTTTTGAATAACAAACCCCTTAGGTTTCTATCAAGTTGGCATCAAAGCTGGAGAATAAAAATAGAAGTGATCTACATATACAGCTATGAAGATCAAATAGAAGTGATCTACATATACAGCTATGAGATCAAATTGCAGTTTGAAGCTGGTGCACTCGTCACCCCATGAGAATCATAACCCGAAATTTGCTCCATGTAAAAACAACAATGGAAAGATCATAGAAAAACAGTCACATTCATCAATCAGAGCTACCATTCTTAGATTTATAACACCACATAAAAGTAATATGAAAATTGAATCCAACAACTCAAAAAAAGACTCAAGTTGGCCTTCCCACAAGTCTGCAGGTAGACTTCCACAATCAAACGAGCCTTGTAGGTGTTGATAGAACCAACAACAACCATCAAGCCTTTATCCCGCTATGTGGAGGTCGGCTACATAAATCTTTTGTTTTCATTGCACTATTAAATAACAAATCCTTATTTAATTTCAAGTATGTAAGATAATTTCTTATAGTTTCTTGTTATATTTTTTTAGTCTTCCTCTTCTTCTTTTTACATAAGCGAGATCCAAAATCCAACTTTCCCTACTGAAGCTTCTTCCGACTTATGATTTATGTGTCCAAATCATCTAAGCTAACTCTCTCTAAGTTTATCCTCAATTGAGATTACTTCAACCTTCTCGCGGATATACTCATTTCTCATCTTCCTTTCGAGTATACTTCTTATCCAACTTAGCATCCTCATTTCTGTGACATTTATTTTATTTGTGTATTTTTGCTTTGTAGATCAGTACAACAACAACATGATTGATTCGACAAATTTTATGCTGGTTATCGACTGCCTAACGCAACCCTCCGCGTTTCTCATCCGGGACTTGGGACCCGGCAACGGCGCGTTGCTTTGTAGATCAGTATTCGACAAAATATAACATCGTTGGTTTTACAATTGTTCTATAAAATTTACCTTCACGCTTGAATAAAATTTTTCTATCACAACACATCAGATGCATTTCCCCACTTTATCCATCCTGCTTGGTTCTTACTAATGACATCACTATCTATTTCACCATCATTTTGCATAATTGATCCAACATATTTAAACCGCTCACTATTCCTGATAATTTAATCACCAATTGCCATATTGCCAATGTAAGTATTTCTTTTATGACTAAATGTGTATTTCATATATTCAGTTTTTGATCTATTGAAACAAAAACCTTTAGACGTTAAGATATTCCTTCATAACTCAAGTTTCGTCCTAACCCCCGCTTTAGTCTTATCAAAAATAAATCATCTACAAAAAACATACACTAAAGCACCTCATCTTGAATGTATTTAGTTAGGACTTCCATACCAAAATAAAGAGATAAACTTAAAACTAAGTTTTAGACTCTGCTTGATAAGATGATAAAAAAGATAGTTTGGTTAAATTTTTTGTTCATTTTCAAAAAATGTGTATAATATGAAATAAAGTTAAGCATATTAAAAATTGTGTTGGATGTGAAATAAAGTTAATTGATTAATTAAGAATTGTGTTGGATGTGAAATAAAGTGATTATTTAATATTGAAATTTGTATAGGATGATATATAAAAATAATTTTTAAAATTTTTAAAAAATAAATTTAAGATTTTTGCTATGACTAAAATGAGCCATGAGTTTGAGTTTGTTACCAAACTTATGGCTAAAATTAGCCATGAGTGTATGCTTTTCGCATATAAGTGTTGACAAAACCATAATGTTGAAATTTGACACTGGACATCAATTTATAGACCATGGTGCAAATAATGCCAGGAGGAGATACTAATTCTCGAGTTTTACGATTAAAATGAGCAGACATCTCAATATCAATGCTTTTTCTACTTTACATCTAGCATAACATCAAGGTACAATCTGGGAATAGAAAGCAAAAAAGGGACAACAGAAAAGCAATACAAAGGTTGAAATGAAGAAGAGTGTCAAATGACATGGCAGAATAGAGTTGAAGAGCTGTATAGTTGCAATGAACTTTGAAAAAAGAACATGGAAATAAATATGACGTTTAGGTCAAACTGAATGAACAATGTGAGAAAAGGTAGTTTTACTAGGTAAAAAGGAGAAAGGACTAGCAATCACAAGAGTAGAAGATTAACTAAAAGAAAGTAATAACATGAACAAAAAACTAGTGAGAAACATGTCACCTCCCTATTTTTTTGGGCAGATCAGTGATGAAATTTTATTGCATCTTTTACCAAAAAATAGTGAGGAAGTTTCTCGCTATTGCACAAATGGGAGACTGAACCCAATTTCGGTTGGAGGCAAGAAGAGGGCTCATTATTTATTCAAGAATGAAACAAGATTTTCATCACTCAATATGCTAACCTTCTCATCAATCCACAACAGGGAACTGAGTTGGTTGTTAAGTATGTGAACAGCAGCATCAATAGGAGTCATACTATAAGTTAAATCCATGTCAGCTCCCTACAAAAAAACCAGAGTAACAAGGCGAGGTAAAAGAACAGCAAGACCACTGTATAATGGCACAGTTGAACATAAAAAAAAAACCTGCTTGGAATTAAGTGTTTGGATAATATATTTGATTTGGTCCGCCATTCGCTCTATTTCACTTTCAATAACCTCTGCCTTCTCGAACCTGAGCTTTAACAATAACAGGGATTTAAAATCTCTAAGTTGAAAATCGTACATAAAAAAATGTTTAGGGCTTCATTTAGCAATAGAGCAATTATCCAGCCTGTTTAACGCCAACAACCATATGCATAAGAAATGTACATTCAAAGTAACTAACATCAAATCTCTCTTCGAAGAAGAATCATCTGCAAGAAGCAAGCCCTTTTCTTCACTGTATACCCTCTCAGCCTCTTCCTCCATGCTTAGCAAAGCCTTGTCAACCTACAAAAAGTAAATTACGTTACATATTCAATAAATAATCTGAGTCCAAAACCGTTCATAGATCATAGTTATACAACCTTTAACATATCAACCTCCAACAAACTAAATAATGCAACTACATCACTGTAAATGATTCAAACTTCATCTTACCACAATGACAATTACAAGACATGACATTCTAAATATCATAACGTATATATTGCTTCCATAAACCCCTATATGCTCCCACCCGTTACAGGTCAATCATTAATGCACATGGATAAGGGATGGCAAAAATAAGAAATGACAATAATCATATTTCCCAAAAACTCAAGGATTCATTCACCTAACTTAAATTATATTGTTTTCCAAATCGTCCAACTTTAACGAAATGGAAGTTCAGAATCGAATGCTGGAACAGCTGCTTCATTCTTCTAATAACTTGCGCAAGATTTTCTAGGGGTCAGTTCTCATTACATAACTTATCTTTCCTAGAAAAATTGTAAGGCAACACCATTAGAACTATTCTTGTATGCATAAGGAAATTGATTAAAAAATTGATACCATATGTTTGGCAAAGAGACAAATTTGATCAACAACAGTAGCAACAACTAAGTCTTTATCCTACTAAGTGGGGTCAGACTAAATCCTTTATTTTCATTGTGCTCTATCAAATAATAAGTCCTTATTTATCTCCAAATATGTGAGATCTTTTCTGATGAATTTTTGGCATGTCTTATTTGATCTTCCTCTTCTTTTTTTAATACAGGCAAAATTCAATAACTCAATTTTCCATAATCGAGTTCCCATTGGCTTACAATTTATATATCCAAACCATCTAAGTCACTTTCACTGAGTTTATCTTCAACTGAGGCTACCCCAACCTTTTTGCGAATATACTCATTTCTTATCGCATCTTTTCGTGTATATCAACTCATTCACGGTGAATGATTCACCTTAACATCATTTTTGCGACAAATTTTTACTTGTGTGTTTTGCTTTGTGAGCCAGCATTTAACATCATGTAATATTACCGATTATACAATTATTATGTAAAATTTACTTTGAAGTCTAAGTGATTTTTTTATCACATAATACACTAGAAGTAATTTTTTACTTTAGCTACCTTGCTTGAATTCTATTGATAATATCACCATTTATTTTAATGTTATTTTAGATAATTAATCTAAGGTATTTAAATCGCTCACTCTTCTTGATAACTTGATCAATTATCATCTTATCAATATAAGTGCTTCTATCTTAACTAAATTTGTACTCCATATATTTGAGTTTTGATCTGCTAGGACGAAAACTTTTAAATTCCAAGGTATTTGTTTGGTTAAAAATCTAAACAAGAAATTAAGAAAGGATTAAATGAGTTGCAGAGTTGGTAAACGAGGAGAGATGTGTTTTCCCTGAGATAGTTCCCTTGGAGGAGAGGAATGGAAGAAGGTAAGCTGCAGATTGTTAAGGAAGGAAGCTGGTCGAATAGGACTAAACCTATCGTCAAGCTGTAGATAAACAGTGTTCGACTAGCTCTTTTTCTGAATTTTGGTATTGGGGTCAGCCCCGCAGAACCCTCTTCTCGCTATAAATGAGACTATTTATAGTGAAAGAAAATAGTAGATCAGATAGGCTTCATTAATGAAATTAGTACTTCTCTTGAAACTTTATTATAAGTTTTTTTCAGATTGATGAAAATCAAATGCAGATTTTCTTTTCCCAATGAACTAGTCATTTGCTAAAGAGTTTAATGAAAAAGTTTAGGGAAAAAAAGAAAATTTGCATTTAATTTTCATTGATTTGAAAAAAACTTATGATAAAATTTCAAAGTACTTTGAAAAAAAAAATTTTAAAAAAAGTTTGCACTGCCTATATTCAACTTATCAAAAGGCATGTATAAAAAAATAAAACCAAACTAGCTCTGAGACACCTCAATATTACAGTGTAATCTGTGATTGATTACCCTTTCTCAAAATTTTAAAATATAGCTTATTAATTTAATACCTCTATAATTGACACAATTTTATACATCTACTTTATTTTTTATAAATAGATATTAATGTACTCTTTTTTTACTCGTTTGACATCCGTATAGTCTTCAAAATCATATTAAATAATCTAGTGAGCCAAGACACTCCTTCATCTCCTACACATTTTCAAATATTTATTAGGATATTCGGTCTAACTGCCTTCTTATACTTCATTTTTTTTAAATCTCTCAAACTTCAGCCTTACTAATATGCTGGATGTAACAATAATTTTTATTCTTTTTTTGAATGTTAAATTCCATAAGATCAAATGTAGTTACAACAATCATTAAAAAGCTTTTGAAAATAATTCATCTATATTGAATATTTTCTTTCTTAAAAAGTACTTTGTAATCTTTATTTCTAATCCATTTTACTTGAGTTAAGTCTTTAGTTTCTTATCTTTTATCTTATTAAGTCTATATATATGTTTTTATATTTTTTTAGTGTCCAAATTTTTATATAAATTCTCAAACGTCATATTTTTTACAATACAAACAGCTTTCTTGAATTCTTATCATGCTATTTTGTATTTTTTCTAATTCTCTTTGTTCTTGTATTTGTACCAATTTTTATAGTATATCTTCTTGTCTTTAACTTTTCCTGTATATTTTGTTTTCACCATCAAGAATTTTTATTATTAGGAGCTTTTTCTTTAGATTCTCTTAATACTTCCTTCGCCACTTTATGAATGTAGTTAGCAATTGTCAATCACATAAGATTAATTTTTTCTTCAATATCCCACTGCTCAAGTTTCATAACTCTCCTCTTAAAGATATTTTTATTCTCATTTTTCAGATTTCACTATCAAATTTGAAAATATTATTTTAACTTACTATTTCTTTTCCAGCTCATCTTGAGATTTGAGACCATTAACCGATATTGAGCAGTCAGACATTCACTTGGAATGATCTTATAATCTTTACACTTCAAGCAATCTTATTTTCTTAAAAGAAAATAATCAATCTATGATCTGTAAGACCCACTCTTGTAAGTGATAATATGCTCATTTTTTTTATTAAATAAAATATTAGCAATTATAAAATTATAAATTTGAGAGAACTCCAAAATAATTTTACCTTCATTAGTCTCTCTAAAGCTATACCCATCGTGAATACTATTAAATTCCTCAATAATACTCCCAATATGTCCATTTAGATCTTCTTCGATACATATTCTTTCCTTCTGAGATATCCATTATATTAGTTTTTCTAAATTATTTCAAAACTTTTATTTTATACTTACATCCAAACCTATTTGAACGGTGTAAACACTTATAATATTAACAGTTATCTCACAGTTTTTAAAACTATAATTCTATCTTCATTCTTCTTGATTTCCACCGTATGATTCTTCAAACTCTTATCCAAAATTATACCTACTCTAATTCTAGTTCTATTCTCATCAAAATACCAAACCTTGAAGTCTAAGCTACCAATTTCTTTGGCTTTCTCTCCCACTTATTTTGTGGACACAAGATATTAATCCTTATATGTATTATAATATCCACTAATTCTATTAACTTATCTATTAGAGTGCCTATATTCTAAGTACCTAGCCTTATTTTAATACCTTGAATCTTAGTGCTAGCATTATGGACTAACTTCTTTACCTGTATTCGTTCATGATATTAGAATCTTTGCTCACTTATCAATATACTCGAGTGCCGATGCGGCGGCCCTTGTACACATTTCACTGTATTCAGTCAGTACAATGCGTCGCTTCCAAGGAACGCATTGATTTTAGCACAATTTCTTCAATAATTCATACTATGTTTGTTCGATAAGTTTTACGCTAGTTGTCGACTGCCTAATGCGACCTTTTGTGTTTATCATCCAGGACTTAAGACTCAGTAATGATGCGTTGAGACAATTTGATTGTTAGCAAATAAAGTTAGTTATATTAAAAATTTATTAGAATATGAAATAAAGTAGATTTTTTATATTAAAATTTATGTAAGATGTGGTAAATTAATTTAATATTATTTTTAATTTTTTTAGAATGAATGAACTATTTTGATTTTTGGCATGACCAAAATAGTATAGGGACTAATCAAACCTATAATTTAAGTTGACATAAAAAAACTATAATTTAAGCATTGTTTACAAAATGAAATTACAAAAGCAATTGCTTAATGGGGAAGCTTAAGTGCTTGATATTGACAAAAATGTCATGTAGATGGAGAAGACTATAATGAAAAAGAATTGAAGATGTCGAAAGGCAGAAAGGTAATTGAATCTATGGGAAGGAGACTTCATAGTCAACTGTAGAGGTTCAAATAGATGTTTAAAAAGGAACAATTGGTATAGAAAGCTAAGAAAGTGTCAAGACAATAAGGCCTAAATGAACTACAAAAGAGCTCAGGAGACTAAGACTGATGCTGAGTCGGCTAAATCTCTAGGTCTAAAGGGTCAGAGAGAGATAGTTTACCTTCATTGAAGGAGAGGATTAATTTTCATCAAAAAAGCAGAGGATTAATAGATATTTGTATCATGTGAAATTCATTTAGGATGGAATAATATCCTGATGAAAAATGATGACATTTAAGAGCCGACAAGTACATTTTAATAAGCTCTTGAATGAAATCACCCAACCAATTTTGGAGGAGAACTCGAATCTCCTGACAATATAGAGGGAATGAATAACCAAAAATGACCATGAATAAAGTCGTTAAAGACCTTGACTCACTAACAATTAAAAGAAACTTACTTTTAAAAATAGTTGAGTGAAAAAGAAAAACCCATGTAGATGACCTAAACAAGCTAAGGGCTACTTTGTAGTATGTTGTTTGTAGACTCTCCCACAAAGCATACATCAGAAAAAAAATAATGTTCCTGAAGATCAGGTAGTTGGGGACCATTTCTAACACAATCCCCTGGATGACTATTGAGGAATAACATTTCAGCCACAATCCATTGACTAGCTGAAAAGGTTTGAACCCAAAGTATCATCGTTCCAAACAGCAGGTCATTTAATCTACGTTACAACACCTTCAAAAAGCTACATCGTACCAGCAGCTTGCAATCCTTCCTCTTGGCATGATAAAAAAAAGCTGACCTTGATCCAACCGAGATCTGGCGGCTCTCAAGAAATTAGCACAAGAACAAGAGCCCCTTTGTGTGGGGCTGGAGAAAACATAGAGTAATGTCTAGTGTCGACTAAATTCTCTTCATGTTGTGGATGTAAGCACAACAAACAATGGTCCAATGCAAAGTGCACACGGGAGGCACCAAGATCAAAATGGGTTATAGCAATGTGCATAGGAAATGTAGATGACCATATAGCTTGTGCTGTAAAAGCAAGCCAGTGGTCCAATCCATGGATCAAAAATTATTGAAATGGAGGACCCATCTGCAAGAGGGCCACCCAAACAAAGAAGTCGCCAAGCCAGTCAATCAAATTGAGTGAAAGTTGCCCACAATTCCTGCAGATTGTGAACACCAAGGGAACATCTTCTTTTACACATGTCCAAGGACTTCTTATTGAACATCAATGTGGACGCTTCCCATTGAGCAAACAATGGTCCTCCTGATGACTTCCCATTTAACTACATGATCCCAACGGAACATCTACTTTCCTTGACCACAAGGACTTAAAAAGATCCTGCCGACAATTGCAAATATCTATACACCTGTCCACATACCTACATCAAGTATACTGACATAGAAGTAGGGAAACCATCGAGGAGTGTAACCCGACCAACCAAACAGAGAATAAGATTCCCAAGAAGAAAAACATTGCAGCACAAAGTTTATCTATGATGAGACTTCAACATGCTTGGGCTTACCAGCCTGTAGAGGTATGCCAAGTTGTTTCCATAACCTCGCAACTAAAAAACATCGTACAATGTGGCATAGAAATTTTGTCACTAAATAGAATGAAAGAGTTCAGTGCCCGACCGAATAAAGAGTAAATCTAACAGGATCGAACTTCAAGCTTCGAAAAAAGATGAATCTCATCTGCATGCACTAGATGAGTGAGCAAAGGTATACAAATAAATGGTCTAACCCCACAAAGGGATCCATTTGCCAGTCATCATTTCAGAAGAAGTGAGGTATTACAAGCCTAGAATACATAGATAACAAAGAGAATCCCCAACAAAGCTCGTTAGTAGATAACAGATGGTTTATTCTTCACTTCACTAGATAAAGAGCAGTCTAACCCAACAAGGGATCCATCTACCAGACGTTACTTCACAAGAAGTGGTAGGGATTACAAGCCAATAATACATCCATAACAGAGGGCATCCCTAATGAAACTCAATATTGGATTCAAACGATGGCTTGCACTTTCCATTCGAAAGAATAGTGAACATGTTGCGAGTAACATTGGCCTATGGTCCACGGAATCCATCGTTTGAGGAAAGCCATATGTAAGTAGAACCTTCTGAATGGAAAAACAAGAGCTTTATAGTGCTTCGATCCTCTCTCTCTCTCTAAAGTAAAATGTACCAGAATAACTAATACACAAAATACATACTAATTACACTTTTAACAGGATTTCAAATTGAGGTTAAGACATACATGGTACAAGATATGATCGGAACATATCAAAAGCTTGAACATGCATATACCCCAGAAAGCCCCCTTCTAGAGTATGAAAAATGCCAGTTCAAATACAAATACACTTTTTAAGAATATCATTTTTTCATTTGCTAGCCTCACATAGGTCAATTGCTCAAACATGATGGTCATCTATCTGCAAAATTGTCATTACAGCATCTGATAGAAGTTCAAGGAGGGTAGCAACAAGAGTGCCTTCACAAGTAATAGGGCCTAAAGTTCAAGCGCATTCCAGTAACAAGAAAAACCAGTTAATGAGTGAAAGTAAAGGATAGACATGGCAACAAGAGAAGGCCAGGAAGCACTCATACTACATGAGGACACGACAAAACACCCAAAGCACAGGGACACAAACACAATACGATAAATAATATAATAATATGAATTATCCATTTAACAATATAAGTAATCATTCAGATGTAATAAAATATAAAAAGCATAAAACAAATATGATTTATTAAGTAGGAGAAAGTATAGCAAAGTTTAAATAACTCTTATAAAAAAATAATAATAAGTGATGTTGTAATTTAGCACAACTGTTTTTCAATATTGTAGAAACACTTAGGAAGCACAGAACGAATAAGGTGACATGGGGACATAGCCCGACACAACACGGTGTGGCTTACAGAAGTGTTCGAGCTTCCTAGAGTGAAGGTTACCAATGCAATGGATGATAGTAGCAACCTTGAGGAGGAAGATGGTCATGCTGAGGTGTGGTCACCAATGAGAAGTAAATCATGCAGCTCAGTCATAATCAAGTTTAACTCATCCAAAGCCAGCCTACAAACTGAATTTTTTGTCCAAGACAGAAATTCAGATTCTAAATTTACATTAAAAGCACTTAATCAGATGAAAACTTGAACAAAACTCGACCAAATAAAGCCAGCTACTAATGAAAATTGACAACAACAATCAAGCCTAATCTATCACGGGAAATATTTTGCAAATTATTGATTAAGCTCATTGCATTTATTAATTTACAGACCTCTTGCTGATGAGTTTCAATCAATTCCAACTGCCGTACCAAGCTAGCTTGTATCTCAACAACTCTAGCCACCTCAGCCTACAAATAAAGATACGCACACAAAATAAACTAGAGAAAACAGTAATACGTCACATATGGATACCCAAACCCTACTCCATCCTATGATTTTAATGTCAAACACAAGTCTGACTCGTAATGACTGAAATCAAGAGGATTTTGGAAAATTCTGTAACATAATACCACTATCAACATAAAGTACGAAGTATGAAGTACCTGATTCTAACAATAAATAAAATTGATAATGAAAAGACATACAAGAAAAGATTAAATGGAAGATGATTTGTTATAAAGACCAAAATTAAAAAAAAAGGAAAATTGAGAGGTTTTAAAAAAAATAAAATATAGAAAAGCAATAGAACAAGATGACATTCCAATAAATATTTGAAAATACAAGTAAGATGGAGTTTCTTAATTTACCAGGTTATTAATTAAAAACTAAAATGATATGAATAGAGAATGCATATATTGAAACTTACAAAAATAAAAGTGGCATACAAGATTAGGCCTGCATAGAGAAATTAAATTAATGAGACGTACTTTAAAACTCTGTAAGAGTGTGATCAAGCATAAATTACATTATAATACTAGCGTATTGCAAAACTAATTTAATTTTATGAAATATAGATACACTATTAAATGTATTTATTTATTGAAAAGTTTAATGAAAAATTTAGAGAAAAAATAAAATCTACATTTGATTTTCTTCGATATAGAAAAAACTCATGATAATGTGCCTTAGTGTTACTTGATATAGGAGCTATTACTTGTGTTCAAATACAAAGGGTTTGGCTACTGATTTTCCTATTACAGTTGGATTACACCAAGAATCAGTTTAAAGTTCATATTTATTTGCATTAATTATGAAGGTTCTAACTAGATAAATTCAAGATAAGATGCTTTGGTGTATACCTTTCATAGATAATATTTTTTTTGTTGATATAACTAGAAATAGGGATAAGACAAATACAAACCTCATAAGGTTCTATCAAGTTTCATTGCAAAAAAAAGACCATCTAACACTTGTTTCAATGGCTTTTAAAGGTAAATCTGATGAAATTCGTCTTAATCAAATCTTAAACCAAAGAAAAATCTAAACTAGCCTCTTGCCTTCATTTCTGACAACAAATCCATGTCCTCCATCTACCATCTCAAAACCAATGTTGCTACTCCCTACATAAGCTCATCCATAAAATAAGCTCAAGTCCTCCATCTGTCCATGTGAATCACTTCCAATCAAAACATTCTTATCATGCATCCCTAAATAAGCTCATCCATAAAATCACAAAACTAATGATTAATGTTTCTCTGCTAAATACACTTATGGGGCATAGACGTTATTAGTAAGATTCAAGCAGGATGAGTAAAATGGAGAAATGCTTCTGGAGTATTGTGCGATAAAAAAATCTTATCCAGAATAAAGGGTAAATTTTACAAAACTGTAGTAAGACCAATGATGATATATAGTGCTGAATGCTGGCCTGTAAAGAGGAAACATACAAATAAAATAAATGTTACAGAAATGAAAATGCTAAGGTGGATGCGTTGATATACACGAAATGATAGAATGAAGAGTATATCCGAAAGAAAATTGGTGTTGCACCAATTGAGAATAAACTTAGAGAAAGTCGACTTAGATGGTTTGGACATATAAATCGTAGGCCGATTGAAGCTCCAGTCAGAAAAATTGAGTTATTGGATTTTGCCCATGTACAAAGCGGAAAAAGGGAGACCAAAGAAAACATGATAAAAAACTATAAGGAGTGATTTTAATTACTTAGATTTAGATAAGAATTTGGTAACTGATATAGTGCAATGAAAACAAAGAATCCATGCAGCCAACCCCACCTAGTGGGATTAAGGCTTAGTTGTTGTTGTATTTCTCTTAGCCCACTGCTAACTATAATGATTGTGGCTAGAGTTGAAAACAAGTCATATTTGAGGGAGTTTGTCTCAACGTGAAAATAAATCATAATATTTAAGTCTCGATTAGAAACTCAAATATGTTTGAATTTAAAAGTCAACTCGACTCGAAATGAGCTGATTTCTAGGCGACTCAAAATCTATCTTTAATATACTAGACATTAGATTTTATTATTTAAATACAGGCATTATGATGTACTTATTTTCAGTAGATTCTTTTATATGAAAGAAAACACTACTAGCTACTACAGAATTACAAAGAAAAAGGGAGGGTGTACTTTAGTCCGTGGAGAGAAGTGAAAACTTCAAATATGAAGCATCAAAGCAGCAAAATAAAAAATAAAATAAATGCTCAAACTACAAAGCTTATTGGAAGAGAAAAAAATAAATAAGAAAGGAATAAGAAGAGACATAATTTGAATCTAAACCAGGGGTGGACCCACATTAAACTAGGGGGTGCAATTGCACCCTCCAAGTTTTCTGAATATTTAATAATTAGGCCCCGTTTGTTTTGAAGTTAAAAATTAACCTGGTTTATTTTAACCTGGCATATCACATCACACATAAAATTTAATATTAAAAATTAACTTTATTTCACATCATACACACATTACTAAAATAATAACTAATTTATATCACATCCCTCACATATCCCAATATAATAACTAACTTTATATCACATCCCTCACATATTCCAACATAATAATTAATTTTATTTCACATCATTCATAATTTTTAATAAAAAAATATCTCTATCTAAATTTAATTTTAACCTTATTAAATTTAACCTTGCAAACAAACAAACCCTTAGTTTTTAGTTTATATTGTATTCAACCATATTATCCAGTTATCATCTTTCACTATAGAGGGTTCGATGCTCCAAACGCCACAATCAAGGGTGAAACTCGTTGCGTCCGCCGATTTGTGTCGCCTCCAACCCTCCACAGTCAAGCTCTCGCAATCTTGCCGAACCCTATCGCCTCCGGCCTCCTCAGTCAAGTCAGTGCCTCGTTCGGCAACCTCCATCCGGCCATCTGATCCTCTGCTGATCCCACGCGCAGCTCTGGTCTCCTCCACCTCCATCTCCTTATCCTCCTCCACTGCAACAGGCAACTGCCACCACTGACCTCTCCTGATCTCCTTCCCGTAGAAGCCGACCTTCCCTACCTTATACTCCCCAACGCCACCCCCAATCACTTCTCAAGGCTTGAGGTTGTGCTTATCTTTCTATTATTTTCAGCAATGAATATAATAAAAAGTCAACTACGAGACAAAATTGGTGATCTCTGGATGAATGACTACGTGGTTACGTTTATTGAGAAAATATATTCAACAAAGTTGATAACAAATTGATTCTGCGATACTTTCAAAATATGAAAACTTGTCGAGGTCAATTGTAGTATCATTTTATTGTATTTGAAGTTTATGTAAACAGATTATTTATGTTAATAAAAACTTTAAGTTTTTAGTTTTTTTGCAATTTAAATTATTTTTAATTTTTATACTGTTGTTCATAATTTATTTGACCACCCTAATCTGAGGTCTTGGCTCCGCCACTGATCCAAATACAGTTTACATAAATCTGATGGCTTATTTACAACGATACAGATAATCTATCTTAAAATTTAATGAAAAATTCCTTTTAAAAAAAAATATAAAAAAATTATATAAAACACATAAATAGTTTGAGTTTTCATGAGATACTATGAACGTTGACTCAAATTAGAATTAAAATATATTTTCGAGTTTATGAAATGATTTAAAACTCAAACCGAAATCACTAGAGTAGATTTTGAGTCACATCAAATATGAGCAAGTTTGGAGGGTCGATTCATTTTATCAAACACTGGGGCCCCGTTTATTTTCAACTTAAAAATTAACCTGATTTAATTTTAACCTGGCATATCACATCATACATAAAATTTAATATTAAAAATTAATTTTATTTCACATCCTACACACATTACTAAAATAATAACTAACTTATATCACATCCCTCACATATCCCAACATAATAACTAACTTTATATTACATCCCTTACATATCCCAACATAATAACTAACTTTATTTCACATCATTCACATGATAATTACAGCACTAAGTGATGAGTAAAATAATGATTAATGTTGCACTAATATGTGATCTAGCATAACTTGTGTAGAAATCAGCATGCAATTGCTATGAAATTTTGGCTGGTCATATTGACTTCACATATAAAAACCAAGTGATATGAGATATCCAGGTGAATCACGTTTTGAAATACCAAATTAATAAATTTTTAACATGTAGCTCTTGTGTTCTTCAGTTCAAATAAATGGCATTTCTATTCTACCACAAGAAGAGTTGAGACAAGACTTTTGACTTTTCCTTCAATCAAGAGTTGAAGCAAGAAATAAATATATTAGATCGCGTAGCGAAGATCCACCACGAACAATTTTTGTGCACAGCATTTATGATATCTCTTTCCCTTCTAGTCTGCGGGGCATCAGTAAGATTGGATTGTAGCACTAGAGAGAAATCTAAAAAAATCAACTTTATTTTATATCCTCAAATTCCAACCTTAAAATTTAATTTTATTTCACATTCATCACAATCCTCAATAACAAAATATTTTTGTTTCACATCATAACATAAAAATAATTTTCTTTCTCTCTCTCTATCTCAAAAAAATTTGAAACACCTCAAAATTATACTCCAACCAAATGAGGCCATTGAGTAGAAGTTTTGTAGGCAGCCATCTTAGCACTTGCACTAAAAGCTAATTTTGCTAATGAAGGAATCCATCAATCATATCAATAAGCGTTGGTCAGGCCATCTTCTTCGATATAAACAAATAAAGGGGGAAAGCAACAAATGCTGGCTAGATCAAAAATATAGCACTTAAACAAATAGGAGCCTCCCTTTACTCGACAGTTATGGTTTGACCCTTTTACAAACTACGAAAATTAGTCAATTGTTCAACCCTCACAAAATACAAGAATGATGACATTGTTTAAAATAAAGCAGAGAAAAGGATACAAGCACATTCACACAATATATTAGATGACAAAATAATTTACAATTCCCCATGTACTAGTATCGAGAAAGTAGGAAAACCTCAAGCTTGATGAGAACATCACGATTATGCAAGATTCTTTTGTCCCACTCAGAGACTACCAAAGCATGCTTCCGAAATTTGGCAGTTCTTTCTTGTAGTTCATTATTCCAATCCTTAATAATCTGGCAAAAGTAGAAAGACAGTTTTCAACGATAACCCTTCAATAAATTAGTGAAGTGATAAAGATATATGCTTTTCAAAGTAATCTCAACATTTCCCTTGCAAGAAACTATAGCTGAACAAGGATTTCATCAAGGCAATCTAGATATACAATTTTCTTTTCCTGAATTTAACTTGTCAACCTTGAAACAATACAAAATCCTTTTCATCATTAGAGAGAAGCCCATTTCCTTATATTTGCACACAAAACTAATACCAAGTGATCTGAGTTAGACAAAAATTTAACTCTAGAGCATCATACATAATGAAAATAAAATAGTATTCATACATTAGTTAGAATTATTTATAATCATACCAAAGTAATATTATATATGACATAACAAACAGTTGAACATTGTTTTCTAACACACAATCTTATACACCATATAAGAAAATTATTTAAATGTGTCGAACAACATCTTTTCAAATCAAAAGGAAAATAAACTCACAAGCATGACAACATTAACTTGGCTACCATAGATATTCGTCATATTCAAGCATTATTATTCACGTTCAACACTAGTGAACCCAACCCCCTTTACATTTAAGAATAGCAGAAAGGGCTAACCCCATTGTCCTATTAGCTCAAAGGAAATTTATCTCCCTTAATTTTATTATTACACTTCATAAACAACATTTGCATCTTTGACACCCCTTTTCAAATTATTTACACTTTATAAACAACATATGCTTTTTTCTTCCATCCCTACCCAAACCCCCCACAAAATGAATAGATGGTTCAAAATCATGGCCTCATCAAGAAGCACAGAGAAAATTAATGGAACATACGGTTTAGTACCTCCTCAACAGTTTTTCCAGCAACCTCTGATGGTAACCTTGGTGCCTGGGATGTTGCCAAATTACCTGAAGCAGTAAATCTGCATTCCAAACAAATTGGAAAATAGGAATAACATTTTTACAATACAAAGATTTTAAATGGAAATATGTTTTTTCAAATATTGCAACAAAACATCATACCCTAAACCAACAATCCCAGTTGTTTGAGGAAACGCCTGCGATGTGGTGGAACTAGAACCTAAGGTGCCAATAGTTGAGGGAGATGAAGCACCTATTGAATAAAAAATGAAGAATCAAGTGCTAGCTTTTACAGTCAATGACGATACACACAGCTAATTGCAAAGGTAACAATCAAGTCAGCAGCAAAAACTTCAATGATACATTCCAGTCTAAGAAATTCCATGAAGGATTTCAACATAACAGTCCCTAAGTTAGCATTAATATACTAAATCCAGAACTCAACGCACAAAAGGCCGCAGTACCAGATGAAGATGGGAAAGGGAGTGTTGTCGATACTGATGAACTAGCTGCAGAACCAGAATGAACACCGAAGATTGGCAAAGAAGATGATGCTGAGCCAGTCGATAATTTAGCTACTGTTGCAGTGCCAGCTGTTGGAACAACAGAAGTGTCTGAAGCTCCCAATAAAGGAACCACTGGAGTGGAAGAGTTTGAAGCAGATGCCTGGGAAGAAAATAGAAATGTGGTTGGGGCAGAAGCCGGTGAAGCGCTGGTAGACACAAAAGTACTTGCAGTAGCTGGGGCTGAAAATGCTGACAACAAAGAAGAAGAAGAAGAGGAGGAGGAGGAAGAACCAAAAGATAAGGAGAATTGTTTTGCACCCCCTGTGCTGGATGAGAAAGGTGCTGAAGGGACAGTAGAATTAGTAATAATGCCGCTGAAGCTGGGCAAGGGCTGGGAAGCTAAACTTCCAACTGAAAAACCAGTTTTTGAGGGTAGCACGGAAAAGGTCGTGCTACTTGCAGGAGTCGATGTCAAGGATCTGGTGGAAGCCACGGCAGCACTAGGTGAAGAGGAGACGACGCCCCCAAATGAGAAAGGAGAACTTGAAGAAGATGAAAATGGAAAAGAGAAGGACGTGACCGTGGTTGTCGTTGAAGAGGAGGCAGGGGAAGACACAGCGAATGAAGGCAAGGATGGAACGGTAGCAGCAGATGATAAGGCCACCGTGCCAAATAATGGAGCACTTGCTCCGGTAGATGAGGCGGAACTAGTGGTACCGAACAAAGAAGAAGCTGAAAATGACGGTGCATTCATAGAAGAAGGTGAAGATGAGGACGACATGTCGAAGAGAGGAGAGGGAGCTCCAGTGAAGGATGAACCGAACCCAGAGAATGACGACGATAAACCAGCGCCGACATTAAGGCTCTGGGCAGAAGAAGCCGAAGAGACTGATGCAGTAATGGAAGAGAAAAAGCCGGATCCTGTGATAGGAGAGGAAGAAGGGATGGTCGAGGATGAGGCATCGAAGAAGAGTAGCGAGGCTGGGCCAGATGAAGTGCTCATCGCGGAGGAGAAAGAAATGGAGGCGTCGGCTGCACCCGAAGTGGAGATCGAGTCCAAGGAGACTGAGGAGGGTTTGACTGCGGATGACGCTGAAAAAAGGTTGGCAGTAGTTGCCACGGTCGAGGTAGGGTTCGACGAGGAGCCAACGATGGAGGACGAATTTCCGAAAGAAAAAACAGTGGCCGAAGAAAGAGAGGAATCAAATGGCGTGGACTGCGAAGCAGCGGAGGAACCGAAGGGCAAGAATGGCAAGACTTGATTGGACGAGATAGAGGTGGCGGACAACAACATAGGAGAAGAGGAAGAGGAGAAAGGGAATGCGGAAGAAGGAGAAGAGGTAGAAAAGGAGAAAACCTGCGATTGAGGAGTGGAGGATGGCAAGACTTGCGGGGACATGGACGATGAGGAGGGAGTGGAGGTGAAAGGGTAGGACGACGCCATTGAGATTGGAAACGGCCGCTCTTCGCCTCCCGCTTCGATTGCTTTCGGACGGCTAGCCAAGGGCTTGGTAAAGGAAAAATTATTGGTCAGGCCCCCGGGATCCAACACGCGGGCTTCGCGCGGCTCCAGGATCTGGCGGAGACTGGAGGGTAAAGATATAATGGTATTTTTAATATTTTTTAATAATAAAAATAAAAAAAAAAATTAGATGATAATTTTTGAAAATTTAGGGACCTTGATATTATAATTTAAAAAACGTATATCTGTGTGATAATAATCTTTAAACTCAAGGACCTGAATGTAATTTGCCCAAAAAATTTTAATTAAAATTTTTAGTTATTTTTAAAAAATATGTATAATATGAAATAAAGTAAGTTAGTTATATTAAAAGTTATGTAGGATGTGAAATAAAATTGATTGATTTATTGAGAATTGTGTTGGATGTGAAATAAAGTGATTGTTTAATGTTGAATTTGTGTGAAATGAGATATAAAATAATTTTTTAAGTTTTTTTAAAATAAATTTAAGATTTTAGTCATGGCTAATTTTAGCCATGATTTTTAGCTTATTGCCAAACAGGACCAGGAGAAAAAATAATTTGTTATTTCTATCGCGTCGCATAATTTGTTTCTGTCGCGTCGCATAATTTATCGTCGCATTGCTTCTTTGTCATTGCGTGTTTCAACTGCACAATCGTCAATACTACAGCTCTATCTATCCTATCATGCAACATGCCGCGTGTTGTGGCCACTTACCCTTCTGGGTCTTCTCTGAGAAAACTTGCCGACCTAGGTGTCTTCGTCTCCGCTCGAACCATACCCGGTTTTTTTAATCAGTAGATTTTTCATCATTGTATTACATTATTTAAGCTTTAAATTTTGTTATTTTTGCGTATCTGCTTGTAGAAGGTTTAAATAAGTATTGAGCAATTGTGAGCCCTAAAGAAGTCAATAGAACATGACCCAACTTTTCTAGGGGCTTGGGCCAGGAAATCGCCTGAATTTCTGCAAAAGCATTTAGGCCCCATTTTGATTTGAATAAACTGGCCACTGCCGCAGCTTAGTCTAAATGCATGGATGAGATTTTGCTTGGTTTCGCTTTTTATGCTTGCATTGTTTGCAGTATTGTATTTATGTATCCAAATGTGTGCTATGTGCATTCTACTTTCAATGACTCAGCTGACTAGCTAGGTCAAATGAATGGAGAAAAGATACATTTGTGCCTATTTATAAGAATAAAGATCAGTACATGATTGTGCTAACTTTAGAGGATTTTTTTTAATGACTCAGCTGACTAGGTCAAAAAAAAATATTTAGGAATTAAATTAATAAGTTATACTTTAAAATTTTACAAGAAAGTGATCAAGCATATATTACGTTATGATACTAAGATGTTACAGACTCAGTTTAGTTTTATGTCTCATAGATTAGTATAGAAGCTCTTTATTTTTTGAGAGATTTAATGAAAATATTTAAGGAGATAAAGGAAAATTTGCTTTTAGTTTAAATCTATTTAGAAAAAATTTATGATCAAGTTCCAAAAGTAGTACTTTGGAGAGTTTTACAAAAAAAAAATGAGTTTGCACTACTTAGATTCATATTATTAAAGACAATTATAAAAAAGTTACTTATACTTGAACACAAGGTGATTTGACTAAAATTTTTTCTAATATAATTGAATTATACTAAGGCTCAACTTTAAGTCTGTATAGTAAAAAAATAAGCACTTGTATTAGTGATGTGACAATCAGTGATCAAATTATTAGGGAGATGAGTATTTTAGATACATTAGATTAATCATATAAAATAATTATAAAATAAATAATAATGTCATTAAGAGAATTCAAATTGGATGGATAAAATAAAGAAATGTATTTAGTATATTGTGTGATAGAAAAATTCTCCTTAAATTTAAAAATAAATTTTATAAAATAGTAGTAACACTAACAATGATATATGGTGCTGAATGCTAACCTGCATACAGAAAATATATAAATAAATTAAGTCTTGTAAAAATGAGAATGCTAAGATTGATAAATGAGTATACACTGAAAGATATAATGAGAAATGAGTATATTTGTAAGAAAGTTAAAGTAGTATCAATTGAGGATAAGTTCAGAAAGAATCAGCTTAGATAGTTTAGACATATAAATTATCGACTGATTAAAGCTTCAGTAAAAAAGTTCAATTATTGGATCTTACTCATATAAAAAGAGAAAGAGAAAGACTAAAAAAGATATGATAAAAAACTATATGAAATAATCTTATACGCCATAGTAATGCTTAGGTTTTTTTTGAAAATGTAATTAAATTGGATGAACATTTTGCCATATTGAATGGAACTAGTCTGAAAATTGAGAAATTCAATTTATGCTGAGCATGACTTGAAATCTCCAGCCTTGCCTTATTTTTCTCACCATATGATAATTGTTGTTCACATTTAAGATGGGTTTTAAGGATTCCCTTATTCAAGTGGATAATAAATATTTTGGGGGAGAACAAAAATAATGTAACCAACGGAAGAAATAGTGATTAATTCAAATATTACTATAAGATTCACGATACTACGACCTGAATTTATTCACTCACAAGTTAAGTAAGGCTCTATAACTGTAAATGTCGATTAAATAATTAAATTTAAGTCTCTCTCTACAGCAAAATGAAAATAAATGAATTCTTCCCCTAGTTAATTATGACATACAATACATCTTATCGGCTGCAATTAATTAATACTAGTACTTTTTATATGCAAAAATTGTTTTATAATTTTTCAAAATAAATATATTTGTTATAAAACTTAAATAAAAATTAAAGTTATATATGTTTAAATTTTTATTTTTAAAAATTAATATTATTTTTGTATATAATTATTTTCTAATAAAAATATTAATTAATTATTAATTATTAATTATAATAAATAAATTTATGATTTTTCATGTAAATATTTATATGTTAATGTATATAAAATAAAAACAATCATAGTGATCACATGGGCAGCTGGCCGTGATGTGATAACAATCATAGAGGTGACATCGCTTGAAAAGTTTCTTGCTATTATATGAATGAAGACTATACTCCACAATAAAAAAAATAAAATTGTTCTCTACTTTTTATTGCACATCACATATATATATATATATATATATAATTTTAAATAAAAAATTAATTTACTTCAGTATATATATATTTAAATAATAATTAATTCATATTATATTTTTTAAAAAATTAATTAAATAAA
>JAEMOT010003985.1:0-16232 GCA_019297695.1 Apostasia ramifera
AAACCTGACGGGCGCCACGTGTCCGGCCAGGATGCAGCGCAGGAACCACATGTTAACAATATCCAGCCCAAATATTTAACCCAAAGCTGGATTTTGTTATTTTTTTTTATGAATTTTACTTTTAAAATCTCATATACAATATGTTTCTACTAATTTCATTCATCTAACCCCTGATCCATATAACAAACTGGGTATCTATATATCTAGAGTTAAAAAACCTGGATACGAATGACAAAAAGTATCCCATATGCTGGGTCCTCGTCCTCCTTCAGTTGTAGCACCTTCCACCTGAAGTGACATGCGAAGACCAAAAGAAGAGAGCCATTTGAGATCATTTCGACTGAGATTTGTTATAACTTTGATTTTGAATATTATTCGACTATTTATAGAGAGGAAGCCAACCAAGACTTTCACTACAAACCTGATAAGCAGAAGAAGCAGCGCCAAAGCGAAAATCTGGAGGGAATCCTCCGTGAGCGTCGCCGAGCGTTCTTCCTGCTGCAGAGCAACGGACGGCGGCAGCAGCACGGCCGCCGAGGGGCCGTCTAACCCTGGGTGATATGAGAGAAGCCATTTTCTCCATCTTGGTGCCATTGATGGGAAGTGTAGCCAGAGGAAGAAGAGCCATTGATATAACTTGTAGATCTCTCTTGTTTTTATGAGTTGCTCTCTCAAGCATCATTCAACGTTAAAACGCTCTTTTATAGGCTAGCGAATAGCCTAATGCACAATTATGATGTCAATATTAAAAGTCATTGTTGGCAAAAAAAAAAGTTTTATTTCATTTAAAATCGAATCAAATTTTTTCAGCTCGAAACTAGCCTAATCGGAAAAAAAATTATTTCAACTCATAATTAATACAATTTAGATATAAACAAATATATTTAAAATTTTTAAAAATATAATTGAGATATTATTTATTTATGTTATCATAGTTTACATGAAAGTGATAATATCGTAAACAAATAATTTTGAGATATTACCCACTTTGATTCATTGAGTCTCACAATTTTATCTTTTAAAATGCATCTCTAAATCTCTGATCACGATGTCATATATACTGGTCATCAAATTTTCTCTACTTTTCGATCTAAAATAATTTATTTTTATGCTTCTTTTACTAACTAGAAAAGAATCTAGAAGTTGCTCTATGCACCAAAGATTTTTTTCTCTTAAACATCGCTTGGCGATCACTTTTCTCCCTCTCCGGTCACAAGTCATCGCAGGATCATGACCACCTTCCACACGACTTGTCAAGCATTAATTAGGATGATTTTTTTTCCTCGTGATCCCGATGCTTTTATTCAATTGAACAGTTCTTCAATCAACATTAAAAGATTATTCATAATAATCGCAATTATTTAATGAACTTTACTAAATAGTAAGTTATAAGCTTTGCCCAACTATTGTAGCAAATCATCAATATGAATAAGATTAGGTGTAAGTTGTCATTAAGATTTAAATTTGCTGCATAAACTAGATCTCATCTAATTAATGAGATATGGTGCAAATAAATATGAAAAAAAAAGAGATAATTAAGATAAATGGGGTGTAATATTTTAACTTGAAAATCGGGTCAATTCAAGAAAATCAAATTACTATAAGAGAAAACTAAATAAAAAATAAGCTCAATTAAAAAAAAATACAGGCAAATGGGACTCTAGGGAGTTGTAAATCTTGAAGTCTAATTGCATCATGATAACTATGCATTTGCTCCCCAACTTCAACATTTAATTATAATATTATTCATTCTCATAATTGCTTTGATAGTCGTTAATTAGTGCTTGAATTAAATGCTATTTAGTAGAATCCCCCAAGTGATTTTACTGAATAGAGCTTTAGATCTCACGGCTTCTCATGTTCACTTTACTTATAAAATTTGATTAGAGACATTTGATTCCTTTCATTTTATAGCATGTTCTTTAATTAATTCACTTCGAGATGTTCTAACTACGCTATTTCACATGTTCGAAAAGAAAGAAATAAGACAGCAAGCTCGTCATGCTCTAAACATAAACAAAAAGAAAATATTGCTGAAAACTCCTCCTCCTTTTCTTGTTTACTGCTTTACATAGTGATTGTATTCAATTTTTCATTATTTTAATTAAAAAAAATTCAAATTTTAAAAGAACATCCGGGTCTGTTGTTTGTAAGATTAAATTTAATGAAGTTAAAATTAAATTCGAATAGAGATATTTTTTTATTAAAAATTATAAATAATATAAAATAAAGCTAAATATTATATTGAAATATGTAAAGGATGTGATATAAAATTAGTTATTATATTGAGATATGTGAAAGATATAATATAAGTTAGTTATTATTTTAGTAATGTGTGTAGGATGTAAAATAAATGTAATTTTTAATATTAAATTTTATGTGTAATGTGATATGTTAGATTAAAATTAAATTAAATTAATTTTTAACTTTCAAATTAACGAGCACTGATCATGCTAAATAAAATAAGCTGAGCAATGAATGGATGAAATGACATTTAAAAGGTAACAAAAATGGAAATTACAAATTAGTTCTATAACAACCTCTTAGTTCCCATACCATCCTATTATATGTCATCCATGAGCTTCACGTTATTCAATACTCAATATATTTTCCTTCCAGCATAGAATAAATAAATTATATATACAATATATAATTCTGATGCAGTCTACAATGGAACCTACTGCATACATATTTACGTATTTACCCTCATAGATTAATTTAAGTACAGTAGCCTTTCGTGCTTATTTAGGCCGTGTTTGATTCGATGACCAAAACTAAAATTAAAATAGTCTAAAATGTGAAATAAAATTAATATTTTTATTAAAAATTATTAATTAAGTAAAATAAAATAATTTTTTTATGTTAAAATTTATATTAAAAGATTAAAAAAAAATTATTTATTATTATTATTATTATTTCTTAAATTAATACTATTTTGATTCTGATTTTGATTCTCGCAATAAACAGAGCCTTAGAACTATAAAGTAAAGATGTTCTTTTTTAGGATTTCTTTGGTTCGACTTTTTGTTTTGACCTAGCACAAATTTTAATTATAAAATTTAACTTTATTTTATATTTAACATAAATACAAATATTAATTTTTTTATTTATTTTACACATTGTTTAATATTAAACTAATTTTTTTGTTTTATTAAATTTATAAGATTTTTTTTTTAAATTCAACTCTCAAACTAAACGGGTATTAACACAAGAATCAGAAAAGCATTGAAAATTTAATATGGTTTGAGTAGATCTAATAGGCATAATATATAATATTTGCTTTGTTAATTCGTGCATATATAGATTTAAAGAGTTCTACTTGAGGCTGATTACGATGTGAAGAATTCGAGCAAACTGACCTCAGCTCAAATTCAAAGTACTCAAGTTTAAGTCAAATTTATTTCGAGTAGATTAAACTCTGTTTAATTTCAAGTCAAGTTTTTAAATTGATTTAAGCTAGTTTTTAAATTTATTTTACCTATATATTAAATATAAATTTTGGTTAAATTTGTATGTGTTGTATATGTAGTAATACATTAATCCCTTCAACATTTATCATATGTAAAACATATTCTTTTACAAATATCTTAAATAAATATTAAAAGCTGGATCACTATATAGATATCGAATCAAATATGAGCTGAATTAATTTTATTTTAAGTAATTTAATTTCGAGTTATAATAAAATCGAGTCAAATTTGACTCAAGTAAGATTTGAGTTTGAGTTTTCATATATAATGCTCCCCTCTACTTCTAATAAACTTATTAAATACATATAGTTTACTTAGATTGTGAGATCATCTATAATAGTAAATATATATTCAATTTACCACATTGGATAAAAAAAAATTTGAATTTTACATCAAAACTTTAAATTTAAAAAAAAAATATTACGATCGTAACAAGAAAAATATATAATACTTCAAAAATTATTAGAAAGATGTTACAAGAGATTACACTCCAACTGTTAAATAAAACTCTTAAGATTAGTGATATTCTAGAAGATCATTTCCATGACTAATTACAAGATTATTTTTATAGAAAAATCTTCAAAATAAGTGAATTTAAAAATATTAAGCAAGTTTGGTGTGTTCATTAAATAATCTAATCCACACACAAGATAATCCAATAAATTTGTCACCGTCTTTTCACGGGCATGTTAAAATTCGTCTCTTGCTGATTTAAGCTTTCAGTGTGCATTGATGAATCATCATTTTTAATTTTTCAGGTTGATATATTTTTTTTATAATATATTTTCTATTTGCAAATAAAAGCTATTGATTAGGTTGATATTCATGATAAGATTGACATTAATATATTTTAAAAAAAAAATATTAATACATAAATTTATTTACTCCCTACCTTAAACAATATAATTTTTCTCATCTAATTTAAAATTATAATAATATAAATTTGAGCTTAAGTCATTCTGATTTTAAATAAGCTCTCACTCTACCTATTGGGAAATATATATCATCATTTTGATTAATATTGTATATTAAAAATAATATAGGCCCTATTTATTTGAAAATTAAAAATTAATTTAATTTAATTTTAATCTAGCATATCATATCACACAAAAAATTTAATATTAATAATTAACTTTATTTCACATCATACACACATTACTAAAATAATAACTAACTTATATCACATTCTTCACATATCTTAATATAATAACTAACTTCATTTCATATTATTTAAAATTTTTAATAAAAAAATATTTTTAATTAAATTTAATTTTAACCTTGCTTACAAATAAATAGACGTTGTAGGGTGGATCGATATGAATCATATGATAGCTAATTGAAATTAAACAAGAAAATGTTAAGGTCAACAAAAAAAAAAAAGGCAATTATAAAGTTCAATGATCTCATTCTTCGTTTAATAATTGCGAACATGGCAAAAAAATCTAAGCCGGACGTGAGGCAGCTTCAAGTTGATATATTTATATTTATGTTTATCGTTTACTTAAAAAAATTGTGGAGTCTTTAAATAATTTCAAAAGCACGTGATCACCACAATGCGCTGTTTCCCATCGAGAAAATAATTAAATCACACTTTTTTTATTCAAAATTTGATTTAATATTTTCTCCTTGTCATCACATATTATTTTATTTTAAAAAATAATTATTTAATTTAATAATATTTATAAATAATTTTTTTATAAAATTATTAAATTATTAATTAATCATAATTTTTCTACTCCCGGAGGAACAAGCCTTTCCCTTTATAGTCGATTGTGGGCAAGAAGGGATTTGAACTCTCGACATTGTGATTCGTAATCTAGTGCTTTAATCCTTTGAGCTACAGGCCCGACTCCATCTTCACTAAATCTGTTGTGACATCGATATTATATGACATAATATCATGATAACATCGAACAAAATGCTTCTTTAAATAAAATTGATAATAACAATTTAAATAAAATGAAATGATTAGAAATAGGTATAAAAAATTAACTATATTTCAATTGAGGTTGGCCACCACGGGTAAGTGGAGGGTGGTGGGCCAGACTGTTGGTTCCTTCCTTGTGGTAATATTGTGATTTTGATGTTTAATAATATGTTTAAGTTAATTTGTACTAACAAAATTGTTTAGGGGGCGTTTGGTTCGTTGTTATCTTGGTGTTATGTTATGTAATCTAGATGTCATGACATCTAGATGTCATCTTTTGACTAATAATTTTATAATCTAATAGAAGACTATTTGTAGATGTCATTAAACCAAACAATTGTCTTCTCTAGATAACATAACATAACATCAAGATAACATTGAACCAAACGCCCCCTTAGTATTTTTAATCTCAGGTTTATTAAAGTTGTATCTCAATTATATCTATGTATACTAAAATTGAGATTAATCAACTTGGAGAGAAAGATTCAAGCATTGAAGATTAAGTGAAACAAATTTTATCACTCATTTTCATTTTATTTGAGAGTAGAATTATTGTGAGGTTTATTTTAATTGCTAGAATAATCTGGATATGAGTTTGAGCACTTAGAATCTCTGCGAGTTAATTAAATAATCTTAAAAGTTTGTCTAAAATTAAAATTCTCCTAATTATATGGCCTAGTAGTGGTGAGATTGTTCTAGATGTTTTCTTTTGGTTGTCATAGCTCCAAGGCAACTTTGGGATAGTTGAAGGGCGACCCTCAGTAGTGAGGGAGGTCGACCTTCAGCAGCGACCCTCAACAGAAACTTTGGTCATCTTGGGGTTTTTTTTTTGTTCGACTTCGGGTCGACCTTGGGTCGACCTTCAGCAGCGACCATCAACAGAAACTTTGGTCATCTTAGAGAATTTTTCCAGGTCGACCTGGAGGCGACCTTAGTGGTGAGGTAGACCTGACCGTTGGCCTATTTTTATCCTCCAACGGCTAGCTGGGGGTCGACCTAAGGTTGACCTCCAAATCTTTTCCAGCTCTTTTTTCTAACCGTTAGAGCTCTTGTTATATAAAGAGATAGGGGTTGTTGGTGTTTTCTTCTTGGCTCATAAAATTCTCTAATTGCTCCCAACATTCACCTTCACTCTCCATCATCCTAAGAGTTGATAAAAACATTCAAGTTGAGTTTAATCAAGCTTCAAGGCGATCTAGGTGAATTTTGACTCAAGTGCTCAAATTCTTCATCCACTCTTCCTCTAGCTCTTAAGATTCAATCATAAGAAGGAAGAGTGAGTGATTTTTCTTTTATTGTAATATTTTAGTTCTTCTTCTCTACTTTCACTTTGTATGTGAAGAGGGCCTCCAAATAAGGGTTAGAAGAGGTGAGTGAGTGAGCCCTCACTTAAAAGTGAGGAGGGTCTCTAGTGAGTGGATAGAGGAGAATTTGTATGGGCTTCTCCGCCTAAACCAAGGAGTGTGTTATAGTGATATCTTTCTGATCGGGGTTGAGTGGATTAGGCTCTTATTTGAGCCGAACCACGTTATATTGTGTATTCTTTGTAGATGTGATATTTTTCTCTTATCTGCACTTATATTTGCTTCTGCTTGTATTTTGCACTAACTGTTATATCTAGTAAATTAAATTAAATTTTAATTACGTCTATTCACCCCCCCTCCAAACGTCATACTTGATTATACATTTGGTATCAAAGCACGGACTTCTACTTAGGTTTAACCACCGAGAAGTAGTATGGCTTCTAGAAATTCAGTAAGTCAATCTATTCATAAGCCACCACTTTTTGATGGATCAGACTTGGCATATTGGAAGATGAGAATGACTACATTCATTCAAACTGACTTTGATATGATGATTAGTTTTAAGAAAAGATATATGTCACCTAAGGATAAGGATGGATTAGAGTTAGATGAAAAAAATTAGAGTGAAAATGATAAAAAAAAGATATATGGTAAACACGAGAGGTATCACCACTTTACAATGCGCCTTAACCAAAGAAGAGGTCAATAAATTAGGTCTCCAAACTAGTGCAAAAAAAATATGAAAAAAATTGATTGAATTACATGAGGGGACATCTGAGGTCAAGAGAACAAAGAAAGCTCTCTACAAAAATCAATTTGATAATTTTAATATGAGAGAATATGAATCTATAGCCCAAATGCACTCTAGATTCAAAGAGATTTATCATGGGCTTATAGGGCTAGGTGAGATTTTAGAAAATAGAGAAGTTGTGTGTAAGGTATTGGAACTTGGAAGCTTTTCCTAGAACCCAATTATGGGTTGGCAAAGTTGATGCTATAGGAGTTTCTCAAAACCTTGATACATATAAAATTGATGAGTTATTTAGCCATATGAAACTTCATAAAATTAGGCATGGTGGAGAGAAAGAAGTCATAAAAGTCATAGCTCTAGTAGCAGAAGAAGAAGTATCCAAGAAACATTCATCATCGCCTTCACCTAAACTCTCCAAGAAAGCCCAAGTTGAGATATCTTCTTCTAGTCATAGTGATGAGGATAGTGATCCAAAAGCCAAAATTGTAGCCCATATGGTTAGAAGAATGATAAGAAGATGATATGAAGAAAATGATTGGGGGTCTAGGAGGGATAGAGATAGGAAAGATATTAAGGATCACAAAGGGAATAATTATAATAATAATTGGAGACAAAATATTATATGCTTTGGTTGTAAAAAATCAGGTCACTTTTGAGATAAATGCCCAAACATCCAAAAAGGGCATGAAGGCAAGGATAAAGCTAAGAAAAAAAAAGATATTGGCTGCCACTTGGGATGACTCGAATTCGTCATCTTTATCTGACAGCGATGCTACCAAAAAACATGTAGCACATTTTGCATTAATGGCCAAAACACATGATGAAAGCGATTCAGAAAAAGATCTTGAGGTAAGTGATTTTTCATTTGATGATATGCAAGATTTCATTTGTGAATTGATAGATGAGTTAAAGCTATCCAAGTCTAAGGTTAGAGGGCTCCATAAGAAGTTAAATCTTCTTAAACTTGAGAGAGAATCTTTAATTAACATTTTATCTTCTACTACCTCTCAAGTGACTTTAGATGAGAAATCATGTGACTTTTCTCAAGTTGAAAAACTTAAAAAAAAAATCATGATTTAAAATCTAAAGTTAAAAGCCTTAGAAGAGATCTTGAAGTATTCAATAAGGGGTCCAAGTATCTAGATATGATGCTTAGAAACAAAATAGCAGTATACAATAAGGCCGGAATTGAATACGATTTCACTCATAAGGAGAAGGCATATGCCTCTTTGATTATGAGAAGCGAAATTAAATCTCCCATCAAAAATCCTTAGGGTCATTTATGTCTTTGAACCTATCTAGAGAACGTGCTCATAAGAAAAGATTAAAAGCATGGGTACCTTAGAATCTAGTGCCTAACTCCATTGGACCCAATTATTTTTGGGTACCAAAATCTTTAATTTTCGATTGTAAATAGGTGTGCTTGAGGACTAGGGTCACCGGCAACCTATGGTATCTTGATAGTGGTTGTTCACGTCATATGACCGGTGATGCCTCCAAATTCTCCTCCATCAAATTTAAGAATAAATGTAAGATTTTTTTTATCATAATAGTCAATGATCTATAGTAGGTTATGGCTCAATTCATGTAAAATCTAATTTATTTTTATCAAAAGTGCTATTAATTGAAGGTTTGAAACATAACCTCCTTAGTGTAAGCCAATTGTGTGATAATGACTATTTAGTAGAATTTCATTCTAGTAAATACATTATTAAACACATTGAGTCTGATTCCACTATTTTAATTGGTAGTAGAGACAAAAATATGTACACAATTGACTTATTCATTGCTACTAACACTTCTGTTAAGTATTTGATGTCAAGAGAAGAAGAAGCTTGGTTATGGCATAGGAGAATGACACACTCCAACATGAAGCTCCTCTCCAAGCTCTCAAAATATGATTATGTAGATGGACTTCCCAAAGTGAAATATGAAAAGAACAAATTATGTGATGCATGTCAAGAAGGTAAGCAAAGTAAATGCTCACATAAGGCCAAAGAGTTGGTGAGTTCTTCTCAATCTCTTGAATTACTTCATTTAGATCTATTAGATTCTCACGGAGTAGTGTCCATTGGCGGTAGTAGGTATGTTTTAGTTATTGTTGATGATTATAGTAGGTTTAGCTGGACACTATTCCTTGGACATAAAAATAATACTTTTGAAAAATTCATTAATTTTTGTAAAAGAGTTAAAAATGAAAAAGGTGTCCAAGTCAATCGGATTCGTAGTGATCACGATGGTGAATTTGACAATTTTAAATTTTTTGCAAAGCTAATGGATATTTGCATGGATTTTCTAATCCTAGAACACCTCAACAAAATAGGATTGTGGAAAGAAAAAATCAAGCCCTTCAAGAGGCAGCACGTGCCATGATTAATGAATATTCGTTGCCTAAATACTTTTGGGCCGAAGCCATTAGTATGACATATTATGTCCAATATCGAGTGTACCTTAGACCTTTTTTGATGAAAACTCCATATGAACTTTGGAATGGAAAGAAACCTAAGATCCACTACTTTAGAGTATTTGGATGTAAGGTTTATTCTCTAAATACTAAAAATTATTTGGGTAAGTTTTCACCAAAAGCAGATGAAGAATTTTTTGTTGGATATTCCCTCACTAGTAAAGCTTATCGTGTTTATAATAAGCGAACACTAGAAATTGAGAAAACATCCAATATCGCATTCGATGAATCTAACTTCGTTTATCCAAGATATTTTCCTGTAGATGATGATATTGAAGAGGAGGTAGCCAAGAAGCTAAATCAAGTCCAAATCCATGGGCATATGGATGAACTAAAAGATCAAGTTCAACAAAAAGGTGAAACAAGCTCATCCTACACCTATGCTCCACCTCCACCTCAAGCTTGGAAGGTACTTCCTAAACACCCTTTAGATCAAGTTTTAGGTGACCCATTTCATGGTGTGAGAACCAGGTCATCTTTTAGACAATTAGATAGTAATTTTGCATTGATTTCTCAAATTGAGCCTAAAAGTATCGATGAAGCATTGGGTGATCCAGATTGAATTATTGCCATGCAAGAGGAACTTGCTCAATTTGAACGCAACCAAGTTTGGGAATTAGTTCTAAAACCGGATGATTACCCAATTATTAGTACTCGTTGGGTTTATAGGAACAAATTAGATGAAAATGAAGTCGTGGTTAGAAATAAGGCTAGACTAGTGGTCCAAGGTTTCAACCAAGTTGAAGGTCTTGACTATGATGAGACGTATGCTCCCGTAGCTCGTCTCGAGTCGATTCGCATTCTTCTGGGATTTGCCGCACATCGTGGTTTTAAATTATATCAAATGGATGTGAAAAGTGCCTTTTTGAATGGTTTTATTAAAGAACTTATTTTTGTTAAACAGCTAGCAGGTTTTGAGAATATTGATTTTCCTGATCATATTTTAAAACTAAAGAAAGCACTTTATGGATTAAAACAAGCTCCTAGAGCTTGGTATGAAAGGCTTTTGATTTTTTTGGTATCTAGAAGCTTTAATCGTGGTACAATAGACCCCACATTTTTAATAAAAATATATATAACGATATTTTTATTGTACAAGTTTATGTAGATGATATAGTTTTTGATTCCACTAATAAGATTTTCTTGAATGAGTTTACCACTCTCATGGAGAGTGAGTTTGAAATGAGCCTTGTATGTGAGCTTACATTCTTCTTGGGATTACAAGTCAAGCAAACTAAAGAGGGTATCTACATCTCCCAAGAAAAATATGCCAAAAAATTAGTGAAGAAATTTAGCATGAAAAAATCAAAGGAGATAACTACTCCAATAGCAACAAATATAATGAAGGAGGTAACTGCGTTGACCAAAAATTATATAAAAGCATGATAGGGAGTTTGCTTTATTTGACTGCTAGTAGACCCGATATTATATTTTCTGTTTGTCTATATGCTTGGTTTCAATCAAATCCAAAAGAGTCGCATTTAGTTGCCGTTAAGCGAATTTTGAGGTATCTTAAAGGTACACTTAATGTAGGCTTATGGTATGCTAAAACAAGCACATTTGATTTGATTGGATATACTGACTCAGATTACGCAGAATGTAAATTAAATAGAAAAAGTACTAGCGGAGGTTGTCAATTTCTTGGTTCCTCCCTTGTAAGTTGGTATAGTAGGAAACAAAATTGTATGACACTGTCATCTACTGAGGCTGAATATGTTGCAGCTGGTAGTTGTGTAGCCCAACTCTTATGGATGATGCACACCTTAGAGGATTATGCTTTGACCTATAAGAATGTGTTAGTTCTATGTGATAATATTAGTACAATAAACTTGATCAAAAATCTCATAAATCACTCTAGAACCAAGCACATTAAAGTGAAACATCACTTCATTAGAGATCATGTAGCTAGAGGTGATATAGTATTAAAATATATTGAATCTAAAGCTAATTTAGCTGATATCTTCACTAAACCTCCTTCGGAAAAAGAATTCACAAATTTGAGAAGAGAACTAGGAATGTGCACAATAGGACTTTAAACTCACCTATATCAAACCATAACATTGTTGAACCCTTCAAATGCTTTATATGTACAAAATGCCTAAACATGGATTGCTTCATACACTTTTAATAATATTATTGAGTTGTGTATAATTCATGTTATTTTTATCATTATATATAATATAGCTTAATTATTATTTAATTTGTACTACAAATAGCTAAATTACTTTGACACCAAGTGCTTAGAATCTTTAGCGCCTGCCAACCTTGATACCAAAAATCTCATGAGCATGTTCGTTTTGATAAAAAAAAATTAAAATTAAGGGGTTAGATGGCTTGATTAAAAATTGAGATTTTTTTGGGGCAAATCAACCTATAGGTCAAAATCTCCATTTAATTTTATTTTGAGCTGAATTTTTTTTTTACTCTTAGGGGATGATGATAAATATGTCTGCAAATCTTTAAATTTTTGGGTTTCTTTTTATGAAATTTCAAAGTTCACTGAAAATTTTATAACAAAACCGCAGTTACAGGAAACTCAAGGGCGACCCCAGGGCGACCCGAGGACGACCTCAGGGAGACCCGAGGGTGACCGTCTCAAGTGAAGCTGGAATTTTTTTTAGTATTTCTATTAGTTTTTTTTAAACCCTTATTCTCCCGAGCCTCGTCATCCCCTCCCCCATCTCCCTCATCTCCCTCATCTTCGCATTCTTCCTCTCCCCGTCGCCATCACCGTCACCGACAGCATCGTCACCGGAAAAACTCGCCGCCAAAAGAGCTCTAAGCTCTCTCGCCATTCTGCTCTCCTCCACGACGCCGTCGCCGTCGCCCTGCTTCAGCCATGCCGTGCCCTAAAATTCTCACCACTGTCGAACCTGCGCAATCTGCCGTCGCAAACGACGGCCACGCCTCCGGAGATTGTGACACCATCCGTAACAAAGTTGGTGAGCTTCATCGCTGTCATTCTCTTATTTTTCGACCGCTTTTTCCTCTCCAAATCTGGCAGCCACCACCCTATCGCCGACGATTTTGCTTGACTGCAGACGACTGCATCGACACTGTTGATTGGATCATCGCCGACCATTGAGCCCTTTCACCTCTGTTCTCCCCACAGCAGTACAGATCCATCATTTGGAGATTCACTTTCCACGTCTCTTTGAAGGTCGATTTCCCTTCTTCACTTGCTATCTCTTTTAGTTTATTTGTCTTAGAATCTCATCACAATGGTGTCACCAAAAATAATCTTCAAACGACTCAAAAGAGGCCTTAGAGCACCATCCTCAAGCCAGACCTTGGAACCCGCCTCCCCATCAACTCCACCCTCACCTCTACCTGATTTTTCACCGATTCATCCTCCACCTCAGCCCATTCCAAACCAACCTCAACATACACTCAATCCATTCCTCAGCCTAGGGAAGCTGAAGATTATGATTGCTATCAGTTCTCCTCTAAAATTAAAGAAGTAAATTTTCATTGGAATTTCTATGAACCGATGAAAGTTTACTATTTTGATTTGAGCTTTTTTGAGGGCAATTACAGTTTGTGCCCTCTTATTGATCACTACAAGTCACGCAAATTCGCCACTTGTAGATCAAATATTAATATTGATCTCTACAACCTCTTTTTTTATAAGCTGGAGGTCACCCCTGACAGACCTTATCACATGACTACTCATATTTAGGAAAAAACTATTGAAATCACTCCCAGTGGTTTCAATAGTTTCTTAGGCATCGAGGACATTGACTCCTATTTTTTCTCCTTCCCTAACTATATTCCTGATGAGACTGTGACAAATTCTGTAAAAGATATGTTCATGTACTTTTTTCATCAGGCTCCAGACTATGGGTCCCATATTATGCTCAACAAATTCCTTTGACCTGAGCATATCCCTCTCTACCATTTTACTCTTGACTACGTCATTCCTATAGCCTCTAGGAACCGCACTCAAGTTCGCACTGGCCACCTATTTTTTATGTATGCCATGGTTCATCATCGTCCCCTAAACCTTAGTTTTATTATCTTTTCTTGGATTCGTAGTAGACATGTACCCCTTCATAGTGATAGAGTATTCATGTCATATTGTCATTTTATCACTGCTTATTTAGAATCCCTAGGAATAGATATCTCCAAAGGTGCTATTAAAAAATTAGAAAAATCAGCCAAAGTAGGTAGAGGCAATATGATCCAAGTTAGATTAAATGTAAATGTCTCTCCACTTACTTAGGCTGACGGAAAAAGACCTGAGGGTACCTCAAGACGAGCTTGAGGCTGATGCTAAGGAGGCTGATATAGATAGACCAGGACATTCTCATGCTCCACATCATCATCAGCCTACTTATTCCCACTCAGACACTCTGACTGCTATTCATGAGCTTCAGTCTCAGTTTTGGGAGTTCAGAGTTGAGGTGCGCGCGCTAGTACAATATATGCATTTTACGGCATATTTATAAAAGCGGTTAACAAGAGAAACCGCTGCAAAAATTTTCTGATAAAATATTATACGGCGGTTGCAATGTGAATCGCCGTAGATACATTTTAGACAGCAGTTAACTCAAGAAACCGCCATCTAAAGCCAGTACTTTAGAGGGCGGTTGGAAGCGTCAACCACCATGTATACCTCGGGTCGACCTCAAGTCGACCTCCCTATTGAGGTCGCCTCCAGGTCGACCTGAAAAAATCCCCCAAGATGACCAAAGTTTCTGTTGAGGGTCGCTGCTGAAAGTCGACCTCGGGTCGACCTCAGGTCGACCTTGAAAAATCCCCCATAGATACACTTTAGACGGCAGTTGACTCAGCCAACCGCCGTCTAAAGTACTAACGTTAGACGGCGGTTGGCTGAGTCAACCGCCGTCTATACTTTACACGGCGATTGACGCAGCCAACCGCAGTCTAAAGTACTCGATTTCAACGGCAATTGGCTAACCCAACCGCCGTCTAAAGTTATTTATATAATCGATTACTGATCACTAGCTTGCAATTCAATTGGCTCATTTGTTTCAAACGGAAAACCCTAGATCTCTCTAATCTTGCATTTTTGAACGTCGCGACGCGAGGGTTGCTCGTCGCCGGTGGAGCCAACCGCCGTCTAAAGTACTAGCGTTAGACGGCGGTTGGCTGAGTCAATCGTCGTCTATACTTTACACGGCGGTTGACGCAGCCAACCGCCGTCTAAAGTACTCGATTTCAACGGCAATTGGCTAAGCCAACCGCCGTCTAAAGTTATTTATATAATCGATTACTGATCACTAACTTGCAATTCAATTGGCTCATTTGTTTCAAAAGGAAAACCCTAGATCTCTCTAAGCTTGCATTTTTGAACGTCGCGATGCGAGGGTTGCTCGTCGTCGGTGGACTTCACCTAGCCAGATCAAGCTGTGCGCGTCGATCTCCTCTTCCATCTTCCTCTTCTTTGGCTGCCATTCCCCCATACCTTCGCCGACTCCGGATGTACCACGTCGACGCCGGATCTAGCAGCATTCGCGGCCCTACTCCCTCGCCGACGCCGGCTGACGCTAGATCTAGCCACATTCACGGCCCTACACCCTCACCAACGCCGGATCTAGCCTCATCGCGGCTCTACACCCTCGCCAACGCCGGCCGACGTCGGATCTAGCATCATCGAGGCTCTACACCCTCGTCGACGTCGGATCTAGCTGCATTCGCGGCCTTACTCTCTCACCGACGGCGCCCGACACTGGATCTAGCCGCATTCGCAGCCCTACTCCCTCGCCGACGCCGATCGACACTGGATCTAGCCGCATTCGCAGCCCTACACCCCCGCCGACGTCGGATATACAAACTTCACCTTCTTTCACCACTTTCTTCTTCTTCTTCTTCATTTTTGTTTTTGGCTGAAATATTTGGATTCAAAAATTTATTTCTAAAGGTAAATTTACTTCTTTATTTTTTTTATTTTATTATTATTTTTTCAGGTTGATTGCAAAATATTGGAATTCAGAAATTTTAACTATCGTTTCTGCTTAATTTCACATAAGATAAATAATAATTATTTTTTTTTTCAGTTTATTTATATGTTAATTCTGATGTATAAGTAGAATTTTTTTAGAATTTAAGCTGAATTAATTAACACACATAAATTATAGGGCAAATTTCACCCAGGTCCTTGAGTTTAAGGGTTATTATCACACAGGTCCACGTTTTTAAAATCTTATCCGGGTCCCTAGGTTTTCAAAAATTATCACCTGGGTCTTTTTTTTATTTTTTTATTATTAAAAAATATACAAAATTACCATTATACCTTTACCCTCCCTCTCTCCACCAGATCGCCAGCCGCGCCGTCACGCGCAGCCTCCGGCGG
>JAEMOT010003985.1:16487-36356 GCA_019297695.1 Apostasia ramifera
TCTTGTGGCCGTGCGAGGTCGCCGGAGGCGGCGCTGGCGGCGCGGCTGCCGGATCTGATGGAGAGAGGGAGGGTAAGGGTATAATGGTAATTTTGTATATTTTTTAATAATAAAAAAATAAAAAAGGACCTAGATGATAATTTTTGAAAACCTAGGGACCCGGATGATATTTTTAAAAACGTGGACCTGTGTGATAATAACTCTTAAACTCAGGGACCTGGGTGAAATTTGCCCTTAATTATATTATATCGTATCATGTAAGCAGTTATATATGGATCGATCTTGGATTAAAATGGATAGACGATCATTTGAATATGATAATGGAGTAAATTCCTTTATAGATTTCGCACTGAAAAATGAATGTTTAGTTAATGGCAGAATAAGATGTCCATGCTTGAGATGTGAAAATATGAAATTATTTGAAGCCAATATTGTGAAAGATCATTTATTTTTTCATGAATTTGATGAGACTTATGAAAGATGAATTTGGCATGGTAAATTTGTAAGAAATGAAATGAATAATATTGGGAGAAGTACATCATCTACATGTGCAGATGCTAATGTTAACATTGAAAATACAGTCGAGAAAGATAGAATGAAAGATCTAGTTTGGGATATTAAAAATAATTTATCAGAAGCTCTAGAACAGTTTGAAGAGTTGCTTCAAGAGGCTAAGAGTCCATTATATCCTAAGTGTAAAAGTTTACTAAACTTTTCGCACTAATATGTTTGTTTAACTTAAAGGCAACAAATGGTTTAAGCAACAAGTGTTTTATAGAGTTGCTTATTCTTATAAAAGATATGTTACCAACTCCCAATCAACTTCCGAATTCAACTTACGAAGCAAAGAAAATGCTTCGTAAGTTAGGAATGCATTATAAGAAGATCAATGCATGCCTTAATGATTGTATTTTATATCAGAATGAGTACAGTGGATTAGAACAATGTCCAAAATATGGAAAATCAAGGTGAAAATTGTGTGCAGATGGCATTAAAGAAAAATATGATATTTTAGAAAAACTTTTGTGGTATTTGCCCCCAATACCGCGCTTTATAAGACTATTTAAAAATAAAGAATATGCTAAAAATTTTACTTGGCATGCTGATGGTGAAGGACGTGTATTTGATAGAATGATGCGATACTCTGCTGATTCATCACAATGGAAATCTTTCGATATTAGATTTTCAAATTTTGCTGAAGATCCGAGGAATTTAAGACTTGGGTTATGCACTGATGGCTTTAATCCGCATAGTGTTCAAAGTAGTTAGCACAATTGTTGGCATATTTTCTTGGTTATTTATAATTTACCTCCTAATTTATGCATGAAACGTAAATTTATTATGTTGACTTTGTTGATATTTGGACCGAAGCAACCTGAAAATAAAATAGATGTTTATCTTTCTCCACTTATAGATGATCTTAAAAAGTTATGAAAAGAAGGAGTGCTGACATATGATGCTTACTGGCATGAGCTATTTACATTAAGGGCAGCACTTATATGGACTGTGAATGACTATTCAGCCTATGGTAATTTGGCGGGATGCAGTGTTAAAGGTTACTATGCATGTGTTATTTATGGTGATAAGACTAATGCACAGTATTTAAAACACGAAAAGAAATTATGGTATATATGTCACAGAAAGTGGTTGCCTCGAGATCATGTGTTTCACAAAAAAAAGAAAGCTTTCAATGGTAATGTTAAGTTTGAGAAGGCTCCACGGCCACTTAATGGGAAAGAGTTGATACAAGTTTTGAGCACCATAGGTCAAGATCCTCCAAAAACAAATTATTGGAAAAAAAAAGATCAGTATTTTTTGACCTTGAGTATTGAGAATATTTGCATGTGCGTCACAATTTAATGTCATGCATATAGAAACAAATATTTGTGATAGTATTATTGGTACACTATTAAATGCTGTTAGAAAAAATAAAGATAGTATAAATGCACGATTAGATATGGTTAGTATGGGAATTCGACAACAGTTTGCTCCTAAGGTCTATGGCAGCCGAACATGTCTTCCACATACATGTTATACATTCACGAAAGGGGAGAAGAAGCGATTCTATAAGATTTTGTATGAGTTAAAAGTGCCAGATGGTTATTCTTCAAACCTGAAATGTCACGTAAATCTTAGAGAATTGAAATTAATTAATTTGAAATCGCATGATTGTCACGTGTTAATGCAATAATTGTTAACTGTAGCTATCAGAGGCAGTTTGGATGGTAAACTTCGGAGTGCAATAACGAGGCTATGTTTCTTCTTCAACTTTTTATGTGCTAAAACTGTAGATCCTCTCATGTTAGATGCTCTTCAAGTTTATATTATTGAAACAATTTGTGAGTTAGAGATGTTCTTTCCACTTTTATTTTTTGATATCATGGTACACTTAACAGTTCATTTAGTAAGAGAGGTACAACTCTGTGGACCTATTTTTTTGCAGTGGATGTATCCTTTCGAGCGATATATGAAAATACTCAAAGGATATGTTCGTAATTATTACAGGCCAGAAGCTTGCATGATTGAGAACTATGTCGCTGAAGAGATCGTAGAATTTTGTAATGAATACTTACATAATATTAACCCAATTGGAGTTCCCATTGATCATACCGCAATTGACAAGTACGGAAGAGGCATTACATCAGGAAAGTCTCATGTTGTAGATATTAACATATTAAGGCAGGCACATTTGTATATTTTGCATAATTCAGTGGTTGTGGATTCATATATTGAAGAGCACAAAGAACAATTACGAAGTAAAAATCTTTTAAATGCATGAAATGAGATATGGATTCAGAATAAGCACATCAAAGAGTTCATTGAATGGTTTGGCTATCGTATATCTACATTATTATGTGAAACAGAAAGTGCTAACATCGATAAGTCATTGAAGTATTTAGCATTTTTACCAAATCACTATGTGATGAAGTACGATGGATATATTATTAATGGATATCGCTTTTTCACTAAAGAACGGGACAACAAACGAGTTGTTCAGAATAGTGGGGTTTCTTTAATTGCTCAAACAATGCAAATATCAAGTGCAAAAGATAAAAATTCTCATATGGGTGATTTGTGCTACTTTGGTGTTATTGAAGAGATATAGGAACTTGATTATATTGATTTTTGTATTCCATTATTCAAACGCTTATGGGTATATAGTAATGGTGGGAGCAAAATTGACGAGATGGACTTTACATTAGTCAATTTTAATCGGGTTGGTCATAAAGATGATTGTTTCATTCTCTCGCAAACCAAGTTAAACAAGTTTTCTATGTTGAAGATCTTGCTAATTCACAGTGGTCAATCGTCCTCAATCATAAGCCAAAATTTATGATAGATAAAGATAATGATACTACTTACGAAAAGCTATTCGGATTTACAAATGAACTGCCTATGACTATGTATGATAATTCTGATGAGGCTCCTACCTACGTAATCGAAGGTGAAGATGATAGTGAGTTAGTAAATAAATCTGGAAAAAAATAAAAAATGAATTGCTAGAAATACAAAGAATAGCAAATGATAAATTTTTATTACATTCGTATTATTTTTTCTTATTCTGTAATTTCTCATTGACCAACGTATGTTACTAATATAATTGCAGCTTAATGGCGGACCAATCATCCTCTACAAGCTCGAAGAAAAAAAGAGGCTTGACTCAATTGTTAAAATTGACAATAAATAAAAAGGATACTGAAAAATTAACAATTGAGATAGTCAATGGCTTACCAATACCTGGAAGAAACACAAATCAGTTGATGAGTTATTTCGGAGTCGTAGTTCGACATAAAGCCCCTATCTCATGCATTAACTGGCATGAAGTTCCAGAATCAAATAAACAGTTAATATGAGAACAAATAACGGTAAGGTATTTTCTTTATTTTTTTAAAAAAGTATTTAAGTTGTTAATATTTTTATTATTTTTCTTGCAAAATACATTTGATGGAGTGGATAAGCTGCATAACAAATTATTTGTTCATATGGGAAAAATGTGGAGGGCGTGAAAATCCTTTATGTACAAGAAATTTATCGAGGAGAAAGATGAAGCTCAATATGTTATTCCTAGTGACTATAATTTCATCTCCCAATAGGATTGAAATTTATTTGTCAACTATCATATCTCTAAAGAATTTAAGGTAAATATTTTTTTGGAAGTCATATGTATTATCTGAAATTAATAATTATAATATATATTAATATCTTATATAGAATAAAAGTCACACAGCTGTAGAGAGGGCAAAGAGTCAGAAATACCATCATACTACCTCAAGGAAAGGTTATGCAGGATTGGAGCAGGAAATGATAGATCAATATACTAATATTTATTTTTTATTTGTATTTACCATGAAATATGATTATTTATATTATCTTATTTTGAAAAATTATTTTATAGCAAAAAAAATTGGAACTGAGGATCCTATTCCTAGGTCAGACCTATGAAAAGCTGCACACAAAAGAAATGATGATCGTTATATCAATGCAGCCTCTGAAGAGCTTGGGACTAGGATTGTAAGTAATTTAAATTTTGCTTTCATACAAATTATAATAATTGAATATGTATATTTAAAATTCTTTTGTTTTTGTATAAGATGAGTTGGCCACACCGGCTACCCAAGGCACGATTCATCCGGAAGGTAGAAGTGATCTATTTGCTTTGGCTTAAGCCAGAACATCCTGGAAGAGTTAGAGTTGGGACAAAATTTCAGACAATAACTTCTTTTTTTAAGGAGAATAGGAGAGGAAGATCGTCTAGTTCTGCCACTGCTGCTGAAATTCAGCAGTTGAGAGAGGAGAACATTAAGCAACAGCAATATATCTCTCGCCTTAAAGAAGATATGACATTGTTAAAAGAAATAGTAATGAGAGGGTATGGATCTACCCAGGCAAGTCCGATGGCGAGCATATCAGGTTCTTTTATGGGAGGCAACCCAAGCCCACCTCTTGTATTAGTTGAGGTATTATTTATATGTTATTTCTAAATAAAATTTTATTTATATTGTGATTTTAGTTACATCTTATAAATTTATATCATAGGGAATCATTGCTTGATTCCTTGTGTTATTCCTAATAATATTGTCGCCCATGGGAGAGTGGTGAATCCAGTTGCTCCTGTTGTACATACATTATCGATTGATGATAGAACATGTATAGTCATTGTTGATCATGTAAATGATGGGTCTGCTAGTCTCGTTTTTTCAGTTAATGATAAGATAATAATTAGTAAAGCATTGGGATATATTATTCCTTAGCCCACATGGCTTATTTCTCATGATGATCAGGTATAATACTTTGTTATATTAATGTTATAATTTTAAAATTTTCTTTGTTATTAATTTTTTTATTTTTTAAAGCCACTGAAATCTAAATCTACTGAAGCACGCCATGATGGAAAATTCCCAACAAGTCAAAGAAAAAAATTCAGGTAAATAATATTATTTATTATCATTGGCATACATTTACATATATTTGTAATTTATAATTCTAATATATATAAATTACATACAGAAAAAAAAATCATATTCTTCTGTTATTTTTAAATAAGATATTAGAACATGCAATTCATGCATTGAATAATGAGGTATTGATGTATATTCTTATTCCTGTCGACGTTTATGGGTAACAAGCAACTATTATTTAATAAAAAAGGTTGGAGTTTGGCGCATTCGAAAAAATCGACGAGTCGATGATAAGTGCTTACATTGGGTAAGTATATATATACACATTTTGTAGATGCATTTAGATTTTTCAATAAAAAATTTTAATTTTATATTGTTATATTCATACAGATATTTATATAATCAAATAAGAGCAGATAGCAATTTGAGAGGTAAATATTGCTTTGTGGATCCACAAAGCATTGCAGATTTAATAAATGATAAGAACCAATGCGCCACAGTGGCGCATTGGGAAATAGAATAATGAAAGCCAGACAAAATTCATTCGTTATTATTCCTTATAATAGCGGGTAAATTTCAATAAATTTTTTAAAATACTAAAATTTAATTTTTCAAGTATATTAAAATTTATAATTAACATTTAATCTTTTAATAGAGACCATTAGATGTTAGCTGCAATGGATCCGTACAGATTATGCATATATTGGATGGATCTTGTTGGTCAGCCTTATCGGCAGCAACTTAAATATATCGTCGATCGGTAAGTAAATATTTGTATTTATATTTTTAATAAATGATTATTGCTTTATTGTGTATAAACACTTTCTGAATTTTGACAGTTCGATCTTCAAAAAATAAATTACAGTTAAAATAAAGACTATAAAGGTATTGTAACTAGATTATATTTTTTAATTGAGTGAATTTTAATGATCATATTATAATATACTCAATTTTGTGCCTAATTAGTATCCGATACAAGACGACGATATTAAGTATGAATATTATATACTCATGTATATACATCACATTGTACTTGCGGGCATATCAGAAATACCTCCTACTTTATGTGGTCTAAAATATTTATTTTAATTTTTAATTCTATATGTTATTAACTAATTTTAATTTTATAGTTGTTAAAAATAAGAGCGAATTTAGTAATGACGAATTTGACAATGATATTCGTGAGCCATTGGCAGCATATATATGAGATGAATGAAAACTATGGGATGGTATAACATTTAAAATAATCTCATACCTTGATTATTTATGTGATAATTATAAAATCTTAATTACTAATTTAATTTACAGGTGTACATCGTGGAGCTTAAAAAAATAACTACGAAGGTATAATTTTATTTATATACAAAAATTCATATAAACTATATGTTAGTCTCATACTTATAATTTAAAAATTACCATAAATATTACTATTAAGACTAATTTCATGCTTCTTAAAATTTTATGTCATTCATTTTATTTAATTTACTATTTTAGAAGATCAATTATTTCTAAACTTGCATATTCTACATTTAAATCTCTTGAGTTTAGGTCAATTAAGTGAAATCCAACCCGGCCAGCACGCATATCATTTTGGTATGATTAACACATTACATTATCATGTATGTTAATCTGTATAATTTGAATATAATTGTGCTTTCTTTTAAATGGTAGGATCAGAGATTCAGAAAATAAATTCTGCATTGGGCAGAATCAGATGTCCAGATCTGCTGAACATATTGGGCTCTAGCACACATATCATTTTGGTATGATTAACACATTACATTATCATGTATGCCTGATTCGGCTACATACAGCACTCTTCTATTTTTTTATACATGTTTGCGAATTCTCATTTTTTTATAATTGTCCGTCACTCTAGGTAAATCTTTCTGAATTTTATCCTAATTCTTATCAGTTTTTTTACTTTTTTCTTAGTAATTTTTTGTTGGAAACCGTCTTAATGGACCTACATGATTCATTTAATACAACCTTAGGGACCTAATTAAGAATGTGAACCTACACAAGGGACTCAGATATTAAAAATTTAAAAATATAAATATGTGTGAAATTATACAATAACCTTAACGACCTGAATATACTTTATCCTAATATTAATGTTGATTATTATATATATATGTATGTATTTGTTAATTAATAATAATGATGATCCTACAGGTAGATGGCAGTGTAGCCTCCAAGCAAGGAATTTGTTTTGTGTTCACAGATGGCTCAAGAATTATATTTCGCTTATCGGTATGCATCCTCCACTCATTCTTAGAACCGAAAATCTATGATATTTTTGTGAACGAGATTTACGCTTTCAGTTAATTATTTCTGAACATATTGGATTTATTATATATTGAAAACCTGAAATAAAATGTCCTTATTTCTCTTTTTGTAGTATGATCTTTGTTACAACTATTTATTTTTATTTCTTAAAGCTACTTTTGCATGCAATATGATATTTATATATTTTTTCTTTCTACAGTCATTCAGCATAAGTACATTTGAGGTCATGGAGCTTATGGAGCAGTTTTGTTCCATGAATTCAGATTTGAAATAATGTGATTTTATTTCTTATTTTGTATCTGCATTTATTTTGCTATGTAATATTAAAAGTTGATGTAATTAAAGTTATGTTTTAAGTGATCGATGTTGATGTTTTCTTTATGAATTCATTAATTGAAATGACTTCTGGATGTATATTACTGATGTGTATGAATGTATTAATTTTTGATAAATTTTTTTTTTGAATATCTAATATTTATTTTAAAAAAAAACTATAGACGGCGGCTCTCGAATAGAACCGTCGTCTATAGTATAACTATAGAAAGCGGTTCTCCAAAGAGAACCGCCGTCTATAGTATTACACTCACGGTCAACCGCCGTTTAAAGTTTTCTTTTACGGTGGTCCATACCGCCGTCAAATTCCTGTTAGCTATTACGGCGTTTGAATACGCGGCGGTTGTGTTAATATTTAAAGGCGGTTTTTAAGCGTCGTAAAACAGCTTTCCTCTACTAGTGGCGATCACTTGCACTCTATGGAGACCAGATTGATGGCATGCATGCAGAGGATGACATATCACTTTTCTCAGCAGTTTGGATGGCCTCCATTCCAGGTCTTTCTCCCGCCAGAGCATCATTATTTTTCCCCCGGAGCACCGCACGATCATGAGCATGATGGTGTCCAGTGATTAACTTGCTCCATTCCTTATTGATATTATCTCCTGTATTACTTATTATACTTTTGAACTTTAGTTTTGTTGTGAACTTATTATACTATTGGGTTTTCTTTTAGGATTTTAGTATGGATGTTTCGCTTTTATTTACCTTTTGGATCGTTTGAAGTCTTGCAGACACCACCTGACCCTATCGGTAAATCTCCTTTTTACGATATATTTTATTACTCTTTCTTTTATTTTTTATGATTGGCAAAGGGGGAGAAGATATACGTTTAAGTTATAGAAGTTATTAATTGTCTTTAAACTTTTAAAGTTATAAATTTTTTTGGAATGATATGAAAATATTTAGCCTTTGATATATTCATGTGTAGATGCTCTACGACTTGTATATTCATGCTTTGTGATGTATATGTAAATATTTAGTCTTTAATGTATGAAGGTGTATCTTGTTTATGAGCATTATTACTGTGTATATCTCTTATATTATATCTTACTCTTTTTGTAATTTTTAAGTCCATTTTCTAAGAGAAATTCTGCCGAAATTTTTTGTAAATTATTAAGCTAAATTCCACTCAAAAGGAATGTTAATCAATATCCATTTTGAGGGGGAGTTTCTTTATTAAGAGGGAGTTTCTTTTTGCAATATTATTCTTTTATATATGATATTTTTTTCTTTAACTTAAACAAATTGCAAAACATAAAAAAGATGGAGATTGTTGGTTCCTTCCTTATGGAAGTATTGTGATTTTGATGTTTAGTAATATGTTTAAGTTAATTTGTACTAACAAATTATTTAGTATTTTTAATCTCAGGTTTATAAAAGTTGCATCTCAATTGTATCTATGTATACTAAAATTGAGATCAATCAACTTGGAGAAAAATATTCAAGCATTGAAGATTAAGTGAAACAAATTTTATCAGTCATTTTCATTTTATTTGAGAGTAGAATTGTTGTGAAGTTGATTTTGATTGTTAGAATAGTCTGGATATGAGTTTGAGCACTTAGAATCTCTACGAGTTAATTAGATAATCTTAAAAGTTTGTCTAAAATTAAAATTCTCCTAATTATGTGGCCTAGTAGTGGTGAGATTGTTCTAGATGTTTTCTTTTGGTTGTGATAGCTCCAGGGCAGTTTTGGGATAGTTGAAGGGTGGCCCTCAGTAGTGAGGGAGGTCGACCTTCAGCAGCGACTCTCAACAGAAACTTTGGTCATCTTGGGATATTTTTCTAGGTCCGAGGTCGACCCGAGGTCGACCTTCACCATCGACCCTCAATAGAAACTTTGGTCATCTTGGAGGATTTTTCCAGATCGACCTGGAGGCGACCTCAGTGGTGAGGTCGACCTGAGGTCTACTTTGGAAGTGACCGTTGGCCTATTTTTATCCTCCAACGACTAGCTGAGGGTAGGTCGTCTTCCAGGTCTTTTCCAGCTCCTTTTTTCTAACCGTTGGAGCTCTTGTTATATAAGGAGATACGGATTGTTGGTGTATTCTTTTTAACTTATAAAATTCTCTAATTACTCCCAACATTCACCTTCACTCCATCATCCTAAGAGTTGATAAAAACATTCAAGTTGAGTTTCAATCAAGCTTCAAGGCGATCTAGGTGAACTTGGACTCAAGTGCTCAAACTCTTCATCCACTCTTCCTCTAGCTCTCAAGATTCAATCATAAGAAAGAAGAGTGAGTGATTTTCCTTCACTCTCCATCATAATATTTTAGTTCCTCTTCTCTGCCTTCACTTTGTGTGTGAAGAGGGCCTCCAAATAAGGGTTGGAGGAAGTGAGTGAGTGAGCCCTCACTTAAAAGTGCGGAGGGCCTCTAGTGAGTGGATAGAGGAGGATTTGTATGAGCTTTTCCGCCTAAACCAAGGAGTGTGTTGTAGTGATAAATTTTCGATCGGGGTTGAGTGGATTAGGCTCTTATTTGAGCCGAACCACGCTATATCGTGTGTTCTTTGTAGATGTGATATTGTCCCCTTGTCTGCACTTATATTTGCTTCTGCTTGTATTTTGCACTAACTGTTATATCTAGTAAATTAAATTAAATTTTAATTACGTCTATTCACCCCCCCTCCAGACGTCATACTTGATCCTACACAGACCACCGCCCTTCTCTCCCCTGGGAGAAGGGCGTCAACGAGACAATGGTAGCTAGGCAACGACATCAAAGTGAAGATAGTGATTAGTGAGGCAGTAGCTGTGACACGACAGTAACGAGGCAGCTGCAACAGTGCAGTGATGATGAGTGAAAGAGTGATGGAAATAATATATAATTACATATTTTTAAAATTTTCAAGAAATATTCAAAGTAAAATTAAAAATTTAGTAACAATAATTATTAAAAAATTTCATTTATAATATTAGATAAATATAAGATTAGGTTAATATACATCAAAATGGTTGTTGTTGTTATTATAGATGTCATTAAACTAAATAATTATTTTCTCTAGATAATTTACATAATATCAAGATAACATTGAACCAAACGTCCTCTTAATAATATTTAAAATAATAGTAACAACATGTGGGAAGCAAGCATGTTAAAGATACTGCATTTAATTTGACTGTTAATCTGTTCTGAAACAACTCAGCAAGAATGAAATCTCAAGCCCTAACATCAGAAGAAGCTGTGAAAAAGGATTTTCAGAGACGGAGGTATAGAGGATTGATGAAGCTTACCTTTATATGTTTTCCAAGAGAATATTAGCCTGTTCCTGCAAAACCCTCCAAGCTTCTCTAACATGTTTTTCTCTGGTCAATGGAGCTCCCACAGCAAATCGCAGAACAAACTTGCCAGATAGAACCTAATTAAGGAAAAAAAAACATTTAAAAGATGTCTTTATTAAATAGTCTTTCATAAATAGACCCAATCACAATGAAAAAGTGAGTTAGGGGGGTAAACTAAAAATGTATTAGGATCTTGTCATTAAAAGTAATCTATAATTATTTGAGCTCATGAAAAGCATGGCATAATAGAGCTGAATGGAGAAGAAAAATCTATAAAGTCGACCACAATTGGTTGGGATTTAGGCTTTGGTGTGCACAATAATCTTTTTACTATTAGTGAAAAAGATTGCATACCGTGTGAGATAGAAAGATCTTTCCACTAGTGTTGACAGCATCCATTAAGTTGTAGTTCAGCTTATAGCCATTGTCTGCAAGATCTGATGGTGGAATAAGGCGGAAACAAACAAGTGAAAATGTCCGAGGGACGAGAACCTGTAATAAGTAAAGAAGATACTAGCACGGAAAGTAAAACAAGTGCAGGATAGACATAAGCAATTAAACGTTGCTAATTTATTTAAATATGCAGTGAACCAGTAGAACTCAAATCCTTAGATTCAGAAGCTTTTTTTTAATAGAAATTAGATCCAGAAGCTTATAATCAATAATTTCAACAGAAAAGGAAAGTTTTTCTTCTACCTCAAACCTAACATCAGACCGGACAAGAAGTGCAAACTGCTCAGCCAAGTTTATGTGATTACGGATGTACTTTTGTAAATTTTCCTGGCCATACAATCTCAGAACCATCCATAGCTTTAATGATCTACAATTAATATTCATTAGTAAGTTTCCCTGCAGAATATACAATTTGATTCAACAACAACAATGAAGCTTTTATCTCATAAGGTGGGCTCAGGTAATTGAATCTTTTGTTTTCATTACACTCTATCAACTAATAACTTCTCATTTAACTCTAAATATATAAAATCATTACTTATAGTTTCTTGTCATGTCTTTTCTGATCTTCTACTTTTTTTTTACATATGTAAGATCTAATAACTCAACTTCTTATTATTATCAATTCATTTATATTTGTACAGAAATGATTGCTTTGCACCTGAAACGACGTCCAAGAGGAATTTGCCAATCTTTGAAATCGACAACTCCTTTTTCTTCAGAAGCCTAAAGAATTGCAAGTCATTGAAAAGCCAATTACCGAAATCATAATCTTGAAATGTAGAAACAATCACTTGGAGAATCCTTTATCCTGGATAGTTTTCTTTCATGCATTTGAACTTGTCTTCTGACAATTTGAAGATTAATTACGAACATGGCTTACTTTGTTTTTAAGAAACTCAGGACAAGTGGATAGAGACTTAACAAGGGCACTTCGGTCCTACAAGCAAGAAAAGAAAAATACACAATCAACACAAGATTCAATAAACATGGGTAGACTGACAACAAATTTAAACATGCGGGTAATAACAAAAACAAAAGGCAATAATCTCAAACTAGGAATCAAACATTAATTTCTCTTGTCAATTCAGCTTTGTTTAAAATAACACCCTTAAGTGCAATCAAGCCAAAGTCATGTGTGGTGATATTACGAAAGATATTAGCAGACCTACCTTTACCCATAACAATGAGCAATCAAAATTTGTAAGTAGCCATTTATGCGCATTCATGCCAAATGAATCTGTATTCTCCACTCCATCGATGTAATGACGGTATTCAGGGCAAATACATGCATTGCCAGCATATGCAGCATCAACATGAAACCACAGGTCATGTGCCTATTAAATAAACAAAATTGCATGTATAAGAAGTTGTGCTAGTAGAGGCAAAAATGTCCAATGATAATTAAGGACGCAGAAACATAATTACATTTCATGGTAGCAGCCTTGTTTGGTAAAAGAACTCAGAAAAGCACCAACCATATCTTATATTTATTTCATATCAAACACGGTTTCAATATAGAAAATTATTTTTAGTTCTTGTTTTAAAAATAAGTCTTAATTAACTTTATTTCATATACTACATAAGTTCTAACATTAAAAATCAATTTTTCTTCATATTCATCACAAATTTTAATGAAAAAAATTAACTATTCTCACAACATACATAACTTTCAATAAAATAACTTTATTGCATACGATACACATATAAAGTGTATTTTCTCACTAATCCAAAAATAAACCTCCAACCAAAGAAGGAATAATTATATAAGTACTTGACCAGACAAGTTCATATTTTGGGCTATCATGAAACTTTCACAAAAGCATAGGCATTACTAAATAAATAAACACAACAATATAAAATCTGCATGGATTTGTTGTATTAAACATTAAACAAGTCAAAAATTACATAATTTTTTTGACACCTCATTCTCTATCTCTTTGTTCTATATATATATGTACCCCCATCTTTTAAAAAGAAAAATAAATGTTATTCTTTTTATATTGGAGACCAACATAAATAGCTTTAATCTTATATTTAAACACATTATACTCAAAAACTAATTTGATTGTTAATGGACAATTTTCAGATTTCGTATATTTAAGTATATATCCACTTATGCCTCAGCTACAAATTTTGATGTTTTTGATATTTCATAATAAAACAGCACTGTCAAAATTATGAATATAACTTGAGCCAACAAGCGACTAGAAATTTCTTAAATAACTACCATTTTGGATTACTACTAAACAATAAGTGACTAGTAATCCACAAGAAATTAACCATCAGGTCAAGGAAGAAAACATTTTTCAGTAGATGGTTGCGTTGAATATTTTATTCATGTAGATCCAGTACCTTGAAGAGGACATATTAGTTGAGCTAGGATATGATTGTTATATACCAATGACAATGAGTAGACATTACAGATAGTTTTATGCCATCATAACATCTTTTGAACTATTCAAAGCAAATCCAATGTTAATTCTTAAGTTTGTATTACCTTAGCTATCTTCCCTAACTCCAACAAAGGATCAACTGCTGCTGAAGATGTAGTTCCAACCTGTAAGTAGACAACCAAATGACAACTTATGCTGAAAAAAAATGAAGTTTTCCATTCCCAGTACAATTTATAAACGTTATAAGAATATCAAAATATTAGTTCAAGTGAAAGCCACCTAAATGCAGGAATAAGACAGATAAAAGAAAGTATACTCACGGTACCACAAAGGAAGAAAGGTATGTTTCCTGCTGATAAGTCAACAGAAATTGCTTCGGAAAGTAGTTCAGGACCAAGAGCATAATTTGAACTCTGCTTAGCCTTTAGATGCCTGAAGTTTTCGGGACAAATTCCTGCAATCTATCAATTTGATGAGTCTAATTAGAATCTTATGTCAAATATGTAACCAAATAGGAGTGTTTGCATGTAAGCTATTTAGACACGAGATATTATTTGTGCAAATAACAAGTGCTGACAGGAAGCAGGTTATAAAAGAAGCTGCATTCATCATGGCACTGCTAGTCTACTTGCGTCTCAGTAAAAGAAGGGTCTAATTAAAACCTGTAGTGTGGACTAAACACACCCAAAATTGTCACCAATAGTTGAAGCCTACAAGAAGTTGAGTACTAATGTTGGATTGCGCAATGAGGATGTAGTGTTAAAATATTAAATTATTCATAAACTATGACTTACAAACTTGAGCTTTTAGACTAGTTGATAACTAGAGACTTAACAGTTTGAACCTTAGTGCCCACATTAATCTCTTGCATAGGATTAAAGAAAAAGGTACTTATGTTGAAATCAAGCTGCAAAATAAATAAGCTTACGTAGAAGAAGGCGCATTAGAATATAAAATTATTCCTGGGCCATAACCTATAAGCTTAAGCTTGTAGGTTAGTTGGTAACTAGAGATTTAATAGTTAAGATGCATGCATGTACTACAAGATGTACACAGTAAGAAATGATAACTTACTAGGAAGGGTCTTGGTAGAACTTGTTGGAGATGGAGTTTATAGAATTTTCTGTTGAAATGATATAGGTAAATATAATAAAGAGCTGACCATGCAACAATAGCGCAAGATAGAGTTAATATGAAGAACGAAAAAAAGGTGTAGGTCCATGTTGACTTGGCTGAAAATTTTGAAAAACAAAACAAAGAAGCAGGTATTAGCATGGCAAGTAACGAGAAAGGATGAAGGTCAAAGAGAGATTAATAAATCTGAAACGAAATAGATCAGCTAATGATGAGCAAAAACTATCTTCGTAATTTATGACTAAAAAAGTGTAGGGGGCACTGATACAAATATAAGACTTCGAAGCATATTATGTTCATAAACATATCTTTTAGTTACATACTTGGCAGGCCTTTTGCAGAGCAGAATGTGTTTGATCAGAAGCATAAACTATGAGTTTGCTTAGAGATTCCTTTCCAAACTTCCTCAAGAATTTATCACGAGCAGCCAACAACACAACAAGAACTGCTTCACTAGCTGTGCCTTGAATTACTCCACCACCAAGGCCTGTAAGATTCTCCAATAGAATTTCAACCTTGAATACTTGGGTTGTAACAGTTTCTAGGAGTGTTTGCTTGTATACCACTTTCAAAACATCATATTACATGCCACTCAGATCTAAATATCACTTGTGTACCATCGTCAATAAAATTATACTTTATATTACTTGCATACCAGTTTTCTACAAGAGGTATACAATTAATATTAAGTGTAATTATGGAGTTTAAAAAGTGATAAAGGAATAATATAAAATATTTGGATTATTTATATGCAAATACCACCCCTTAAAGTAGTATACTAGTAAAAATCCCCACAATTCTACAATATGGAAAGAACCTACAAATATTGTCAAAGACTAAAGTGTCAGAAGACTAATTAAACATTTGTTTGACCCCTCTATGTTCTGTATTACGACATTAGAAGAAAAAGACAAACATTTCATAACGCAATACTAGTTAATTAATTGGTCAAGAGAAGTTTACATAATTGCGTTAATGTGTTAATTTAAGAGGTGAATATGGAAAAATTTACAAGATGAAAACAATAATAACTACATTCTAAAATTTTCTGTCTAATAGAGTAAATTTTAAAAAGCTTATATTTCATGATTACCACATACATAAAAACCATATAGATTACCACTTTATAGATAAATTGAAGCGGGACGGAAAAAGATGTCAATGATATTTTATATTTATATCCAGCAAAATTGATTAGCAAATTATTTTAATTAAGAGAAAAATATTTTCTAGATAAATTATATAATAAATAAGATTTTTGAATCCCGTAAATTAAGATATTTTAAAATTAAAATTAAACTGGATCGTATGATAAATAAGAATTTATCAATTTAGATTAGGGCATCAATTTAAATTCAATAAATCAGATCCGAGGTACAGGAATTTAAGACAGACGTCTCACAGTTAAATTCAACAGTAATTGATACACAAAGAAATATTGGGTCACACAATATTTCCAAATAAATAATCCAAGACAAGCGAATAATTTATGTTGAAATCAAATAATCAGCTTAGTTGAGGTTCGGGAAAGAATTTATCAGCGATTTGAATTGGAGAAGTAACTGATATGATCGAGTACGAGCGACGCGCGGACAAAGCGCAAACGGCGCGCGGGCGCGAGCGCAGGCGGGCCCGCGCGCTGATCTGATCGAGTACGGGCGACGAGCGGACAAAGCGCAAACGGCGCGCGGGTGGGCTCGTGGGCGNCACATAATTTCATTCATCAAATGCTATTCTTTTACAATGCAAGGCGACCTCTTTATATAGAAATATCCCATGTAGAAATTTAAAAATACAATATTAAATGCAGAAAATAAAATACCAAATAAATAAAAACAAATATGAAACTAATTCTATTACAATAAAATAAAACCAGCTCCAAATATGGTGAGTCTCCAAATCTTCCAGATATGCTCTGAATCAAATCTAATCTAAATAAAGCTAACATGAAAATCTCTAATAGCTCTAATTAATTTGAATTTGAATTTTGATTCAGTACATAACGTCATTATAACCATCCAATTCGATGCTGATCTGTGTCCCCACCAATTCTCCCCAGGTGGGAGGAACTCGACCCTGTCGAGTATGGGTCATGCGACTCATGTGTCTTCAAGTGAGTCAGATCAGTTGTGACCTTTGAGCCTCCTGAAAAAGTAAAATTCTCCACCGAACCAAATATCACTGATAATTGAATTCTATTAAAATTACTTGCTCAACAAGTTTATTCAATTTGCTCTAAATAATTATTGAGGTGGATTTTGGCTGTGGACTCTCGTGGGTAAAGCTACACTCAAAGAGAACAAGAGGTTATTGCTTCACTAGATATTACTGTTGTGTCCTGATAACCAATAGATCTGAAATATTGAAAGTATTGACTATTCCCATGATCTAATAATAATATTCAAACTTATTCATTTGACTCAATTTAATAGAAATTTTAAAATAAATTAAATTAGAGATTTAATTATCTTAAATTATCATAATAAAATATTTAACAATTTTTTTCTTCACTTAATTATAATAACTCACCATTAATTTTACTAATTTCATTTATTTGATAATATATAAATAAAGAAACTGACACATGCAGTAAACTAAAAAAAAATACAAATACAAATACTGACTAGACTCAAACCTAAGATATTAAAAAAAAATGAAATGTATGCAAACTAGATTTATGACCTTACTAATGCTTACGGGATAATTAATTCTGATTATAGGCATAGGAAAAATAGGTTAGAGTCACGAGAGATGCGGTTCCTAATAGGTGTCATAAAGTTCTCCAGAAATATCTGGCGACAGGGATGCTTATTGGACCGGTTCGATCCGGAACCGGACCGAAACCGGTCCAGTAAGAACCGGTTCGATTCAGAGCCGGTTGAACCGGACCGGTTCTAACCGGTTCCGGGCCGCAGAACCGGTCCGGACTGGTTCTGTGTAAGCAGAACCGGTTATCCGGTTCGGAACCGGACCTGTTCCGTTGAACCGGAACTGGTCCGGTTCANGAAAAAAAAAATTTTTTTTTAGTTGAATGGTCGACCGTTGATTTTAAATTAAATGACCGTTTTAAAATTATTTTAAATTTTTTAACATGTATTAAAATTTCTATAAATAGTACAATTTTTGTTATGATAATTCGTATAATTTTCATCAATTTTTTCTATTTTTTTACTCTGTTAAAAAAACTGCAAACACGTTCTAATTTACTCTGTTAAAATTCTAAAAATATTTTATATATAAAATATTTGTAAATATTTTTGTTAATGTTAATAAAATTTCTTAGAATTTTTTTTATGTTAATTTTGTCAAAAATATTATAAAATATATAATTTTTTTTATAAAATAAATATATTTTTTAATCAATTTACCCGATTGACCCAACCCGACCCAATTATCTGGATCCGGACCGGACTCGGACCGGATCCAAGGCCACTTAACCGAATCCGGAACCGGTTGGAACCCGACCGAACCGGTTCCAGGTCCAACCGGACCTGGAACCGGTGGAACCGGACCGAAACTGGTCCGGTCCGGTCCGGTAACCATCCTGATCTGGCGAACCATACAGCACACCAATTAGATGTTCGCGTAGCCCACTATTCAGTCTTATGCATCATCTGCCTACATTGGTTTATAGGTGTTGAGTTTTTATTAAATCTAGGATATGCATAAATATGCTTAACTAGATCGAACCTATTGACCTCATAACGATTGTAGCCTATAATCATTTCAATGTGATCGATAGTGTCATCAATACAGTAAGATGATTTAGTGGTTCTTATCGAATCTATGATCTGTTTGTCTTTATGACTCAGCTCTATGATTATTTTCTCAATTTGACTTTCAACTTCTATCATATAAATATCTTCCTCGTGCATCTCATCCTCGTACTTTTCGTACTCTTCGGCTAAACTAAGATCTGCTATATAAATGAATATAGGTAAGGAATCAAGTTCCAATGCTTTAGGAAGAATGAAGGTCTTCGTGGAGAGCTCATTCAAAACTTCTTTCACGAAGAAACTAGATTAGTCACCTATAGTTTCAATAGGTCTGGCAATGAGAGTAGGAATTGGAGCAAATGGTACTAATCTAAGATCATGTTGTTTATTAGGTGTGGATATGCGGTTGAACCTTGCGATAAGCTCAGATAATATAGTTTCTATTTTAAAGTCCATACTCACATAATACTTATATTAGACAGTAATAAAAAAATTATAATAAAGAATATATAAAATGATCAAATAAGATGCCCTAACCTAAACCATGCTCTGATACCAAATGATGCGGGATAATATACATGATCCAATCCTGATTAGAGATCAGTAAAAAAGGTAGCAAATAAACATAAAATTGATTCGAAAATATTGCTAATGGTGGTTATATAATAATTAAGAAATCACAGGTTCGAGAAGTAAATCGATTTTAAATATTTAGAAACAAGCACAAATAATATCTAGTAAATTTACCAAATGATTTAGGGCAACCATATCTCAACATGTCAGAACTAGGGTACGTAATATTATGGGTATCCTCACAATGTAATATTACTCAACAGCAATTTAATCACACAATAATGTTCA
>JAEMOT010003985.1:36727-49431 GCA_019297695.1 Apostasia ramifera
TCGAATCTAGGCTCTGAGAAAACTCAAACATAATTTCATTCATCAAATGCTATTCTTTTACAATGCAAGGGGACCTCTTTATATAGAAAGATCCCATGTAGAAATTTGAAAATACAATATTAAATGCAGAAGATAAAATACCAAATAAATAAAAACAAATATGGAACTAATTCTATTACAATAAAATAAAATCAGCTCCAAATATGGTGAGTCTCCAAATCTTCCAGATATGCTCTGAATCAAATCAAATCAAATTTAATCTAAATAAAGCTAATATGAAAATCTCTAATAGCTCTGATTAATTTGAATTTGAATTTTGATTCAGTACATAACGTCATCCTAACCATCCAATTCGATGCTGATCTGTGTCCCCACCATAAATGACTAGAAAAGAGAGGTTAAAAATGCTTGTCTCATATATTTGTCAAAACGGCTGCTAACCACAGTGATGAAACATGAAACCAAAGCTCGTGGGCATTAAAATATGACTGCACCAACACAACAGAAAGAAAAAGAGTAACAGGCTATAAGATACCGTGTACGAGAGAGTAGTTCAAAAATGTCAAATCTTCCCTTAATGAAGATATAATTGAATTTGCATTTTATTTTTGGTCAAAAAGCTGAAGTAATCACATATGATATTTGTATATTTGAAATGTCATTAGCAGAAATGCTTCAAGGGAGATGGGAATCTAACATCCTAGCAGAACAAATACGAAGGGAATATTGAAAAGCCAATGTAAAGGCTGACCATAGGAGGTCTTGAGGAAAAATATTAAGTCCAAATCAAAAAAATATAATCTCTAACACCATTAGAAGTGATTAACCAATGATTGATTGGAAGGAAAAGCTGAGAGTTCAATAGACTTCAGTATAACTCCCTCTCACAAGTATAGCTCTAGCCTGTAGAAGGAATATACTAGGTAGGAATAACACGCCACATAGATAACATCAAAGATAAGACCAATGATAATGACTTAACTACCAAGGCAAAGATACCATAAAACAGAGAAAATGCTACAATAAATGTCATATAAGCCAACAAGGAGGAGCAGCATCAACAAAAACCACATGAAACGATACATTAATAATGACAAACAAAGCTACTTAAAAAAATTAATAATAATGACAAACAAAGTACAACAAATCTCCTGAAAGGTAAGAATACAAGATATTAAAACGTAAGCCACCATCATAGTGGAAGTTCTATAATCCACTTTATTCAACTCAAAATCAGATGATAAGGAAAATAAACTAAAGGGGTGTTTGGTTCATTGCTATTTGGATCTTGATGTTATCTAAATGTCAACATTATCTAAATGTTTATGTTTTCTCTAAATTATTATTTACTTAGTTTAATGTTATTATATTAAAAGATGATATAGAAAATCAATCTAACCACATCTATCTGTTTGAACTAAGGTGATATCTAAATATTACTCAAATTTAAGTGACATCTAGATATTATTTTTAGAGTGGCAATCATGTAATTGTCTGAAACATTTTCTAAATGCTATTTTCTCTAAATATGACATCAAGCTAAATAATCAATTTCTCCAAATAACATATCATCACAATAATATTGAACCAAATGCCCTAAAAGAAGCAAGAAATGTAAAAACCTTCCCCTATCTGATAGGGTGTACAAATAAACCCGAAAAACCGAGAACCAACCCGGAATCGAACTGAACCGATAAATTCAATTTAGTTCTAATTCGGTTAGGTTCAGGTACGGTTCCAAATTTATTGGAACCGATCGGTTAGAGTCGGTTCTCGGTTCTAATGCTTGGGTAAATCGGAACCGACCCGAACTGTATTAATTGTTAATTATTAAATATTGTATAGTTAAATATTGGTTATATTCTTTTAACATAAAGATTAATATTGACTTTTTGGGTATGAGTTGTGATGTATTCAAAATTTAAATTTTTAATTTTACCATTCAACAAAAATTATTTGATTTTTAGAATCTTTGTCGTAATATTTTTATAGTTTGTGAAGGGAAATTATATTTGAAGCTTGGAACCGAACCAGAACAAGACCCGAACCAAAAAATTCAATTCGAGTCTAGTGAACTTGGTTCGGTTCCGGTTCTTGAAATTATGAAACTGAGTGTAGTTAGTTAGGTTCTGGTTTCTCATAGAACTGAACAGAACCGATCTGAGTTGCACCCCTGTTACCTGATGATAGGAATTCTTTCGGTAGCTTAAGCATTTTAGCAAGCCAGTCCAAGACGATCACTTCTAATTCTGTTGCGGCGGGAGATGTTATCCAACTGAAGCCCACAATGTTAAAACCAGCACTTAGCATTTCTCCAAGAAAACCAGCTATGCTACTGTTTGAGGGATAATAAGCAAAATAATTAGGACTCTGCCAGTGGGTGACTCCTGGAATGATCTTTTGAACAACATCTGCATGTATAAATGCTTCTGTTAGCTTGCATAAGTTTTAGAATACGCTGATAACTCGATGGAGACCATATTCATTCAAAAGAAAGATTTTTTTGAACATTGCTTATGTAGAAATATAACAACTTTGATAAAATCTGAAGAGCGCAAATTTACCATCCAGAATGCTGTCTAGACTTTCAGGATGCTCAGGGGCTGAATCAGGAAGAAGCTCGCTTAGATATCCGGGCTGCAAGAAAACCACAATAAGCGCTGTTTGGTTGGAGGAAAAAATGTCTTAAAAAATTAGATATATTTTTTTTAAATGTGTGTATGATATAAAATAGAATTGATTAGTTATGATGAAAAATTGTGCATGATGTGAAAAAAACTGAATTGATGTATTGTTAATTGTGTGGGATGTGATTTAAATTGAATTTTATGCAGAATGAGATAAAAGGAATTTATTATTATCATTATGATTATTAAGTGGGAGGTCATTTCTGCTATAGGATTTGACCTTTTTGGCCAAATATCAAATGGAGCCAAAAGGTTGTATCATCCCCTTGTTACGATGAGAAATATTCATATCAACCCCTTTTAAGGGGTCCTTAAACAAAAAGCTTGAACTTCTAGAGAACTGCAATTGAAAGTGTCACAACCTGGCCCCAAATGTCGAGATATTATCCGTTTTGGCTATAATCTTATGGTTTTGTAACCCAAACAACAACTAGACATCTTTAGATCACAATTTCTGGAGACCATATGATGCAAGATAACATGCTTTGATACTAAAATTAATGTGAGACAACGAAAATGAGGTGGCAAGAGTTTAGAGGATGGAGAGAAAAATAGTGGATAACTAGAATTTCTAAGATTTCACCTAAGGTTTTTCTACTATTTCCTTCTAAGATATCAATCTCTTTCGAAATCCCTAGGTAACACATTCTAAAATTACTTGTATACAAAGCAAATTTTATTTATTCACTCTCTTTTCTAAAAAAATATGTAGACTCTATCCTATTTATAAGAAAATAAACCAAAATAAAAAGATTATATAATTATGACTCTAGAAAATTATCTAAATGTGATAATTTCAACTAATTTAATTTAATTAGATTTATCTTTTAAACAATATTATCTAATATGACTAAATCACTTTGAATAAAGCTTAATTTAGATAAACTCAATCAATTTAAATTTGAAATAAACTTCCTAAAATTAAACAAAATAGATATAATCTATAATCTCTATCCATCCATGATATTCAGGATCGTGATCTGATCTGAACCGTCTATCATCTTAACGTACCCATCACCATGGTAGGTGGAGTCCGCATGCCTTTAAAGACGGTGGTGGGGCAAACCTCATTAAGAATGCTAAGTCTCAAAAAGGGGAGGTTTATGTGATAATCATAACTAGGAGAATCCTAAATGGACAAGCACAGGATTTAGCCTAACATAGATAAGTCTCATGAAAAATGCTAGCTATATATGGAATACACCATTAACCTCGTAGATGTGCTTTAAAACCGTCAGGATGCCTGTGGTGGATTTGGATGTTACAAAGAAAGTAAGAAGCCTCAATTGGCTAAGTCAAAACGAAATGAAAGGATCAGAAAGGAAAAAAAAAAAAAAAAATAATACCAGCAAAAATGAACCAGGCGTACAGACTTAAAAGAGTTAATCAAAAGGCACAAAAGTGCAATCTTCCTTTCTTTTTCGACTTTTATATGCACCATACCTTGACCTGGCTAAGGACGGGAAAATTTTCCAAACTTTTGTAGTAGTCCGCGATGAAGTCTACCATCTTGTGGGCATGCTCCCTAAGCTGCTCGGCGTCCATAGGCTTCAGAGAACCCTCCCTTGAATCATCACAAAACAAGAAACAGAGGCAAACAATCAGAAACTTATCACAATTCAATGTCAGTAGGTGAAAAGAAACTAGGGTAAATCTGTTCACACACTTACATCGGAGAAAATTAACAAAGTGCGACTGCAGATTGAAGATTAAAACTTGAAGGCAAGATTATATATGTAGACATGGAGGGAATGAGCAGCAGAAACTATTTCCGTGCTCCAGTATTATATTCCTCGGATAAACGGGGATTTCCACATATTTTAGGATGGTAAATTAGTTACAGGTCCTAAGATTTCAGACCCAGTGCGCTTTACTTGTAAACTATTTCCACTCTCCTTTTGCAGCCAAAAACTTCATTCCATCCAACCAAAAAAAAAAAAATTTCATTCCATATTAGCGGGATTATAGAAGATGTCGAACAAATGCATTGTTATAAGTGTGTATTGTTAACACCTGAATTTAGCGTTGAATCTCAGTCGTACACTGACATCTTAAGGCTCATTTCGCTTATCATCGTTCACGATATTTCATTCATAAGTCGCGATATTTAACTAATCATACTTTGCCTTTACAGATCTCTAATCTTGGCCACGATGATTCAGCTTCCTGTGACATCTTCCACGATATTTGGGCATTCGCTCCTCTCAGTAATATTGGCCATGATATTTGTTTATCCTCAGTTGTCACTGTCTCAGCTGAGTAAAGACTGTCACGTTAGCACAGCTTCTACTAAGTAAAGATTCCCGCTACTCATAAAAACCAAGGACCCGTGTGCCCTTGCTATTACTGACGGTTTTCTTGGAGCCGGCAATGATGGGGCCAATAATATGGATCCGATGGTCATAATATTCCGCCAGCATGGAGCCGACGAATACAATATTCCAGCTCGAAAACTCATTAAACTCCACTACAACTTACCTATATATACCTCTTGGCGGAGCTCTAGAGAGGGATAACACATCAACAACAATGACGCATAAAATCAGAAGAGAAAACTAGAATAGAATCAGATTCACCAAAGAACCATCAGGAACAAAACTTATATTCTTCTTTTTTCTTTCTTCTTGTACTGATTCTTTGATCAAATCTTCTTGAGCTTTAGTGAAACCACTTTTCTCTTGACTCTCCGGTAAATGTAAAGGAAGCAATCCCTTAATCACCTTAAATTTATGTATTTTTCTGGATAATCACTAGCTTTCTTTGACACCGATATTCTGGTTAAGAGATGTTGTGTGCCGCCGCTTTTCGGGACCCATCTCTCTCCGCAAACATTTTTCATATTAGAAATAATTAGTTAAAACAAAATCCAAATCACTATATTAGAGAAAGAGAAGAGAAGATTGAATGTAATGTTAGACACATAACTGTAGCTTACATGTGCTCACAGATGGAATAGGGGAATTCATGTGGCACAGTGGCAGATCAAACTAATCTATGAATATAATTTACTTGCTATTATGTCCTCCTATTCTCATCAAAATACCATGATGGATTTTCTACAACAAGGATTTTATTGTCTTGGATTGAAAAATTTATTTAGTTGGGCTGCCTGCTCTCGCTCAGATGTTCGACAACTAAACCAAACGCGCTATGTAGATGCTTGGGAACTGCTTAGAATGACAAAAAAACATCATTTCGTGTATTTGTTTTTACTTTATATGAATATTTTTTCGCTCTGTACAAATATTTTTTTCATTAATATATGTGATTTTTATTTAGTTTGCATATACAAAATAAAAGGATTGATATAAAACAGAAAAAGATTATTTTAATATTAGAATTTGGAGTATGTTTGGGAATATTTCGAGTTTTTTTTAAGATAGTAAAAGAAATCTGTTTTAACGTTATGATGTGAAATAAAATTATTGAGAATTATATTGGATGCAAAATAAAATTAAGTTTGCGTGGAACGTAAAATAAAGTTAATTGTTATGATTGGATTTATACAGAATGTGACATGAAGTAGATTTTTATTATTTCAATTTATACATAATTTGAAATAAATATAAAATTTTAATGAAAGTATTATTGAAAGAGTTTGAAGTTTCTTTTCCCAATTAAACAAGATCATAAAATATAAAAATGGACATACCCAATATAATATTTTGCATGAGAAAATTTTCATTTGTATGCCTTTTTATTTTCTTCGTAGATATATACAAACTCAAAAAATCACATATAATATGAAAAAATGTGTTACATCTGGATCCACGTCAAATCATCCGGACTGCACACGTGGAAGCTCACGTAGAAGCTTACGTGGCATCAACAGCACGAGCGCTCGGCGTCGAACATGAGGCATATCACCCCGAACAGCAGACGCCGAAGAGATCAAGACGAACAACAGAGACAAGAAATAACCGGCGCCTGGCGAAGTATCGGTGAGCATACTGCTTTCAAGAGGTATGGGCTCCCCTGCCGTCAGACCGTACCGTTCGTACATCGTACAGCAAAGGCCAAGGAGTGGCTCCCCTGCGGACATTGATGGTCAGTTACTGGAACTGAAGCTCATTCTGCTGAAATGACTTCACAGAGTAGACCGAGATATAAATATCTCACTGTAACAAGAAAAGTCGGACTCGGCTTGATAAAAAAGAAATCCCCTCAGTTTTCTGACTGTAACCTCAAAAAAGAAAGATTAATTCTAATGATTTTTTAAGTCTCCTCAAAGGAGCTGTGGTTTTTCCGATCAGCCGGTTTTCTATGTTAAAAATATGATTGTTTCACGTCATAACAAAATGCATATACAAAAAGGTTGCAAAAACAAAATTGCATATAATTGCCTTTTTTTTCACAGGTGGAGGACATGTGACTACACAGCGAGTTAATTTTTAAATAAAAAAAATTTATTTCATAAATTTAATGAAAAAAAAATTATTATTAAAAAATATATAAAATATAAAATAAAATTTATTTTAATATTTTTATTTAAGTTGGAAGTAAAATAAAATTAATTTTTAAAATTAAAATTTATATAAACCTAAAATAATTATAGAACCAAATTAGACAGACAAAGCCTTTCGCTTGTCATCTGGGCCACGAGGGACAAAGAAAGGCCTACAGTGCTAAGCCCTACATGATGTGCAGACGATACCCTATATTAATACTTTAATTAGATAAATTTTGTGTGATGAATCATGAAATTATATTTGTTGTTTGATCTCTTGCATAACATATTTAATTTGATTTTTGTCAAAATATTAAAAGATTTAGAATAATTTTTATTATTTATTAGAAAGCCCTAGAAATTCTGGTGTTTTACGTTATTTGATATAAATTTAATGGAATAATTACCTACATGTCACAACATTTCGCTTTATTTATGCATTATCCATCCATTCTTAGTTAATTACGCTATACACATTCAAAATATTATAAAATCTTACATACATATACTTTCACTTGTTTTCATTATAATGAGCAATTATAATTTTCCAATAACCTAACTATAGTTAGGTTATAAAAAATCTGAACCGTTCATCATATTATTTTAAAAATATTTAAATATATTTTGAGTGAAAATCTTAAAACTTTGATGTTTAGGTTGTGGTTAGAGAAGGAAATATCCTCGACGTGAATTGATTTTAGGACAGATCAGCGCTTTAGTGTAACATCGAGAAAGAAAAAAAATATGTACTATTAAGGGTAAAAATATAATTTTAATGATTTACTAACGAAATATTTTTTTTCAAATAGATTTTAACTAAACTTTAAATTAAGTGTGTGTACGTAAGATTTTATAATATTTTGAGAGTGCATAGCGTAATTAATTAAGAATGGATGGGTAACACATAAATAAAGTGAAATAGTGTGGCATGTAGGTAATCATCCTAAATTTAATAGGGGGAACTTTCTAGAAATTTTATGTTTATATTTATGATTTTAAATGGTAATTGATGCTTGTGCTTGCTTTAAATGTTTGGATTTAAAAAGTTAGAAATGTTAAGCATGATAGAATTAAAATGATAAATTAATGTGTTTTGCATTTAATTTATATAATTTGATTGAAATACGAATTTGATATAGCATCGCTATAATTTTGCCTATTGGGCTATTGTGATAAAATTGTAAGTTGAGAAGAGACTTATCATGAATCATCTATCAAGTTGCAGACTTATACATGGAAATAATAATTAGGCAAATATATGAAATTTAATAGCTGCATTACTGTAACTCGGTAAAGTTTAAATATCTGAAATCTCAATATAACCGCATCTACTTCAATCGTAAAAATGAAATTAGGGGTAATTCACTTTATAAAGTGAACGGTCCCAAATAAAGTTGAAATATCTCAAACTCGATCCATGAGATGAAAGGAGTCGTAAGAGACGGTGAGATCGCATGGGATTCGCGGTACTTAAAGAGATGTGATTAAGGCTCAAGGACAACTGATTATTGCAAAATTACGATCTCACCATAAGAACTGAGTTTATCGATATGGCACTATATTGGAGAAACCCAATGGTCCAAATTAAAAGAAGAAATTAATTAATATTATTCGCAATATTATGTTTATTTATTTATATAAAATTTTATTATTACAAGGTTATATATCAAATAAAAAAATATTTGAATATTATATACAAATATTTTATTTAGCTCATTGGTTGAATTAGCCTACTAAATTTATGTTACTTCAAACTAATGTCATTTTTATAGCAGATACTGTAGATCAAAAAAAAGTACAAGGGAATGAGAAAATGTGATATGCAAAAAGGATCTAAAGTAAGTTAGGATTTGATTTTTATCTTTGAACTTTGAACATTTTGAATTAACTGTAGTTTGTTGAAACCTTTATGCTTGATTACTAGTTGTGAACTTTTCGTTGCAATAAGAAATTTAACTTAACTCATTGATTTATTAATTACTTAAATTTTCTTAGCTATGCTTTAGTTATTCTCTTTATCACGATGCCACATATCACTTATCATGGCTTGTCCTAAGGGGAGACTACGTGAAAATAAGAGCGTGACACTAATATTAAAACTTTATTTTATTTTAATCTAATATAAATATTAGTATTAAAATTAATTTTATTTTACCTTATAATAACAATTCAATTACTATTGAGCAAATATGCATCCAATATGAAAATGTAATAGAATATTTTAAATTTCAAACTCAATTAGGTTTCTTCCCTAATCCACCATTTATAAAAAGAAAAAGTTAGTGTGATAATCACACTTTGCTATGTGGTAGGCAGTCATCCACTTCCTAAAGTGACAGGTTCAATTTTTTGGGAAACTGTTTAATTTTTTTTAAAAGAAAAAAAATTTAAACTGTTCAAAAAAAAATTGTGGATGATTATTAAAATGCATGATAAATATAGAATACATGACCAGTTTGCAAAATTTAGTTTTTTAAAATTAAATTTGAATGAAGATATTTTTTTATTAAAAATTATGAATGATGTGAAATAAAATTAATTTTTAATATTAAATTTTATATATAATATGATATATCTATTTAAAATTAAATTAGGTTAATTTTAATCTGTTAAATAAATATGCCATTTTAAGTATAAATTCTATACAATAAAATATATAATAGTAAGTATGAAAATTATAATATTAAGTACATCGATGATAATGCTAAGTATGAGAAAAAATTAAAACATGAATTGTATATACATAATATCATTATCTTTTTCTTAACAATATTTACACACATAATCTATACATAATTTTTTTTTAACTTTAAACCATTTATATTAATATATTTTTGTATTATAATAATGTTAGTGTTATCTATTTTTATAAGTACTTATGATCCCCACAATAGTTATGTGGCGTATAGTTTTATTGATCATAAAAAAAAATAAGATAATGATCCGTCAATAATAACTTTTTTTTTGTTGAACTCATTCGATAGTTAAGATGCACTTAGATAGTAGGAGTTTAATTATGTGATCTATCTAATTATATATGATAACACATCAGCAATAATAATTGAGAAAACAATATTATAGAAAAAATTTGTAAAGAACTATAAATTATGACTTTCTATTGTGTGATATCTTAAAAACAGTTAAAAATATTAATATAATATTACTGAAAATTAATCTCAATGTATTTTGAATATGAATTTCTTAAATTTCTCCTATTAATAATTTAGTATTTAAAATTTGGTTGTATTTCATTGAATTTTTCCACAACAAAGAAGAAATAAATTGATTAAGCCAACAAATATCTACATACCAATTTAAAAAAAAAAATAATGCAATAATTTAATAAAACTTTGATATCTGCCAGTCTATTAATTGTAACACCATAGCCTGCTTTAACATCGTTAATATTCCTTTAAAAAAAATCATTAGTATAATAATAATAATAATAATAATAATAATAATAGCAATATATTAGGTATAGGGGTGAGAGTTTTTCTCGAAGATCGATAGTCGCTCGATATTCTGATCGATATTTAGCATGAATTGTGCTCAACTACTATTAACGGTCGGATCAGATCGACTTGACTCGATCTCCATTTTTTTAAATATAAATAATATATTTACTCATTTATTATAATTATTTTAGTACTTACTTATAAGCATATATTAGTTATTATTAGGACATTTTGTAAGAGATTTTATGGGTATTATTAATCCAATTTTATATCTCAAATTTTAGAGAACTTGTGTTAGCTCGATTAAGGCTCAGACCAACTCGAAGATTAAACGACCCAACTAGAACTAGAATTGAATTATGATGAGCTGAGTTTAAGCTATGCCCGACTCGACTCGACTCGACTCGAATTAGGATTATTCTTACTTCTAATTTGGTATGAGTAACGTGCCCATACTTCTTCAAAACATTCTTTAAAAGTTAAAAAAAAAAAAAAAAAAAAAACTTTCTTCAATAAAAGAAATAAAGAAGCTTTCAGTTCACACTAAATTAACTTTATGTCGAATCAGTTTAAATCAAAATTTTAGTGATATTTTAAATTCATTATAATTTTTAATAATTTCATTTTAAATTATAATTAGCTGATTAAACTCAAATTAGCCAAAAAAATATCATTTTAATAAATATATATTTTTATATTTTTATATATATTATATATGTCTTTACATTGACTATTAAAATTATTTTTTATTTAAAAATAATTAAAATATTTTTGAAAACATTAATCAACCCTACCGCTTGCATCATGCTTGCATCATGCTTGCATCGTGAAATGCAATTTATCACCGTCATGGGGGCAATTCCTGTAGAAACTACACAAGGGTGTTAATATGGATCGAAGAACAAAAATCGATCGAAAATTAAATCAATTTTAGATTAAATTAAAATCGAGTTTCGAAAACTAATGAGCCAAAAGTTCGGCTCGGTAATAATTTTGAGCCGATTTTGAGTCGGGTAGGCTCGGCTCGATCCAGCTCGAAATTAGCTCGAATTAAAATATATTTTATATTATAATATATATATATAATATATGTATATGATATATATAAAATATAATATATATATATATATGTTATATAATATATATATATATATATATATTATAAACTGAGCGATCTTGAGTTGGATCGAGTCGAGCTTACCCGACTTGAAATCGACTTAAAAAAAATTGAGATTCGATTCATTTTCGAGCCGGCTCGAAAATGAATCAAAATCGGCTAGAGGTCGATTGAAATCGACTCGAGCCGGCTTGAAGTCGAACTCAATCGAGCTCGAATCGATTTCAAGTCGATCGAAATATAATTAATCTGATTTCGAGCCGGAATTGCTCGGCTCGAAATCGCATCTGTAACAGCCCTAAACCTACGTGTTTAATTTGCTGCCGCCTATGGTGGCCTGTCGCTATCATCCAAATTAAAGTAACTTTTTTTGTGATAAAACATTAAAGTAAGTTTTTTTGATAAAGAATTAAATAACTTTTTTTGATATAAAATTAAAGTAAATTGGGAAATGATTTTCGTGCATCCCATTTTTTTTTAAAAAAAAAAAAATTGTGCATCCCAAATTTATTTTTTTTAAAAAAATTTGTGCATCCCAAATTAATAAGCAACGTCCGTCACATTTTAAGCACTCCTTATCCATTGTCGTTAAAATCGACTCAGATCATCTGATTCGGCTGTGAAGCAGCATCTTATTCGATTTTTAACATTAAAATAAATTTATATATTAAAATAAAGGAGTTTTTACATACAGGACATGAAATTTATACGAAATTACGCATTTCACCATCAATTCATAAATATTACCACTATCACACCATATTCACTTAAATTTTATGCATTTCACATATTTCACATATTTCATATACTTTATAATATTATATATAAAATAAAATACATAAATTCATTAATATTTAAATTCTAATATATATTTTTATTTTTTACTGTAAACACATCAATTTTCTTACTTCAATTAAAAATTATAGTCATGTGGATTTAAATTCGGCATCCTAATTGGAAATTTTAAATAGGATAAATAAATTAAAATACATAAATTC
>JAEMOT010003985.1:55562-95362 GCA_019297695.1 Apostasia ramifera
TTATTAAAAATTATTGAGTATGTGAAGTAAAATAATATTTTTTATATTAAAATTTATGTAGAATAATTAAAAAATTATTTATTATTATTATTATTATTTTAAATTAATACTATTTTAGTCCTGATTTTGATCCTCGGACCAAACAGGCCCTAAGATCTTGGGATGCATGTTCTAATACTTAAAAGTTTGTGAACCCTAAAATAATAAATCATTTGTCATGCAACTTGTGCGTATATATGCTGAAAGTTATGCATCCTACGTATGTGTGGAACATGATTTACTCATTTTTTACCTAATTAACTACCACAAATAATATGGACATTGATCATAGAGAAATTGAGACATGTGGAAATTGCCTCTAATTATATTCGATGCTCCAACAATAACAATAATAAATAATTTTTTTATTCTACTATGCAGGAACGACTACATGAATCCATTATTTTCATTGTATTTTATTAAATAATAAATTTTTATTTAGCTCCAGATATATAAAATCATTTCTTATAATTTTTAACATTTTTTTGCCTTCATCTTCATTTTTTTATACGGGGAAGATTCAATAATTCTTTTCTTACTGAAAATTTTATCGGCCTACGACTTATATCTCAAATTATTTAAGTTGGTTCTCTCTAAACTTATACTCAATTAAAGTCACTCTAACTTTCTTGTAGATATACTCATTTCTTATATATCCAATAGTTTCGCGTATACCTGTTTATTTATCTTAGCATCTTTATTTCTGTGACACTTATTTTATCTGTGTGTTTCTACTTTGTAGGCCAGCATTCAATATCATATAATATCACTGATCTTATAACTGTTTTATAAATTTTAACTTTAAATCTAAATGAATTTTTTTATCATACAATATGACAGATGCATTTTTCCAATTTATCTATTTTACTTGCAACCAACTGATAACATTATTATTTATTTCACTAGTATTCTACATGATTGAATCAAAATATCTAAATCGCTTGTTTTTTTGATAACTTGGTTATCAATGGTCATCTGCCCACTACAAATGCTTTCATTTTGACTAAATTTAAATTATATATATATATATATATATATTTTAATTTGTTAAGATAAAAGCCTTTAGATTCTAATATATTTTCTCTAAAACTCAAGTTTTGTCTTAAGCGCCTTCTTTTGTTTTATCAATGAAAAGAATATTGTGTGTAAAAAATATAAATCAAAGTATTTTTTCTTGAATATGGTCGATTAAGACTTTTATAATTAATGCAAATAGATATGGACTGAAAGCTAAAGCCTACTTGCGTGGCATATAAGTTTATAATATTAATAATCATTAATTGATAATAATATTTAAAGCTATAATTCTATTTTAATTTATTTTGACTTTCACTACAAGATCCTTCGAATTCTTATCGAGAATTTACTCACTTTATTCTTGATTTTATTCTAGGTAGAGTATCAAAATTTAAAGTCTAACCTATTAATTTCTTAGCTTTCTTCTCTACTTATTTTATTTTCTAAATGCACAAAATATTTATCCTCTTGTATATTATAATATTTACTAACTCTATTGGCTTGCCTATAATGATATTTGTATTCCAAGTTTTTAATTTTATTCTAATATTTTGAACTAACTTCTTTACCTGCATTCACATATAATGTGAGAACTCTTGTTTACTTATCACTATATTGGAAAGTCAATGCAACAATTTTTACATACTTTTACTATATTTATGTAATACAATGTCTCACTTTTAAAGAATACTTTAGCTTTAGTATAGTTTTTTAAGGGATTCATATCATATTTTGTTCGATAAGTCTTACGCTAGCTATCGACTGCCTAATATAATCCTTCGTATTTCTCATTCAGAACTTAAGACTTGACAATTGTGTGTTATATTTGATACTCTAATATTTGAAAATTTATCCTATGTGCAACTTGGCCCCTTTATTTTTTAGATTTTTGAGTTGGCCGTCTATTTTGAGATAATATACACAAAAGTTTTTGGTATTAATGAATTCTCAATAAAGAATATTTTCCTAATTACTACACCAGGTTAGAACTTATGTTCATCTAAAATATTGATATAGTTTTTAAATTAATTAAACTAATTTATTCTATAAAAAAAACTAAACCAGTTCACTTATTATTAAAAATATTTTTTATTGTATATTTTTATTAATACTAAAAGACTTACTTGCCTACAATTTTTAAACAAATAACTAATTTAATTAATTTAAAAATTAAAGAACTTAATTGCACGTGAGCCCAAACTAAAAGACTTAATTATTATTAACACTAATTTTGGCCTCATTCATAGGAATGTGCAAAAATATCTAAAGAACTAAGACCAAATTAGAATGAACTAAAATTGATCGATTGACTTCAGTTCTGGTTCTGAAATTTTCAGAATTGAATAATTTGATTTGGTTCTCAATTCTAGCATTCAAGAATCGGAACTGAATTAGAATCAGAACCGAACCGAATACCAATTTAATAATTAATAATTAATAATTAATAAATTTATTAATCTTATTGTGTATAAATTAAATTTTTTTATTATTTTATTACCATATAAAATGCCTACAATATTTTGAAAAAATTAAATATTTTATTTTATTTATATTCATTGATACTATTATTTCATTTTATGAACTATATAGCACTGTAATATCTTAATTAAATTATATAAATTTCATCAAATAAATATATATATTTTTTATAATTTATTAATTTTTTATTATTATTATACTTATTTTTTTTAAATAAATATATGATAAAAATTTCATTCAAATTTTATTCAATTTATATTATAATGATAATTGTAATTCATAGTATTTAAATTCTTCTAAATATAATATTAATTCTAGAATTATTTCGTAATAGATCTGTTGTTAAATTAGAGTAAGAGTCGGACCCAATTCAATTCGGTTCCAGTTCCCTTAATAAAATCTGTTTGGTGTGAGGGCCAAAATCAGAACTAAATGGTACTACTTTAAAAAATAATAATAATAATAATAATAACTAATTTTTTTTAATCATTCTATAAAAGTTATAATATAAAAAAAATATTACTTTACTTCTCAATAATTTTTAATAAAAATATTAATTTTATTTCATATCATAGATCAAAATACTCGATTTGAATATTTTGATCTAAGACGTGAAATAAAGTAAATATTTTTATTAAAAATTATTGAATTTGTGAAGTAAAATATATAATATTTTTTATATTAGAACTTGTCTAGAATAATTAAAAAATTATTTATTTATTATTATTATTATTATTTTTTAAACTAGTACCATTTTGGTCATAATTTTAATTCTCAGGCCAAACAGGACCCTTCCGTAACCGATCTTAGCCGGTTTGGATTTAAGTTTTGCCCGAACCGATTCGCACCGAGTTGTACATCAAATCATACGTTCATAATTAGCTCGCTTATAAAAGGCCATCAATTAATGCTGGTGCTTCAGATCTGGCAACTGATCAAAAGAGCCAGAGAGATCAAGACATATCGATGGCTCTTCTTCCCCTAGCTAAGCTTCCCATCAATGGCAACAAGCTGGAGACTCTGGCTTCTTTCAGATCATCTGGGGTTCACCTACGGCCGCCCCTCGGCCGGCCGGATCCAAACCGGGCGGCCGCCGCCGCCGTGCGCTGCTCCGCTGGACCAAGGAACGACTCTCATGCAGGGTTCCCTGTGGGCTTCGTCTTTGGCGCCGCTTCTTCTGCTTACCAGGTCTGTAGCGGGAGTTGGTCCGGATAGGCTGTTCTACGTTTGTTTCGTTCTCCGAAAAGTTACATTTTTTTTTCCGTGCCGGCCGAAACTGAAACCAGATGTTATAAACCGAAATATCTACACCAAATTACAATTGAAATCCATTTAATTTTAATACTCGTTAAAAATTAATATTATAAACCATAATATATAAAAACCATAACATTAGATTAATAATAATTTAGATAAATCTTATATAAATTGTAGTATAAAACTAATTTTTTTAAAATATTTTACATAATTCATTTTAAAAATAAAATAATTTATTTCAAATCATATATATCTCAAATAAAATAAATTTTTTTTTTTTTTTAAATATTAATTAAAAATAAATAGATTACGGGACATATAACCTATAACATATTAGGGAAATTGATGCGCCCGAAGCCCACTTAGCACTCACTCAGTAATGATTTTTTTAATAATTATCAATATGAGATTATAGAGTTACCCTTCAAGAATTATCCTAATAATTTTTATTTTAAATTCTAACTCCTAATAATTTTTAATGTTTCTTTCATACAACCTCAAAGACAGCTGAAGTAAGCCAATTGGGCTTTAAATAAAACCAACAAAATTTTTTGCAGAGAAGTTTTCAGATGGAATGGAAATTTTCTCAGAAGTAATTATTTTGGTATTATGTTATGTAATCTAGATGTCATGATAATTAAATATCATCTTTTAACTAATAATTTTATAATCTTATATAAGATTATCTATAGATATCATTAAACTAAATAATTATTTTTTTTAGATAACATAACAAAACAATCAAGATAATATCGAACCAAACGCCCCCTAAATGATATTTTAAAATAACCATTTTTCAAAACTCTGAACCATTTCTTTGAAGTATAACTCATTTTTATCATTTTTTCAATTTTTTTATAAAAAAAAGATTTGTATGATAAGAAATAAAATTAGTTAATTTTAAAAATATAAAATAAAATTAGCTGATATATTGAGAATTGTACAAATTATTTTATTTTTTTAAAAAAATAATTTTGCCCAACGTGAATATAAACCAAACAGGAAGCTGGGCAGCTGAGCACCTGACTGCCTGGGATGTCCGCATTACCCTTTTTGGAATTTTTATTTTTATTTTTTTTTCAGAATATTAATTAATTTTTTTAAAAAATTTATTATAAAAAATAAAATAAAATATGTAAAATATGAAATATAGTTAATTAATTTATTTAAAATTATGTAGGATGTGAAAATTTTAATGTTAAAAATTATATAAGATAAAATATAAAATAATTTTTATATATATTTTTTAATTAAAAGATTTTTTTTTTAAAAAAGAAAAGAGTCCCAATGGCATTGAACCAACTCTATTTTTTTATTGGTTTCAGGTAGAAGGTGCCACAGAGGAGGGAGGGAGAGGACCCAGCATATGGGATACTTTCTGTAAAAAATATCCAGGTATTTTTTTTTTATTGAAAAAATATACAGGTTTTAAATTCTAGATACATACTCATTGCGATACATAGTTAGTTATTTATAAGTACTGCTGTGAGTTAAACTGAACCGAGTCGCGGCCAGTTCAAGCTCGTAATCATACTAAAACTGAGCTCGAGCTTGTTTCGAGCTTTGTTCATGAACACAACACTTGATTCCTGAGGTTTAATTTGTGAACGGTATTATATATATGTATATACATTTAAGTTCACGATCATGAAAATTATGAATAAGATCTTAGCAAAGGTATTAATATGTTCATAGACAATCTCATCACACGTTAATAAAAAATTCATGATTTTTTTTATTAATAAATAATAAGAGATATTTATATGATGGACACAGAAATTAGGCTAATTTATGGATTTCACCATAAATCTCAAAATATTACAGATATCACATCCAACTATTTTTTTTCGTTTTTCACATCCTGAAGTAAATTTTATCAGAAGATTTAACTATAGTTAAATCTCAACAAAATCTCAATCATTGATCACATCATTTAACTATCGACCTTCCTGTTAGGGCATCGTGGAGCTGCATTGGTTCCGGCGGTAACGTATTCATGCGATTCGGCAGCATATTCTAGAGAGGCGATAGTGTATTCACGCGAGCATCGTTCTGCTATTTGCATCTTCTTCTTATACGGGCATCGCGAGTGAGCATCGCGAGTGAGCATCAGACCTTTCTGCAGCTTCAGAGTTCTGTCGCGGCTGGCCTCAGAAAGGTCCGATGTCCGCTCGCGATGCCCGCGTAAGAAGAAGATGCAAATAGCAGAGTGATGCTCGCGTGAATATGCTGTTGCCTCGCGAGAATACGCTACCGCCTCGCAATGCTGCCTCTCGTGAATACGCTGCTGCCGGAACCAATGCAGCTCCGCGATGCCCTAACATGAAAGTCGATGGTTAAATGATGCGATCAATGGCAGAGATTTTGTTGAAATTTAACTATGGATAAATTTTCTAATAGAATTTACTGCAGGATGGAAAGATGAAAAAATAGTTATTTTAGATGTGATCACTGTAATATTTTGAGATTTATAGTAAAATTCGTAAATTAGCCCAATTTCTATGTCTGTCATGTAATTTGTCCCTAAATAAAATATATTAAATTTTTTAGATAAGTTATTAATCAAGTTTTAAAAAAACATCATATCGAATTTTATAATTATGTATGTTTATGAACTTAATCTGAACAATATATGAACATTAGCCAAACGCATGCTAGCATATTCAGACTTGTTCATTTACGAATTGAAGTTTTAAAATTATATTCAAATGTATTTATTAATATTGAAAAATTAAATATGAATAAGCTCTCACAGATACGAGCATCGAGTTACCAAAGGCTTGGTTCATTTTCAGCCCTTGTAATCAACTTGTCTTCAATTTAGTTCAAACTTCATCTTGTTAGAAGTAATAAAGCATTATCGAGAAAATAAAATAAAGTATTGGGCGAATATTTGATTTTTGTTCTCATTTGGTTCGAGTTATTTTTTTTATTCAACATAAATTTTAATTATAAAAATCAACTTTATTTCATATCCAACACAAATACGAATATTAAAATTAAAAATATTTCACATTTTACACACTTTTTAATATTAAAATAAAAATTTTCTCATTAAATTTAAAAAATAATATTTTTTTTTTCTTGTTATAAAAGGAGGAATTTGGGTAAATTACATCCTGGCACTTGAGTGGTAGGGCCCTTTTCATTATGATTCATCCATCAAACCGTATGTTTATTAGCAATGAATAATCAAAAATATGCGTAAAAATGTCACGCAAAAATTAAAATCGGCTCAAAAGATTTTAATGACAAAGATTCAATAATTTTATAAAATATAATTCAATCATTCAATAATTTTTAAATGAGATGTTTAATGACCATTATTCAATAATTCAATAATTTTTAACTCATAATTAATTATATATATAATTTTATAAAATATATTTCAATAGTTTATTATATAATTATTATATTATAATAATTTATATAAAAAGATTACATTAGAGATACATAGAAATATTTTAAATAAATTTATCGTAATATATTTTAATATAACATATATATACATATGTATGTATATAAAATACATTTTTTAAGAAAAATATGAATAATAATTAAACTTTAAATTGATTCAACATCAAAATAATTTTAATAGAACTTAACAAAAATTAATTCGGTATAAAATAGTTTTAACTTCGGAGTTGAGCCTACTCTAGAGCTATTAACGATTCGATATCGAGCCAATCTTAACTCAAAATTGAATTAAAGATTTTTTATTTGATCTTAATTTGATTAAAATATGAATAAATAAAAAAATTTAATCTGATTTCAATCTGAAGCATGTCTAATAAGTTTATTATTAATTTAAGTTCAATTCAAATTAAAATTAATTCAATTTTTAATTAATTTTTAATCTTTTAGTCATAATCTAAGTACTTGCGCCTTTATTTATTTAATTAAATTAAATCACAATGTTCATCTCGATCTAATAGTTAAAATAAAAAATAAAAAATTAATCTATAATTTAAAGTTTTGAATTAAGTTAAGAAAATTTTTATATAATCACCCGTTAAATCGTGAGAGAAAACTAGCATATTGAAGCAAGCGTTCAATGAATAGCTCAATATTTAGCTCGATAAGAGTTCATTGCGAGTGATTTATTGATACTAATAAATAAGCTTGAATATAATTTTAAAAGCTCGATCGGTAAATAAACAGATTTGAACATATAAGCATTCGGCTTGTTAATATTCGTGAATTATTTGTACAAAGTTCATGAATATACTCGTTAATTATAAGATTGATATGATACTTTTTAAAATATTTTAGTATATTTTATTTATTAATAAGAAAAAAATTCATGAATTTAAATAATAAATTTGTTAATAATATATTAATATTTTAATATATAAGAGTTTATTTATGACTTTATTGTTTATAAATTTAAATTTATATGAGATGTGAATATATTAATAAATTTATTTGTTAATTACATGCTCAAAATAATTTATAAAGGAATGTGAACATCAACAGACCGCTGCTCGGCTCAGCTCGGTTCTTTTAAAGCCCCACTCACTCTCTTTTCGTTGAAGAAGATGAGCAATCTCCATAATATCTGGTTTTCTGCATCGGCTCTGCTGAGCACGATGTTTGTGATGTCAAATCGCATCTACGGAGCGGCAGAGCCCGGCGAATTTCTTCCGGTTAATTTCGATCTTCTTCAGCCATCAAGAGATGGCTGCGAGATTTTTGCTACTAGAAAACCCCGATCACAAATGCTCCGTTCACATCTTCTTCAACATGCTCGTCTTCTTCCCCGAGCTCATCGTCTCCCCTATTTCCCTCTATTTGCTCTCGAATCGGGATCCAGAACTACCCTTTCTTGCCTCCTTTTTCTTCCCACATGAACAGAAGTATCTCTCGCACGTCGATGTGATCCTTCGCCCTTGATTATTATTACTATTATTATTTCAGAAAAAATAGCAGATCGAAGCAACGGAGATCCAGGAGCTGGTTCCTACTACAACTATAAGGTGATAGCTCGATTTATGTATGTATATATATATACAATTTATGTATATATATATATATATATTCAAATCATCAACTAAGAATTTATAGTTAATGAGAATAGTGTGGCTAATGAAAAATCTCTTCATTAATATGTGGATTTGTAGGAAGATGTGAAGAGGCTAGCTGAATTGGGTGCAGACGTTTATAGGTTCTCCATATCTTGGCCAAGAATTTTGCCAGAGGGCCGTGGTAAACCTAACCCTGAGGGAATTCAATACTACAAGAATCTGATTCAGGAATTGCTGGATCATAGTAAGAACAATTTATTTTCACATTTTAAACATTGATGTTGCAACACATGAACCTATGTTTAATTTCCTTTGGTTTGTATAGGAATAGAGCCCTTTGTCACGATATTCCACTGGGATGTGCCCCAAAAGCTAGAAAATGAGTATGGAGGCTTTTTGCATCGACGAATTGTGTAAGTAGCTTTTAGATTTTTCATTCTTTCATGCTTGTTAGGTTTAGGATATGTTTAAGGGGGCTTGGTTCAATGTTATGTTGATGTTGTCATATTATTTAGATATTCTGAGATCTAGATTTCGTCTTTTGAGTGACAATTTTATAATTTAGCGAAAGAGATCAGCAATTTCAGATGGAAATATTGTCTATCTCCAAGAATATGAGTTTGATATAGAATTGGAAGATGTTCTAACATGTTTCAATCAAGTCAAACAAAATGTTTACTCTCAAAAGTGGGTGGAAGATAAATTGAAATCAGTGAAAGACAATAACGTATAAGGTTTAGTAGAATTGCCTACAGGAAAGAAACCGATTGGTTGTAAATGAGTACTTAAAACCAAATGGGTTGCAATATCAAAAGATATAAGGCGTGACTTGTCCCTTAAGGTTTCACTTAAAAGGAAGGTATTGATTATAAAGAGTCATTCTCTCCAGTTTCAAAGAAAAACTCTTTTAGAATTATAATGGCACTTGCTGCTCATTATGATTTGGAACTTCATCAGATGGATGTAAAGGCTGCATTTCTCAATAGTGATATTGAAGAAATAATTAATACGCTGTAGCCAGAAGGGTTCAAATTTAAGAGTTCAGAACAATTAGTATGCAGACTAAAGAAATCCATGTATGGCTTGAAGCAGGCATCCCGTCAATGGTATAAGAAATTTGATTAAGTAATTTCCTCGTTCGGTTTTGAAGAAAATATTGTTGATCAGTGCATATATAGCAAGTTCAGCGAGAACAAATTTATTATACTGGTGTTATATGTCAATGACATTCTACTAGCATGCAATGATAGGACTTTGTTGTAGGAAACCAAGATATTTCTTTCAAAGCATTTTGGTATGAAAGATCTTGGTAATGCATCTATCGTGTTAGACATACAGATTTATCGTGATCGTTCACGATTTATATTTAGTCACAAAAGGCATACATTGATAAGGTACTTAGTAGAGTCGACCTGAAGGACTGTATACTAGGAGATACATCCATTGCTAAGGGTGATAAATTTAGTTCGCTCCAATGCCCAAGGAATGATATAGAAAAGTAGTAATGGAGAGTATCCCTTATGCGTCGGCAATAGGAAGTCTCATGTATGCTCAGGTCTGTACGCATCCAGATATTGCGTACATAGTTGTAATACTTGCAGATATTTGAGTAATCTAGGTATGGATCATTGGAAAGCAGCCAAAAGAGTTATGTGAAATCTACAGAGAACGAAGGATTTTATGCTCACACATCGGAGAACTGATCATCTGGAGATCATTAGGTATTCTGACTTTGATTTTGCTGGTTGCTTTAATAGTAGAAGGTCTACTTTTGGTTATGTTTTCATGTTGGCTGGATGAGTTGTCTTGGAAAATTGTCAGCAGACACCTGTAGCATCCTCCACCATGGAAGCAGATTTTGTAGCTTGCTATGAGGCAACAAATCATGGAATATGGGTGCAAAACTTTATCACAGGGCTGCATATTGTGGATGATATTGAAAGATCATTAAAGATAAACTGTGATAATAAAGCTGCGGAGTTATATTTTAAGAACAACATGAGCTCTTCCTGGTCGAAGCACACATCGACATTAAGTTCCTAATTGTTAAAGAAAGAGTTCAGAGTTTTCAAGTGTCAATTGAACATATAAGTACAAATCTCATGATTGCGGATTCGCTTACGAAGGCACTACCACCTAAGGCGTTTCATGAGCATGTAGCTCGTATAGGTGTGGTTTATCTAAATGATATGCCTGTATAGTGAGAGCTTGTACTTAATTTATCTTATGCTGACACTATTTTGCTAATTAGCTTATGGTATTATTTAGTGTAAAGACTTTGAATGATAAATATATATGTTTTTGTTTGCAGTTTAGCATTGTAGTAAACATAAAGTTTGAAAATGTGTGTGTATATATATATATATGCTGAAGGATTCAATTTGAATCATTATGTAGGATCTGTTGGAAATAGACATGATAAAAGGATCATATTTTCATGTAAGTTTCATGCTATACATTCATATCGGATTTGTCTTTTGAGGACTTCAATATTGTGATTATTGATTGGTCTTGTCATGATTGCTGTGGCAAGTACTGCTTTAGTTCTATATTGAGATCTCAAATGGGCCAGATTGTTTTAGAGTTGTTACTCATACAGACAGTTAAAGTTTGAGCTCATAAGGTAAAAAAAATATGTTTGAAAGTTTAATATGTGGTCTAAGTGGGAGATTGTTAGAAATAATAATCTTAATTTGTGGACCTATATATTAAAAAATATATATTTTATACTATCTGTATAGTTATTTGGGTAATATGTTGGTAAAGCCTTTAAATTTGTGATTAATTTGAGTTATTTGAGCTTAAACAAATCTTTATTTGAGTTAATAGGTATGGACTTTTTAATATGTAGAAATCGTGTATATAGGTTTGTCATTTATGATGGGCTAAGTCAAACCTAATACAATTCAGTATAAATAGGTTGAGATCCAGGGTGTAAATTTTAATCTAATCCTCTCTGATTTCTTCCTTGTATGATTGTATCTTATCGGTGAGAAGACACTTAGGGATACAATTTTCTCCCTACATGCTCTCGTTTAGGAAAAAACCTCCAACACTGCATAGCTGCTTTACCAAATAATTCTTTTATGAAATTTGTTGTTATACATTACAACTACAACAAGAAGCTGTGTATCTTAATTAGTTAGATGCAAATAATTTGAGTACTTTTGGATCAACTATATAAAAGCATAAGCTGTGTATGGTAGCAATATGTTCATTTTATTGTAATTATTTTTGTTGCAGGGAGGACTATAAATACTTTGCAGAAGTCTGTTTCAAACATTTTGGGGACAAAGTGAAACACTGGATCACCATGAATGAGCCATTGACTTTCTGCCTAGGAGGATATGGCTTAGGAATATTTGCACCTGGCCGTTGCACTCCAAATTTGGTGTATGCAGGTGAACATTATGAATGCCCTGTGGGGGACTCCATACGAGAGCCATATATTGTTGGTCACAATATTCTCTTGGCTCATGCTGAAGTTGTGCAACTCTATAAACAAAATTATCAGGTATCTAATGTCATTTTCTTATGAGAAGTGTGTGATTCATAATATATTCTTTATTACTGTATTTGGACCATAATGTATGCTTAATTGTGGATGTTTTCAGCCTCATCAAGCAGGAAAAGTGGGAATTACATTGGTTACAAATTGGTTTGTGCCTTATGACAATAGCCCTCTCGGTGTAGAGGCACAAAATAGAGGCCTTGAGTTCAACCTAGGATGGTAATTAAGTTGATAATATCAATTAGTGATCTCTTTTTTTTGTTTTTTTAATTTACATGTATGGGCATTGTATTTCAGTTCTTTTACATAGTAGCTAGAGTCATTTCTGGTTTGCATATATGTTGCTACTTAAACATTGTCAAATGTGTATATATATTTTGTAAACTTTATATTTGTGAATAATGAAAACTGCAACTATATAAGCTTTCCTATTCAGGTTTATGGATCCACTAAAGTTTGGTGATTATCCCTTCTCCATGAAGGCCTTGGTGAGAGAGAGACTTCCTACATTCACAGATGAGGAGTCAAAAAAGCTGAAGGACTCGTATGATTTTATAGGCATTAATTACTATACATCAAGATACTCAAAGAATCAGGTTTTTAGATTGGATTTCGAACCGAAGATATGCTCTGATGATGCTCGCATATTAGCCCCAGGTATGTACACAGGCAAACTCAATTCAACTACAAGTTCATTCATATTTGAAATTCTTACTGTTATGCCACTATATTTTATAAATTTATGATTATATCTCTATAGTTGTTGCTCGCATGCTCGTATTTCAACTCAGTTCATTTTAAAGTTTCCATCTTCGTTTTGTATTTTTTGTCAATATAGCTTACATTCATTTTGTTTAACTAAATTTAATCTGTTGATTCAATATACAGTTGATAAGAATGGTGTTCCCATTGGCTACGCAGAGGTTCACCCTAAAAACTTTTCTCTATTCATTAGGAGGATTTATGTTTATCTTAGATTAATAGTAATTGTTTATTTCTTAGACTGGGAGTTGGGTCAACGTGTACCCTAGAGGAATAAAGGACCTTCTTCTATACGTGAAGGAAAGATACAGTGATCCAGAAATTTACATCACTGAAAATGGTACATAATTTATATTTTGGATTGCAGATGTTAATCAATTTGCTCAAAACTTCTTAATTATGTTTAGTTTTTAAAATATGCAGGAGTCATGCAACTTGAACCAGACAACATTTCTCCTCGACTGCCAAAATCACTTCCGGATGAGGTTAAGGACATGTATAGGGCACAGTACCAGTCAAGCCATCTACATGAACTCGTGGAAGCCATAAGGTGTGTGATTAATATATATGAATTCATTATCCATAGTGATAGTTGTATTATTGTAACAGAGTTGGTTGTGGTCTACAGCACAAAACAAAATAGCATTTCTTAATAGATTTTAACAATATGGCATAAAAAATTCAGGCAAGGGGTGAAAGTGAAAGGATATTTTGTGTGGTCTCTGCTGGATAGCTTCGAATGGAACACTGGATACACGTCGAAATTTGGGCTCCATTATGTAAACAATTCGCCGGAGATTCCAGAAGAAGAGTTTCTGGCAAGGATTCCCAAGCAATCTGCTCAATGGTACAAATGGTTTTTGAGCATCGCCAAAACACCGAAGCTCTTTGAAGAAGGAGAAGAAGAAGAAGAGGAACTTAAGGGCTTTATGGCTTCTATCCCAGCTGTGAAAGCCGTCCCTGTTAAAAAGAAGACGACAGTTGACAGTAGCACTGCACCATCTGAAGCAAAAACTAGCGCTTTTGCCAGTTGAAGGAGCTGAACTTTTTATGCAGAGTAAGGGCTGCTTTAGTTAAGATGAGTTTAATTTCCTTGTTGGTTTGTGATGAATCTTGGCTTTTTCATGGTGCATTTGGCAAGTTGAGTGTTTGAATTCTGAGACTGCTAATGTGTATCTTTGCTATTATTGCTGCTTGAATGAATCAGAGTGTGGACTCGATCCAATTTGATGTTTGATTGCAGTTAGTTTTCTGGCAGCTATCTATTAGTGTATTCTTTCTCCCATTAGTTTTTAGGAATAATTACTTACATTGTGACAGCCCCAACTTGACACTTGAGCCTCTCAGGTGTTACATTGGGGTCGTGACATTGGCTACTTCCTTCATCGGTAAGAGCAAGAGGCAAGTTTTCAATAATATAAACGAGAGAGTTTGAAAAAAGTTCAAACTTTGGAGAAGCAAGTTTTTCTCTATAGGAGGCCGTGAAATTCTTATTAAGGCAATAGCTCAGGCAATTCTTGCATATACCATGAGCATTTTTAAAATTTCCCAGACTCTAGCAAATGAAATCCAATCCCTTGTGCTCAGGTTTTGGTGGGGAGGTGAAAAGAATCGAGGTGGCATCAACTGAGCGAGAAGAGACCTTCTTTATAAATCAAAATTATATGGAGGTATGGGATTCAGGAACATAATCAGCTTCAATAAAGCTCTGCTTGCAAAACAAGGTTGGCGCATCTTTACTACCCCCTCATCTCTTATGGCTCATATAATGAAAGCAAAGTATTTTCCTAAGACTGACTTCTTAGCTGCTTGCTTGCTCCCAAATATCTCATACTAATGGCATAGCATTATATGGGAAGAGAGCTCTTGAAACTCGGGATGAGTTAGAGAATAGAAAAATAGAAAAAAGTTCAATTATGAAAGTGTTTGAATCTCCTTGGCTTCTCAGACCTTTTCTTTCAAACCAATCACCAGGCCATCCTCTGACTTGACTGATCTTCGAGTAGCAGACTTCCTTGATAAAGTAGAGCAGAGTAGAATCTTCCTTGTGGATGGTTGATCAATAAGTTGTGAGGGAATTACCTCCAGGGGCATCCGAGATGGAAGACAAGCTAATATGACATTTCAAAGCTAATATGAGTTTTCAGTTAAATTAGGATACCGAACGATCATGATAATACAATCGCAAGCCACTTGCTCATGGAGTAAACATAATAACCTATGGTGAAAAAATCTCTAGAAGATGAAACCTCTTAACAAAATTAAAATATTTGTTTAGAAAGCCTACCATAATTGCATTCCAACTAAGGTGGCTCTGGAGAAATGTGGCCTCAAGCTAGACACTGCATGCGCTATATGCAAATTAGAACCTGAAGATAGCAATCACATCCTCTAGCTTTGCGTTGCAGCAAAACAAGTTTGGAATCTTTCCCCTATTTGGAGGCAGCTGAGCAAGGTTTTGGGGAGGTCATTAAAAGATGTTTGCTGGTTCATTGTTGAAAAAGAGACCATATACGATCTAACAATCTTTGGAGCTACTTTATGAGCCTTGTGGATCTTTCGCAACCAATTAGTCTTTGAAAATGACCCTTTCTTAGTCGAAAGAGTAGTGGATAGAGCTGACATGATAATTAATGACTATTTGACATGTAGCCAGGATAGACCATCTCCACCTTTGCCTCAATGTCTAGCTATCTAGAAACTACCGGCAGAGGGCTATGCCAAAGCTAATGTGAACACAACAGTCAAAGAAAATCTCAGTTTCATTGGAGTGAGTGTGGTCATCAGAGACCATTTGGGTATTATTCTTGTCGCTGTCTCTAAAAAAATAGTTAGGAATTACTCTCTTCAATTAGTAGAATATTTAACTATTAAAGAAGGCATTGAGTTTCTTAACCAATGTGGGTTCAAGAGATAGATAATAGAATCAGATGCATAGAACTCAGTTCACTAAATCAATAGACCGTCACGTTTTACCCCAGAAGTTGGTATTATACTAGCAATTCAAAACTATATCTCCTCAGCTGCAGACGGCTCTATTTCCCAAACAAACCAGATCGCTCATCTTTTAGCCAAGGATGCCATGAACTCTTCCACAGAAAAACTATGACTATATGTCCTACTTATTTCTCTTAGTGAAGTAAGTTGTAATGAATTGCCTTCTTGAAGATGCTAAGTTTGTAATGACTATTTTCTAATAGAATGCTGGTGTAGAATGCTGGTCTAAAAAGAGAATATATATAAATAAAATAAATATTATAGAAATAAAAATGTTAATGTAAATATATGAGTATACATAAAAGGATATAATAAAAAATGAGTAGATCTGTACAAAAATTAGAGTTGTAGCAACTGAGGATAAACTTAGAGACAATCGTCTTAGATGATTTGAACATATAAATCATAAGTTGATTGAAGCTCTAGTTAGAAAAATTAAGTTATTAAATTTTTTTTTATGTACAAAGAGGAAGATAGAAACTAAAGAAAATATGACAAGAAACTATACAGAGTGATGTTACTCACTTAGACTTAAATAAGAATTTATTAATTGAGAATTCATGTAGCCGACTCTATCTAATGGAATTAGGGCTTGGCTGTTATTATTATTGGTGTCAAATTTTTATTTCTATAAAATTTCAGTATAATATATTCATATATATATATATATATAATATTTTATTTTTGAGGATTAAATATGTAATTTCCTGCATCTGCAGTGTCTTTCATGTAAATATGTTATTTTTTTAAAAGCAGATTTATTTCATTTCATTGACAATGGGAGCTTCTCACTGCTAGGCTAAGGGAGTTAGGTTAACAAATAAATAAATATCCCAAGATATTATAAAACAAATTCCACTTGGATGTTTAATTAGTGTTGCACCATGACCCCAAGGTTATCATTTGAATTTTTTTTTAAAAAACAATTTTTTTTTTTTTTTTAGTTTGGATCATTTGAAAGTTGACCTACTGATCTTGAAAGAATTAAAATTAGGTCAACTATGCTCTCTTGAAGGCTGGCAAGAGCACCAAATTTCATACATTTTCATCCAAATCAATGTGGACTTGAAAAGATTTCAAAAGTTCTATTCCATTTAAGGGCGCGTTTGGTTTAATGTTATCTTGATGTTATATTATGTTATCTAGAGAGAGCAATTATTTGGTTTAATGACGTCTATAAATAATCTTCTATTAGATAATATAATTATTAGTCAAAAGATGACATCTAGAGGGGCGTTTGGTTCAATGGTATCTTAACGTTATGTTATGTTATTTAAAGAAAGTAATTGTTTAGTTTAATGACATCTATAAATAATCTTTTATAAGATTATAAAATTTTTAGTCAAAAGATGACATCTATATTACATAACATAACACCAAGATAACAACGAACCAAACGCCCCTTAAATGTCATGATATTTGAATTATATAATATAGTACCAAGATAACAACAAACCAAACGTCCCTTAAATTCAATGGCAACAAAGCACCTTTTATTGAATTAAAAAAAAAAGCACCTTTAAAATAGTTTAGAAGTTTACTATAAAATGTAAAAAGATGCACTATACGTATTAATTCAATTTAAAATTCTAATTCTTTTTAATTTTATCATATTTAGAAAAAAAATTATTAAAAAATTAGATACATGTCACTAAAAATTAGCTATTTTATATATTTAATATTTAAATTTTTAATATTACATATTTATAACTAATATTATTATTAAAAATTTGATTATTAAATATGTAAAATAATTATTTTTAATATAATATATATATATATATAAATATAAAAGTTATTGTTCCTTTTTATTTCGATTTGCAGGAAATAATAATAAATCAAATAAGAATATTAGATAGATGAGTAATATAAAACTCAACTCGATGATGATAAAATCTAATGAAATTGACAGGTACTAGAATTCTTACCTTTTTTCCATAGTTCATTTTCTAGATCTTATCATTAAAACAATTATAGTGTCAACCCGACTGTGATTAGATTCAAGAAGCTCAGCTATCTGCAAATGGCGATAGTATGTTCTCTACTCGGATAGTTTCAATATAATAATTAATTTTATTTTATGTTATTCATAATTTTTAATAAAAAACATTTTTATTTAAATTTAATTTTATAAAACAAACAGGCTGTGATACAAATTTAACAACTTCTAATTTTGCAAGAGGAATTGCTGCCGAAATTTTAAGTAAAAAAAAAAAAAAAACTTAATGTGAAATTGAAGTTAAGACAAAGAAAAAGCTTGGTCTTCTACCATGAACTTAGAATGGCACATTAAAGAAAACTTGTCTTTGACCAAGGCAATATTCAATAATGAGTGAAACAATAATGCAATAATTATAGTATTAATTAAGTTTGACTGAAACTAATCAGTCTTGTTAGTTTTGTTTTATTTTTTATCAAAATTATTTTGAAACTCATTAATTTCACTTCAACCAAAACTCTCACATTTTCAAGATAAAATTTCATAAAACTTAAATTTTAGGTCAAAATTTAAATTAAGGGTAAATTACACTCAAGTCTTTGAGTTTAACACTTAATACCGCACTCTTCCCCCTCTCTCTCCTCTCTCGATCTCCGCGCACGCAGCCGCCGGCGGGTCGTGCGGCCGCCGGTGGGTCGCACAACCCGCGCGGCCCACCGTGGATCAAGAGCGCATGCGCGGGATCGGCATGAGAGAGAGAGGGATAACGGTAGGTTTAAAAAAAATTAATAATAAAAAATAAAAAGAATCCATTTGATATTTATTAAAACTCAAAGATCCCAGTGTTATAATGTGGACCTATGCATTATTAAGCCTTAAACTCAAAGACCTGAGTGTAATTTATCTTTAAATTAATATCATAATATGTATTATGCTAAAACTATTAAGATCAAAATTATTGAAATTGTTGAAAATATTGAAACTGTTGACATTATTGAAATAAATACTTCTAATTTGCAAGCGAAACCGAGACTGAGCTTTAGAGCTATAATAAGAATAATGATAACAATAAAAGAAGTAATGAAATAAGCACAAAATAGAGTTTTACACATTGATTCTCTCTTAGGAGGATGGAAAACGCTTGGTTTAGTATTATTTTTATATTATGTTATATAAATATCATTATTTATATAATAATTTTATTATTTTTAAAAAAAATATTTATATGTTATTAAACTAAATAGTTAATTTTTTTTAGATGACATAATATAAGATGACATTGAACTAAATTCCCTTTAATGTTATTTGAATCAGGTTCAACACGCATAGCATGAAAAATCATTTTGTTCACATTTTTAAATTATCGATAATACTAAATTTGACAACTTTCACATGCCCACCCCTATAGTTGGGACATCTATTATCAAAAAATATTATATCACCATCAAAGTTAATATCGTATAAACTGCTAAATTTGCCGTGACAAAACTACAAAATACGATTGCATGGAAGCAAAACTAACAAATTACAATCACCAATAGTTATTTAAAAAAGTGGCCATAAAAAATAGTAAAAACAAAATTAATAAAAGATAAAATCTCAACATTTCATTAAAAATATAAGTAAAAGAAAGTATATCTTAAATTAGTGCTGAAGTGTTCTTTAACTGCATGAAAATCTAATGAATAGTAAGAGAGTTGGAGTTTAGGTGAAATGAGGAATAATAAGAGAATGAGAAGGGGTTGGGGAGAGTAAGGGCGTTAATATGGATCGAAGATCGAAAATTGAATCGATTTTAGATCGAATCGAAATCGAGTCGATCTAAACAAGCCGACTAACGAGTCAAAAGTTCGTCTTGGTAATGATTTCGAGCCGATTTTGAGCCCGGGTAGGCTTGACTCGATTCAGCTCGAATTAAAATATATTTTATATTATAATATATATATAATATGTATATAATATATATTAAATATAATATATATGTTATATAATATATATTATAAATCGAGCTGATGTCAAGCCAGATAGAGTTGAGCTTACCCGGCTTGAGATCGGCTCGAAAAAAAAAGAGATTCGATTCATTTTCGAACCGGCTCAAAATAAATCGAAATTGACTCGAAGTTGATTGGAATCGACTCGAGCCAGCTCGAAGTCGAACTCAATGGACTTCGAGTCGATTTCAAGCCGGTATTAGCGCGGCTTGAAATCGGATAGGTAACAGCCCTAGGGGAGAGGGGAGGTAAGTGTTGAGCTAGTTGACTCACATAATGGTTCACTAACCGTTAGCACCGTTCAAAGTCACGTGAAATTTGAGGGTCATCTCCAAACATAAAAAATTATAAATTTAAATAATTTTTGAAATTTAATAATCAATTAAATATAATTAATATTAAAAAATACCGGACATTGCTCAAGCTGCTGTAAATATTTATTTATATAAATAACGTAAAGTATTTTTTATTACTGTTATGCATATAATTATCACACTGACATATACTTAAAATAGAGTTCGTGGCAAATCATTTTTTTATTTTTTATTTTTTTTGATGTTACGGCAAATCATTTTTTTATTTCCAAATAAAGCGTCCCAATTTGTTATCAAAATCACCAAACTCCCACCGTGTCCTCCGTTGCGTTTCATCCGAGAGCTTCGGATCAAATTCCAGAGACTCGCGCTTCGGTCCCCTACCCCGCAAGCCTTGTCTCACCGCCAACTTCCTTCACCATCACACCGTTCATTTTGCGGATGTCACACCTCACATCGGGTCATTGACTACGTTCAAATCGTTCACCAAGGAGACGCCGCGGAGCATCTTAACACTTTTTAGAAATTGTACCTGTGGCCCTTTGTCAAACTCTGCGCCGCCCCCACCTTCTCTCCCCCGTTCGTCCTCTCTCTCACGCCTGACGCCACCATTCGTCCCCTCTGTCTGTCTCTCTCTCTGCGAACGGTGATGGCGGAAGAGACTTGCTCGGCCTCGGCTCTGGCAGCTCTCCTCGTCGGCGTCGGAGGGACAGCCAACGCCACTGGCGCAGCCCAGTACATCTGCTCGCAGCTGGAAACGGCAGCGCTGAAGACCGCCGACGTGACTTCGGCGGTGGATACCACCTTCCTCCTCTTCTCCGCCTACCTCGTCTTCGCCATGCAGTTAGGCTTTGCCATGCTTTGCGCCGGCTCCGTCCGTGCGAAGAATACCATGAACATCATGCTCACCAACGTCCTGGACGCCGCCGCCGGTGCCATCTTCTACTACCTATTTGGCTTCGCCTTCGCCTTCGGATCGCCCTCCAACGGCTTCATCGGTCGCCACTTCTTCGCCCTCAAATCCATCCCCGCCCCTAATTTCGACTATTCTTACTTCCTCTTCCAGTGGGCATTTGCCATCGCTGCCGCAGGAATCACCTCCGGCTCCATCGCCGAGCGAACACAATTCGTCGCCTATCTCATCTACTCCTCCTTCCTCACCGGCTTTGTCTACCCCATCGTCTCCCACTGGTTCTGGTCCGCTGACGGCTGGGCTGCAGCGAGCCGAAATTTGGGGGATTCGCTCCTGTTTGGCTCCGGCGTGATCGATTTCGCTGGCTCCGGGGTAGTCCACATGGTTGGCGGCCTAGCCGGATTCTGGGGCGCCCTGATCGAGGGACCGCGCGTTGGTCGATTTGACCACGCCGGCCGAATGGTCGCCGTCCGCGGCCACAGCGCGACCCTTGTCGTCATCGGCTCCTTCATGCTCTGGTTCGGCTGGTACGGCTTCAATCCCGGCTCCTTTGTCTACATCGCCAAATCCTACGGACCCATCGGTTCTCCGCTCAACGGCCAGTGGTCCGCCGTCGGCCGCACCGCCGTCACCACCACTCTCGCCGGATGCACGGCTGCGCTCACCACTCTGTTCGGGAAACGCCTGCAAACAGGGCACTGGAACGTGGTCGACGTCTGCAACGGGCTGCTGGGCGGCTTCGCCGCCATCACCGCTGGCTGTGCGGTGGTAGAGCCGTGGGCAGCGGTGATCTGCGGGTTCGTCGCCGCTTGGGTTCTCATCGGATGCAACATTCTGGCGGCGAGGTTCAAGTTCGACGATCCGCTCGAGGCAGCGCAGCTGCACGGCGGATGCGGCGCGTGGGGCGTCATTTTTACGGCGCTGTTCGCAAAGAAGCAGTACGTGAACGAGGCGTATCCCGGCCGCCCGGGAAGGCCGTACGGGCTGTTGATGGGTGGCGGGGGGCGGCTTCTGGCTGCGCACGTGATTCAGATCGTCGTGATCGTCGGGTGGGTAAGCGCGACGATGGGGCCGCTGTTCTACGCGATGCACAAGATGGGGCTGCTTCGGATCTCGGTGGAGGACGAGATGGCCGGACTTGACATCACCAGGCACGGCGGGTTCGCCTACGTCTACGAAGACGAGGACTCGCACAGTGGCACTGGGGGCGGCGGCGGCGGCGCTTTCCCGATGCAGACCTACACTAAGAACGGGGAACGGCAGCCGGCTTCGACCAATCCAGTGTAGCCACGCCATTGCCTTTGCCCAAACTATTGGCGGGTGTTTACTTATTAGAAGATTTATTGAAAATTTATTGCTTTCTTGTCTTCATATTAATGAAATGAGAAATCATGTGGTGGTAGTAATTGCATATCTTCAGTAAAGCGATGGGAAATAGATCATTTTCTGGTCCTCTGTCAGGAGGTTAAAATGAACACAACGTGAAGCTTTCAGGTACGGCAAAGATATTGCCGGCTAGAATATTAAAAGGAAGCTTTACCTTATCACGTTAGACGGCAATTGGAGGAGGAAAATGGCAGAAAAATAAACAGATTTCTTGCAATTTGTTCTTCCATGTGAAGAGCACAGATACTAGTGTTTGTTGGGAATCAAGCCATAATCACAGGACAAACTTGGAAGAACTCATCTCGATCTATAATAATCACCACCATCATCTGAAAAACTACTGGATCATTGCTGACCGGCTTCCATCTGTCCAGCTAACTGCCAAACTCTGTTAGTTCATCGGCTTCAGAATGAAAAAAATTTCATTACTTGCAATCATCTCCGCTCCTTCGATGCTTCTCAAACTTGGCTTTCAAGCTGCTCCAACACCTAAGCAAAACAGGATGATAGTGGAGATTGAATATAACAGTTAACATGTGGTTCCAGCGCTGCATCCCTACTGTACACGTGGCGCCGAGCTGGCATTTAGCCTTTATTTATTTACTAATTCATTTCTTTGTTTTCATAGGTCTCAAACCTCGGTCAAACCTCGGCCACGAGGGTTCACCCAAGCCTCGTCCACGACGAGCCAGGACCATCCCTGCTAACATTGATGACGATGTTACGCAGCTGTACCTGTCACCATCAGCGTGGCCCGACCGCGCCGTTCCCCGTACAAGACACTTTTTCCAGACCCGCAAATCAAGGATTCTCGTGCTTCAGGCACCACGGATCCCCAGAAGTAGTACCAATATTAAAAGATTGCGCTTCCCTTTTTGCTGCTTTCGGTCCCTCCAGCGGCCGACAAGTGACGCGAGCTTAGAGACTTGTTCACCTCCTTTTCTCCGGGAAACCAGGACAAAGCTGTACAGTCCATCGCCTATAAATACCCTTGAACAGTCTTAAAAAAAAAGAAGATCGGAAGAGGAGAGAATCAACAAGAGCGGCCAAAGCACAAGCAACTTCCTTACATTCTCTCATCCTCACTGTATTAGAGCCCCAACTGAAGAGCTCTCTCCCTCTCTCCCTCTCTAAGCATTGTACTAGCCCTCACGTCTATCTTTTTTCTTTAGGAAAATCTCTTCGTTGATCGCCTGGTGGATGTAGGGAATTTCCCCCCTGAACTACCTTAAATCTCTGTGTGCTGCTCTGGGTGTTTCTCTTTCTCTTAAGCTTAACTAACAGGCTTATTCCTCTGCGCGCCGCCGTCTCTCAGGACTCTCTTTTTTGGTGTTTATTGGGATCCCCTACATCTCACGTCAACAATAACAAAATCACAAACTCAAGCAAAACTTACATTGTAGGTTGGAGTAAGATTTCTCCAGCTCTTCCTTCTCTTTCACATAGAAGCTTGCAATCATTTTACCTCTGAGGAGAGAGGTGGGTATTAGGCAGGAGATTGGTGGGGGAGAACGGTACGGCACCCTTATTTTCAGTATGTTCAAATAGGTAGATTTTTCTATAGGTTTCAAGTGTTATAATTCGAGCTTGACTCAACAAACATGAGATGAGTTCTTTCACTCGGCATGAAGAAAACAGATTTTGTTCTTAGTGGTCAAGCCAACATGATAGGCAATACTGCACAATTCAGGTTTCTAAGTAGGTAAACACTATATGAGTGGAAGAGTTTGTTAAAACTAACAAATAGATTGGGAAGAGGTCAGCTTGAGCTACAATAACCCCCTCAACCAACCCACGAGATCATTTTTCTCAAGTTTCAATCTGTCCAGCCAACTCTTCTAGTACTCCACAAATCTCATCAGCTTTAGCATGAAGTTTATCACCCGAAGAAAATTGGTGAACCCTGCCATCCACCTCTATCCAACTGCACCCCGGTAACTTCTTCCCATCACCGTCCTTCAACATCTTCCTTACTTGGCTCACCTCTTCCCACTTTCCACTCTTGCTGTACAAGTTTGCTAACACCACACCATACCCGACATTATTTGGATCAATCTCTACTAGCTTCTTAACTGAAAACTCTGCCAAATAAGAATTTCCATAAATCCTGCATCCATTGAGCAAAGAACCCCAAACAACCTCATCAGGTTCAATCTTCATATCTCTCACTATTCTCATCGCCTCTTCAAATCTCCCCGCTCGACAAAGGAGATCTATCACACAACCATAGTGTTCGATCTTTGTTTCAATCCCATAATTCCTTCTCATGGAGTTAAAATAACCGATTCCTTCATCAACCAATCCAGCATGAGTACATGCGTTAAGAAGTCCCACAAAGGTAACCTCATCTGGTTCACGTCCTTCATGCTGCATCCTCTTGAAAGTTGCTATAGCGCTCTCGCTATGCCCATGCAGTGCAAAGCAATTGATCATAGAATTCCATGCTGTCAGGCTTCGTTCAGACAAGGTACCGAAAACCCATCCTGCTTCCTTTAAGCTTCCGCACTTTCCATACATATCAATGAGAGCATTCAAAACAAAAGAACTACCAAATTGGTTTTTCATCACATAACAATGGATCAGTTGCCCAAACTGGAGCATGCCCAGATGCCCACAAGCTGAAAGCATGCATGTCAGTGTAGTCTGATTCGGCCGAACATTCTCAGTCTGCATTCTCCGGAATACCGCCACGGCCTCTGAGAACAGCCCGTTCTGGGTGCATCCTGCAATCAAGGCATTCCAGGATGGAATATCCCTCTCAGGCATTTCTTCAAACAGTGCAATGGCATTGCCAACCCTCCCAACTCGAGCAAAACCAGAGATCAGAGCCGTCCAGGAGACAACGTTTCTGTCTGACAGTTCATCAAACAACCTCCGTGCCGTAGTAAGATCCGAGAACCGAGCATAGGCATCGAGAATAGAGGTCTGAACGACAGCAAAGCGTTCAAATCCCGTTTTAGACGCATGGGTATGAACGGATTGTGCAAAAGGGAAGGCATACCTGTCAGAACAGGCTTTGAGGACGTGGGGGTAGATGAACTCGTTGGGTTTACTGGTGCCGCGGCGGAGCATGAGAGTGAAGAGTCGGAAGGCTCTGACTGGATCTGGGAGGGAGGAGTAGGCGGTAAGCATGGCGGTGTAGAGGTAGACATTGGGAGATGCGAGACTGTCGAATATGAGGCGGGAGTAGGGAAGATCGGTGAGTTCCATGGAGCAGAAGCGGACAAGCTTGAAGGCGAAGAACTGGGTCTGGCCATGGCCAAGGGTCACGAGGAAGGCTTGAAGCTGCTTGAGCTGCGTCAGGCGTTTGCATCTGTCAAGAAGGCAAACCACCACACGGTTTAGATCTGTTGTCATGTACCACAAGCTTTTTTGATCCGGATACCAATCGTGTAGACTTTCGCGACGGTGATGAGCATCGTCTGCCCCATCTGATTCCACTGACTCACTGAGTCTGGGATTGATTGCCTCATTGGATGGCAACTATGACCGAACCGACTCGGTCCAACTGTCCGACCGATCCGGCTTCAGAGCGGACCCTGTTTTAAAAATTTTACAATTTATAATTCCATAAAGTATTAGAAAAAACGATATTTTTTAAAAAAAATTACATTTTCACTCAAAATATTTTTTTCACGTAACATCTTAAATTAAATATTTATAAATAATAATTTTTAAATTAAATATTTATTAACTGTATATTCTATTTTGAATATAAATTTACAGACAGTATTTTACGCTAATTTTTATTTATTTAATTGAGCTTAATATATATAATTAAGATTATATTTAATTATTTCAATGAAGTTATGGAAAATAATAAAAATATTAAAAATGGATAAAAATTTAAATGAAAGAGGCTTAAAAGAACAGGTGAAAAATATAAATGGTGGATTTTATTTAAGAGTTAAATTATTTAAGAGTTAAATGTAATTTTAATTAATGTGTTAACATCAATTAGATTAAAATAATAGATAATAAATAAAAGTTAGTATGAAATAAATTTTTTTTTCTGAAAACGACAGGTGTAAAATCTCTAATTAAATCATTTGAACATTGCCTGACTTATTCCGCATTTATTTAAAAAAATAAATTAAACATTTATCAAAATTTGATTAAGTTTAAAATGATAAAAAGTAGTTTGGTCGGAGATATTATTCTTTTGTAATTATTTTGGAACAAAATAATTGACTGTGTTATCTTAATTTGAATGAAATGTTAAAATAAGAGATGAATATTTAATATTTATGGTTTTAAATTTGTACGCTTAGGACTTATTTAATTCAATTTTTTTTAACTTAATATAACTTTTAATTATAAAAATTAATTTTCACTTAATAGAATATTAAAATTAATTTTATTTTATATTTTACATATTTTTTAATATTAAAATAACTTTTTTTTACTAAATTTTAAAAATAAAATATATTTTTTAATAAAAAAACCTCAAATTAAAAAAAACCTTAAAGAAAAATGTACATAAAAAATGTAGAGACCAAACCAGTTATATTTCAGAATTTAACTTTCTTAAAATGTTTTACAACGGTATTTAAAGTAGATTAATTCGGCAAGTTCAAATACCATTTAAACTAATAAAAAAATTAGAAAAATTAGTTGAACAGATGAACTAATTATACTACTCAGTTCATAAATTTGCTAGTAAATAGTTGATCACAAATTCAATTAAGTTCTAAGTCTTAATAGATAAACTTAATAGACTTATGTGATTTATTTTCACTTATATATATATATATATATATATGTTTAACTACATATATGAATAAAATCATTCATTTAATATAATCATTCTGGAGAATTTTCTGAAATTATTTAACATTTTTTTTAAACAAAAGCCGTTAAAGATTTGGGTGCAAGCTTGTTTTGGTAGATGTTTTTTTTTGGTTAAAATAAAAATTAATTTTATTTTATATTTTAATATTTTTTATATTAATATAAAATATTTCTATGAAATGTATAAAATAAAATATTTTTTTATCTAAATTTTAATTTTTTATTACCTAAAAAAGATAAATTATTTTTAAAAATAATTAGAGTGCGTCAAATTTCCTTACGTTGCTCTACAAAATAGATACTAAATTCTATTTGGTTCATGTTCAAATTAGATACGATTATTTTTTAATTTTTTTATAAAAAATATATTTTTTTTGATATATATATATATATTAAAAAAAATAAAGTTAATTAATAGTAAGAATATTAAATAAAATTAATTAATTTTTTTAAAAAATAATTATGTTTAATAAATCAAGCTGGGAAGTATATTCCTTGAGAAGAAGTAGAGAATCTCAGTATCCAAGAAAATATCATTGTGGCAATGTGGCAAGCGATTTCTTCTCTTTTCCTCCATTAATTGCTTCTCCGGAATCTCCCCTTCAGCATTGAAGGCATTCCAGAAAGGGAGAGGTTTGCCAGAAGATCAGAGGACGAAGAGAAGATGCTGCTGCGAAGCTCTTCTACTTCGATTCTCGGATCCCTTCTTTCATCTTCCTCCCCATTATTCCCCGAGAGCCCCAGCAATGGCTTCCAACAACACCATCGCAGCCAGAGCGTGGAGAGGACCACCTCCAATTCATCCTTCCTCCATGGCATTGCCTGCAACTACTCCCCTCTCTCCGAATCCTCCTACCAAGAACCATCCAAGGGCTTGAGAAAGACTCGATCTGAAAACAATGTCAAGGATCTCATCCCCAAAGGCTCCTATGGCTCCGGAAACCGAAGGTCACAGAAACCTCCCTCAATCCGCCGCGGCGATCCAGCCCTCGAGACGATCCCGTCCTTCTCGATGAATAGTTCAAGGGAAATGGAAGATGACCAGATTTATGCGGCCGATTTTAGCGGCGAAGATCGCGGAGAGAGATCGGATGTGGCTCAGAGTGAGCCCCTTTTCCTCGCTCGAGGAGTTGGAATCGATAGGGTTGCATCGGGGTTTTTGAATCTCGGGGGTGATGACGGTGATGGAAGAGATGGGAACTGCTCCGTGAAGACTGATTATGGAGGAGGAGAAGGATCCGAGGAGGTTGAGATGTATTACAAAAGAATGATTGGCGAAGGTCCGAGCAATCCGATGATTCTCCGGAACTACGCTCACTTCCTCCATCAGGTATTCGATTTCTCTTCTTGATCAAAGCCTCGCATTTGACGGCTTTTTAATGTTTTCCTCGTCCCTTAAAACTACATCTGAAACAACTAATGCGTAGCAGTGCAAGAGAGACTTACCTCGAGCAGAAGAATACTACTCTCGAGCCATCCTTGCTAATCCCGGCGATGCAGATGCCATTTCCAAGTACGGCAACCTGATATGGGAGCTTCACGGTGACTTTGAGCGGGCCTCTCGCTACCTGGAGCTCGCTGCTAACATGGATCAAGATAACTGGTAAGCAATAAGAATCCAACTCTCTTGATATTGAAGAGGAAAAACGTCGTCTTCAACGATCTTGGTCCTTACAGCTATGTTCAAGCTGCTTACGCCTCTTTCCTGTGGGAAACCTGCAAAGAAGATGAAGTGAAGAAGGCAGCGCGCGGCAGAGATCCGGCGGGCTTCAATCTCATGTTAGACCATTGATTTCTGCCAGCATTTGAGGTTAGTTGTTCTTCTTTTCATCTGCTCTGAGATTTTGAGAAAGCAGGAAATGAGATGATTGAATAAATGAAAAGCAGAAGGAGCATCTTGCGTTGAATCTGCATAATAATATACTTGTTTTAACTTTTGAAGTGATTCAGATATAAATAAATTTATCCAAGTATTGTTATAGACAAATAAAATATTTTTATTAACATTTTATATTATATATAAATTTAAATATTAAAAATTAAATTTATTTCACTTTTTATATAAATTTCAACCTTAACATCAAACTTTTACTTTTCTTTCAACTCCCATTTAGTTGTTGGAATATATTTTAATAATATTTGAGTTATTTTTTTTTGAAAAAAATAGAAAAATTTATTTTAATATTTTGATATAGAATAAAATTATTTTTAAAATTAAAATTTATGTTCAATATAAAATAAAATTAATTTTTAATATTTAAATTTTTTATATGTTATAAAATAAATATAAAAAATTAATGAAAATATTTTTTGATGAGTTTTGAGATTTTTAAAATCCTAACTCCTAATCAAACGAGGTCAAAAAACAATTTCTTACTTCACATATCACATTTTATGCAATGAAAAATGTCTAGTATAATAATTGCATAAAGTGAATTCTACAATTTCTGTTGCGTAATAGCATTGTTTGTAACTAATAATGTCAGATTTATGACGATATTATTATATAATTTATTTTGTAAAATAGATTTTTTTGTTGGGAAATATAATCAGTTGTAGCTTGTTTTTATACATGGAGGGAGACTAAAAATGCCATGTCTAATTGAGCCATTTTTTTCACATTATTTAGGAGAGAAATAATTTAGACAATAAAATTGAGATCAATAAATAATTGAATATAAGTAAATGAACATTTATTAATTTTACATATATTTTAATAATTATGTTTTACAGTAATATAAATATAACAAATTAATATTATTTCACATCACATATAAAAATTAATAGATGAATAATTCAACAGAAAAAATTTAACTCCCAGACTAATCTTTTTAATTTGAATTTTACATATTTATATATGCTAAGCTTTTTGCAGTTTCTAATCCCAACAATTATAATTTTTTCGATAACGATCTATATAAATAATTTACACTCATAACTAAATAATTTAGATAGAATAATTAATTGACGATTGGACTGCCAGGTAAGTATGACTGTATGGTCCGTTCATCTAAGAGACGGTTCGTTCATGCCTATCGGACTAACAATCTGGTATACTACTTGAAAGGCAAGTATTGAGGTAAGTATTCGAATAGAAAAGTAGATATAGTTTGAGATTAAGTAGGTATCATATATATTTATATTTTTTCCAATGAATATCTAAGTTATATCTACTTTTTTGAATGGATATCTACCTCAGTACCTACTAAATCTTTCGAAATTGACCATCCGGTCAGGCTGATCAGATGATCCAATTTTCTATCAGTCTCTTTAGAACGAACGTTCTGTTGTAGAGATCAGACGGTCTGATGACTGATTGACATTTTGACGTCTTTCGGCACTATAAGGCTGCTAGTCTATGTGGTGCGTTGCTATTGGCCACTAGACTCTTGGGATGGTCAAGCATCCGTGCCTAATATTTTTTCCTCACCTTGCCTGTTTTCTGTCAAATTTATTCCAAACAAACCCTTTCTTTAGAAATGCTTTAAAGTATATTTAAACGGCTTCAAAATAAGAATAAATAGTTTATTTCATTTGAACTGCGAAATGCTCAAATTTCTTATAAGCTATCTTTGAGATTTTAAGTGACTTAAACTGCTTTAAACTGGTTACAAATTAAAATTGCCCAAGTCAGTATAAATTTGAAGCTGGTTCGAAACAAATCTAAAGATCTAAGAAAAAACTCAAATGATAAATGCAGGCTTTATAGAACTTGAAACTCTCAAGTATTTTCTGAAGCTTACAATCAAATATTGAAATGGAGGAGGAAATAACATGAAAGGCCAAAAAGCTTTGTCGAAGCATCAGTGGTAGTCAATTAAATGTGGCTCAGAGTACAGTGTTTCAGTAACTGTGAACCAGAGTGTGATAATCATTGAACTTCAATGACCTATAAGATTTACCCCCAACAAAATACATTTTGAGCAGCTATATTAGTAAGAATTATAGCAAACGATCACTGTGATTACAAGCATTTAACAAATAGATAATAGATAGATATAAGTAGTATAAGTAGCAATGTTACAGTTATCTTTCTAATCTTATTATAACAAGAACAAAAGTAGCAGATTACAATTGCATTCCCAACAAGAAATAAGCATCATCAAGAAATCCAAATAAATGGTCAGCAGCAAACTTCCTTAAAAGTTTACTAGAGAGAGTTTAGTTAATATTATTTAGGGGGCATTTGGTTCAATATTATCTTGATATTATGTTATGTTATCTAGAGAAAGTAATTGTTTGTTTTAATGACATGTATAAATAATCTTCTATTAGATTATAAAATTATTAATCAAAAGATGACATCTAGATTACATAATATAACACCAAGATAACAACGAACCAAACGCCTCCTTAGAGGTTTGTACTAGTCATACTCTTGTATGATTTTTTCAATACGAGCTTTACCATGGAGATTTAAGTTTTGTATTTGTAAATGAAGAATAGCGCTTCACAAATCAAACGAGTGAAAGAAATCAAGAGCAAGAATTATAAAATTAAAAAATTCAAGCAACAAGATTATAAAAACTCAAACATACAAGAAAACTTTTCTCAAGCTATGACAATTGGAAAACAAAAGTGAGATCCTTCAAGAGTTTGAGAAGTTTTGATGAAATAAGAGAGAGAGAGAAGAATGATAGTGTGGGGTGGGGATGGAGGGCCTCTTTACCTGACCATTATACGATTTTAGTGATCATATTTGAAGGTGTTATTTTATAATCAAGAAAAAAGAGTCAGAGTTGCCTGATTATCAATCGACTTCTATAAATATGATAATTTTTAAAATTATTTCATTATTAGAGGAGTTTTCTAAGTGAGACTCCTTCAAATACAATAATTTTTAAATTATTAATGAAAATAAAATGAAAATTCTTTTTTTTTGAAAATATCCCTGCAAATTTGATAAGCCTATAGTAAGGGGTTAGCGCACCTTTGGGAGAAATAAAACTAAATTAGCGATTTAATGCATTTTATTTTCCCAATAATGATACCCAAATCACGGAGCATTTCCTCTTGATTGATGATTCTTTCAGTCATTTTTAATCTTCTTTAAATCTCCATTAAAACTATGCCGTAATGCACAATGTGGAGTTATGTTGGCTTCCATTCAAGATATGAGTGCCAACTTTCCGCCTTTCTGATCTATTTACTTACTATTTTTTCTTATCTAATCTCTGAGTTTGTTTTCGCATTTTTTTTTTCAATTCAATGGAATTTTGAAAGAAGAGAAATTTTTTTTTTTTTGCTTCCCTTAGTCTTGATTTTCTCTGATATTAGGACACGACAATGGGGAAAGATGTTCATCTGTTAAAGGGTGAGGAAGTTCTTTACTACTGTATTTGTAAATCAATGAAGCTTGCTTAAGCCAAGCTTTGAATTTGTTTGCTTACTAAGGTTTGGAATTTGGTTCTTTGTTTAGATCTCATCTTTTTTGCTCAATTTCAACTTTTTTGGTCAGTATGTAAAGCCTGAAAATTCTAATATCTTTGTGCATCATATGAACATGAAATCTTTGATCGTGTTTCTCCTGAAAATTCTCCTTGTATTCTTTTATAGAAGGGATGAGTTAGTTCAATTTTTAGCTTTTCATGACAGTTGTTTTATGGAACCTATTTGTTCTTTTTCATTTTCAACTTCTAGCATGATAATTTGTAGATATTCTTCAAATCATGATTAGTATCAGAAAATATTAATCTTTGTGCCAAATTATTGCTCTACTCTTATTTCAATGACATCATCTCTACAATCATATATATTGGGAGATACCCTTTTTTCTTTGACTTTGTTGGGATTGGCCTCTTTTTTCTTTTCTGGGAGCATGAAAATTGAGTATGGTTTATAATTTCAATTTTAAGTGCTCTATGATCCACATGTTGAAATTTGTAGTGAAAAACTCCATTATGTCTTTAGGAAGAAGGAAGTATGACTTATGAGCACAAGAAGGGAATGTCTATGCACTAATGCTGGAATACTTTTGATAAGGTTTGATTTACTAATTGCCAACAATCTCTCGTTTAGAATCCTAATAAAAATTAAGAGTGCATTTACTTAGATAGAATGACTATTTTCATTTTACCTTTAGTTTTTTTAGAATAGCTATTTACTTTAGTAGAGTAGCTATACCATAAGAATCTATATTCTATATTTCATCGAATGGTCATTCATTCAATATCTATTCCTTGGCTATTCTATATAAGTTAAAAAATATTATTCTAAAATTACTATTGTATATACACATACATGAACACATATATATGTATATATATGTTCATATTATTATATATTTTATGTGTACATATATATTTATATAAGCTACATTCACCTAATTATTTGTGTAAAATTAAATTTAATAATAATAAATAACATAAAATTTCATTAAGTTATATTTATGGATATTCTAGTACTTTTCTTTTCTATTCACCTTTTATATCATATTCTATTCCATCCAAGCAAATAAAGGAATTGTTATTTCATTCTCCTTAGGATGACAATTTCATTCGTATAGAATGATAATTTCATTACAACCCTATTCCATTTCGCTGATATAAACATACTATAAATAGGAGTATAAAGCATTGTCCTCGTATGGTTTGTGAAATATTTCTTTTAAGTCCATCTATCTAGATTGATTTTAGTAATTTATATGTTTTATGAAGTTTCATTTTATTTTTTATTTTTTTCTAATATTGATTCATTTTTGATATTTCAAGGTATTGCTGATGGAATTGTTTGTCATGCTTCTTATTCTTAGAATTTTAATTTAATTTCGTTGAAACTATGAGACTATGGCAAAATCCACCTGACTTGTCTAGTACTACTACTATTGTTAGATCATAGTTCCCACTTTACGTTTTTTTCATTTACTTTATGCTTCATATTTGATTGCTTGATATTCTTTCTCTATGCTTTTACTTATTTTGTTTCTTTCATTGCCTATTATTGCAAAAACTAATGACTTCTATACTTGGTACTTATTATGTTGCAGATCCAACATTACTAACTACCGAGATGTTGTAATATTGCAGATCCAATATTATTAACTGCTTAGTATGTTGTAGATCTGCTTTCTATATAGATGACCGTGTGCTTTTATATTTGTAAGAAGCATTCTAAGTAGAAAAGTTTAATGAGGATATTAAAGAATAAAAGGACAGGGATATTACTACTTCCAAACATAACATGAAAATAAAGAAGTTATAAAAAAAAAACTATCCTCTACTTAGGATATTACACATGAAAAGAAAATAGTGAATGCTTGTAGGAATCATGTCTATGCAAAAATGATTTTGATGTTTCAAGTTATGTCAATTTTCTTAGTGAGAAAGAGAATATTAAAAGTTATGGCATTACTTTAAGAGAATATGAGCATTCTTTTTGTCTAAATCAATTTTGTAGAACAATATCAATTTTTAATTCTCTTATGAATTTTAGTTTATAGAATTTATCTAATACATCATCAGAGAACAAGAAGGATAAATGACCTGGGCGACATTGTTTCTGGAACTTCTCTCATAGATATTACAAGGAGTAAAGTTATGAGTCATTCAGGTTGGTGGAAGCTTGATATATGGGTAGAGAACGCTAAGCCAACAGCTCTTCTGAAAAGCCCCCTACTTACTTTGTTGGGTTTAACTAATAATTTAATAAACTGACAATGGGAATACTCAATTAGTCATGAGAGCGAAAATTCATTATTATCAAGGAGTTCAACCTTCTGGGTTGACATAGCAAATCCAAACATAAGATTGTACAATTGTGCAAACAAAGTTCAGAAATGAATCTCATTTCTTGTTAGAGGATTTACTCCATATTTTCACGTCAAACTACTTCAGTAGCAGATGTTTCTACTGCTACAGAATAGTTTCTTTCCTTCACCGGAATATCGACCCCTTAACTCGGATCTAGGCTCTGAGAAAAGTCAAACATAATTTCATTCATCAAATGCTATCTTTTTTACAATGCAAGGCGACCTCTTTATATAGAGAGATCCCATAAAAAAATTTGAAAATACAATATTAATGCAAGAAATAAAATACCAAATAAATAAAAGCAAATATGAAACTAATTCTATTACAATAAAATAAAATCAGCTCTAAATATAGTGAGTATTTCAAACCTCTCAAATATGAGTTGAATCAAATTAAATCAAATCTAAATAAAGCTAATATGAAAATCTCTGATAGCTCTAATTAATTTGAATTTAAATTTTGATTTAGCACTTAACATTATCCTAGCCATCCAATTCAATGCTGATTTGTGTCCCCACCGTTCACTTGCATAGTCTCACTTCCCACGTAAGCACTTTCTTTGGCAGTTTGGTTAGTGGTTGACATGACCCCCACTCGACAATCTTTTGGCAAATTGATGTCATCCTATAATCATTTGTGATTCTCTAATCTCCTAGAAGCACGCGTCCAACTCAAATGAGGAAGCATTTATCTGTGAATAGATGAACGAACAGTTCCATTTAAGACCGCTTCTTTGAAGACTACTTCGAATAGAGTCACAACCTGAAGGTTGAAATTTCCTTTTGTCAGGGTTTCCTTCTTCAGACCCCAAAATTCCTTGTTTGTTCGAGGTTTTCAATATCAGTTTGATCCTTAAACTCAAAACTTTGATTGATGAGTACATATCAAACCCTATGGTTTCAGCATTGGGTAAAACTTCAATGAGGCTTTCTTCAATGACATCCTTCATTGAGAAATTTTTTTGACAATCTTTTTAATTTCCTCTTCTTCCTCATAAGGAGAGATTCCTAGCGTGACATCATCATCCTCGATATGCTGAAATCATCCTCGACAATCTTTCTTCAATGACATCATCATCCTCGTAAGGGTGAATATTTTGTTCTCTATTTGATATGCTCAAATCATCTAATCTTGTTTATTGTATCATTAAAAATATAATGTAGATCACATTATCAAGACACTTGACTTTTCATTTCCTCAGCATGATTCTTTTAGTTCTTTATGTTCATACTTATTATTGTCATATCAAATATTGAATTCAATTAGAATTCCTATGTAGTAATAGTGCCACAGAGAAAAAAGTTGATTTTGCTTATGTGGCCACATAGAAATCCTAGTTGATTTCAATATTTGGGTTCATCTATGGGAGATGAGTAGGGCTACTCTATCTTTATTATCGACTATTAATTTTGTAATCATCATTGATTATGCCTTAAACCAGCATAATATAGGTGGACCGGCTTATAATGTGCAGGGCAGATGGAATGGTGGCAGTCCAACTCTTAGCAATGATGAATCCAAAGCAAGGTCTTTATTCCATTCAATTCCAGTCAAATCTTTCACCACTGTAATCTTCTCAATAGCAATTTCAATCATCCACGCAGAAGTGCCAGATCTGTTTTCCAGGTTATGAAACATGTTTTTATGCTTCTACAATTGTAAACATGTTTTTTTATGGTGTATTGATGGGTGGGCTTATATTCAAAGATCAGGTGATGCATATAAATGCAATCCATTGTAGCTATACAAAGAAATTTAGCTTTTTTCTCAATCTAATTTAGTTTTTTTCTCAGTCTCTTCTTGTTCATAAATGTGGCATATTTAGTACTGTATGCTATTCTTTTGTTTGATTTTAATTTATTCACATTCCTTTTAGCTCGAATAAAGCTTGTCTTTCTTGGTACCATGCTCTCATATCTGCACTTTTCCCTGAAATTCATATCTGCACTTTTCACCGGATCAGTCCAACCTGGAAGAAATTGCCATTCTTCGACCAAAGAAAATAACGATGACATGTTATTGTGTTTGAATTAAGTGAAGGCGGGGAAATCCTTTAACCATTTAATGCCAACTTCACTTAATTCATTAAGTTACAGTAGCTAGCCTCTTTGTCAAAAACAAAATTTCGACAGCATTTTCCATTTAGAAGAGAGATAGCGTGGTTTTGATATTACATTACTGTTGGAAGTTACCACCATTCTAGTGGGAGCATACTGTTGTAATCCAGTAGATGACTTATCTCCTTTGATTTAATTATTGGTTTTTTGACGAAATCATAATTGTAACCAAGAGACGGTTGAGAGGATGCCAACTTCACTTAATTCTTTCAGATTTTATCATTGCTAGGTTGCCACTATAGTTGACTTGGTGATCAAACTTGTGTGAGGGAACTAAATGAAAATGGTAGAAATCTCGCATCGACATCAAACTTGGGATCTTAAGAGTAAAAAAGGGGAAATTGAAGATGTCATGCTTTGGGAATTTGTCGCTATTGCAAGGACACTTTGCTCATCCTAGGTTCTTCAAGCTGCCTCATGGCAAATGTAAGGTCTCCATGAAGTGAAGCTCTGAGATCAAGCTTCATTTTTGTTAGGCACAATGGTTTGCATAAGATTTTTTGAGCTGGTTAAGCCATGTTTGTCAAATAAATTTTATGTTGATTATTAACTGCATAATAGAACCTCTCATTTTCTCATTTAAGACTTAGGATCTAACAAAACTTGATTGTTATTGATTCATTTGTATAAGTTAATCGTTATCTCTTTGAAAAGTTTCTTGTTTTACTACAGGATACAGAAGTGGAATTCTACAAATCTTGGCCTCAGACTTATATCCAATCGTGGAATTCTACAAATCTTGGCCTCAGACTTATATCCAATCTCAAATCTTGTTGGATATTGTAAAGTTATTTAATTTAAGAAAATGATTTAAGTTAAGTGAAGAACTACCAAAAGTGACCTAAAGAAGGTGCTCGAGGAGATATTTTGATCGAAAATCTTCAAGACACAAATGATACTTGATTTCTTATTCTTGTTCATGTAATTTCTCATGGCTTGCTTTGAGAAATTTTTTATTTATTAGAAAACAAAATTTTCAAGGCTCGTTTTCGCTAGATCGTTGATATCTATGAATTAGGAATACTTAAGAGTACTATTGTGTTTGCTGTCAAAATATGGCATGGTGTAGTTTCGGAATTGATGTAATAACGGTAAAACGTAAAATGACTTTATTAGAGAAACTCTTTTAAAGTCTGTTTGGCGCAAGGACCAAAACAGGACCAAAATAGTACTAATTTAAAAAACAATAATAATAATAATAATAAATAAATTTTTTAAATCATTCTACACAAATTTAAATATAAAAAATATTATTTTACTATACATACTCAATAATTTAAAATAAAAATATTAATTTTATTTCACATTCTAAACCAAAATATTCAAATCGAGTATTTTGATCTAAGATGTGAAATAAAATTTATATTTTTATTAAAAGTTATTGAGTATGTGAAGTAAAATATTATTTTTTATATTATAATTTATGTAGAATAATTAAAATAATTTATTTATTATTATTATTGTTATTTGTTAAACTAGTACTATTTTGGTTCTGTTTTGGTCCTCGCGCCAAACAGGGCCGACTTTGTTTAGCGTGAGGGCTAAAATCAGGATCAAAATCGTATTAATTTAAAATAATAATAATAATAAATAAATAATTTTTTAAATTATTTTACATAATTTTTAATATAAAAAAATATTATTTTATTTCACAAACTCAATAATTTTTAATAATAATATTTATTTTATTTTACATCCTAAATCAAAATATTTGAATCGAGTGTAAATAATATTATATTTATTAAAAATACCTTTCTCGGCCTTTTGGCTTTTGAATCAAGTATTTTTTATTAGTATTTGAATCGAATATAAATAATATTAGTATTTGAATTGAGTATTTTTTATTATTACTTTACATGCTTAATAATAATAATCAAGAATAAAAATATTAACTTTACACTTGATCTTAGCCAAAAGATATTTTTTTAATATAATATTTTTATTTTGAGATTTATGAAATATTTAAAATAAAATTAATTTTATTTTTAAATTTTGAGGATTCATGTGAAATGAAAGAAATTAAAATTTATTTATAATATAATATATAAAATTAATATTAATCTAGTTTAAATTAAATATTAAGGACCGATTTGTTTGTAAGATTTAATTTAACAAGATTAAAATTAAATTTAGATAGAGATATTTTTTTATTGAAAGTTATGAATGATGTGAAATAAAATTAGTTATTTATGTTGGGATATATTAGAGATGTGATATAAAATTAGTTATTATGTTCGGATACGTTATAAGTTAGTTATTATTTTAGTAATATATATGATGTGAAATAAAATCAAATTTTAATATTAAATTTTATATGTGATGTGATACGACAGGTTAAAATTAATTCAGGTTAATTTTTAACTTTAAAAATAAATGGGATTTAAAGGATTCAAGATATATTATAATTTTTTTATTGAATATAAAACACATTATTTATTTTTTATAATCTTAAATATGTAAATATTTACATTATCTGTTCTACAGAATATATATATATATATATATATATATATAT
>JAEMOT010003985.1:95746-190405 GCA_019297695.1 Apostasia ramifera
ATATATAATAAAAATTCTAAATATTACATCTTAATTTAAATATATATTTTTTTAAATCTTATGAATATAGGGATATGTCGGTAATATTTATTTATTTTTTGGACATATATCTAAATTTAAATAGAAAAAGGGCAAAAAAAAATCTTTCCCTTGGTGGTTTATCGGCCCTTGCGAAACACTTTCGTTGGGCCTTTACCTTCCGGGCCGCCCTACTCCTCTCGGAGAAAGGAGGCGAGGAAGAGAGAGATTGAGATAGAGAGAACTAGAAGAGGATGGCTGAGCTAGAAGCGGAAGTCGCTACGGCATCGGAGGTGAGCCAGGAGGCGCGTGGTGGAGAAGAGGGCCGCCAGCCGCACAAACTCGAGAGGAAGTGGACGTTTTGGTTCGACAATCAGTCGAAGGTAAAACAGGGCGCTGCCTGGGGATCCTCCCTTCGCAAGGTCTATGCCTTCGAAACCGTTGAGGAGTTTTGGTGGTCAGTTTTCGATTCTCTGCCCACATCGCCGACACTTTTATTGTTTTCTTTTGTCCCTTGAGATTTCGTATAATTTCCCTTTTTAATCTTTAAGCTCTCACGCTATTTTATTTTTAGGTTTCCGATAGATGTTGTTGTTTCGATTATTTTCTAATTACTTGTTGTGTTTCTAGCACGAAATTCCGTTTTTAATTTTTATTCGTTCTTGGTTCTCGGTTGTCCAGAATGGAATTTTTTTTTAATTCGTCTGAGCAGGGCTTGGATTAAAAGGAGTTTATTTTTCAATCCAATCCATGTCAGATTCTTGTTTGGATTGGCTATAATTTTCAGAGTGTGAGGGCTTCACATACCTGGTTATCATCAAGATGTGAGCACTTCTTCTGATCCGAGGCCAGTAGCAACGATAGGAGAGTTTTTTGATGAAATTATCCTCTTATTGTCAGTTGCCTTATATGATCTTTATTTGGCTGTCATGTGCTAAAATTTATATTATCTTGTAATATTTGCATCTCTAATTCTCTATCTAAGTCACTTGTGTGATTGACAAACTTACAATTGACATATGTTAGGACTGGTTTCGCATATGACAATCCTATTTAGCTCCCTCTATACTCTGTGCAGCTTGTATGATCAGATATTCCGCCCCAGCAAGTTGCCAGCAAATGCTGATTTTCACTGTTTTAAAGCGGGGATAGAGCCTAAATGGGAAGATCCTGAATGTGCAAATGGGGGGAAATGGACTGTCACAAGTAGCAGAAAGGCCAACCTTGACACCATGTGGCTAGAAACGGTGAAATTTTACTGCTCTTGATGGCAATTATTCTGAGCCAGTCTCCTTAATTGACATATAAATTGATCTCTTTAACCCACTTGTGATCAATTTAAATTTAGTTGGTTCAAATCTAGATTCTGGTTTACCTTGCTGGTTATTTGCTCCCAAAGATGTTTACAGGTACCATGTTTCATTCATGCAGTTGATGGCTCTGATTGGAGAGCAGTTTGATGACAGTGAGGAGATTTGTGGTGTTGTTGCGAGTGTTCGACCTAGGCAAGATAAACTCTCTCTCTGGACCAAGACTGCTAGCAATGAAGCTGTTCAGGTTTTATTATGCTATTTACTATATTACTTTGCACTATGTGAGAACTGCTTTTCCACATACTGATTGACATTGTCATTTTATTATTGTTTCTCCTTTCTGATTGCGTTAAGAATGCATATTTTCCATAGTTGTCCTAGCAAGCCATCCCTGTTAAAGGAATGGGTTAGCTAAGGAGATGAGTTAGATTCTTTGATGTCTTGCTAGTAGCTAAGCATTTAAGAAGTTGTGCACAACAAGTGCTGCAACAACAAAAACACTATCCAAACTACTTGGGGTTGGCTATATGGGTTTCCTTCTCTATGTAGCTCAATGTAAAGCAAAGCTTTGCATAAGTGAAAGTGATATAATGTCACTTTTTATTACTATATTTCAAGTCATTTTAGGTAATATTGTGATTTGGATCCCCTCACATTTATATATAATGGCCTTTAATAGTCAAAGATAGGCTTGGTCAAATTACCTTAAATATATTTTCATTATCTTATCCTTAATAGGTTTGTCATGCCCATCTTTTCTTTAATAAAATCATTTCCAGTGTGGTCAATTCTGGTGTGAACACTCATCCATCTTAATACCTGCATCTACTCTTATAGATATTTTGCCACTTAATTACTCAACACGCAATCTCAGATAGCATCGTTGGTTAGATAATATTTACGTAAAAAAATTTCTTCAACTTGGTAGACATTTTTCTATCGCATACTCATGTTGCACTTCTCTATTTTAACCTTACTAAATGCCCCCACTACTGTTCAAAAACAACTAAGGTAGAAGTTTTTGTTGGAAGCACACGCAAAGAATTATCTTATATTAGTTGTCAATGAGAAGTCGTGGCACTAAATGTACAAGTAATGACCCTAGCCCATTAGCTTAAGTTTTTGAGTTAAATAATGTTCGTTTACTTGTGTATTGGTCTCATTTTAAGCCCTCAGGTATTTCTCCCCTAACACATGGTATCAGACCACATGGTTGGCTGAGACCAAGTGGTTTATGCGGATTGCGCCCTTATTAATCTTTGCTTTTTTCAACCATAGTTAAGCAAGAATTCCAAAAGTGAGTAACATCCATTGTAGCCCCAGCTAGTTGGGTAGGTTCTTAATGTACATGCAGTTAATGAGTTTAAATAGCTCATGGACAAGGAAAGACTATTGTGGATGAATTCTCATATAAGGTGAAGATTGTTGGGAGTGTACATGAATTATCCCATATTTGTAGTCAATAATAAGTTATGACACTTAAGATTTCTATTAGATCAATGACAAATCATGTATTTCAAATGCAACAAGTTGTGGCAAAAAAGGTTTAGTGATAATAACTATGAATCTAGCGGAAGGAACCTAAAAAAACTAAATATATACAAATCACGCATTTCAAATGCAATAAGTTGTCGCGTTTAATTTACAAATGTTGAACTCTCTCCAATTATTTTGGTAATGGCTGAGGATCTTTATCCTGTTTCCCTTTGATATCTAAGACTATATATAATCTTTTTCGCTTTATTTGATCTCTTTGGTTAATCTTCTTTGATTTATCTGCCACGTCCTAAAATAAGGTTGAGATCACTGTTTACCAGACTTCTTTATGCAGATGAGCATTGGGAGGAAATGGAAAGAAATTGTCGACTCTACAGATAAAATTCTGTACAGTTACCATGTACGTCACCCGTTAGCATTGTATATTAACTGTTTTTCCCAGTTATGTTGGTTCTTGTTAACCATTTTTTTCTTCAAGCTCATGCTTTTTGCTCTTTTTGCAGGATGATTCCAGAAGAGACAAATCTAGCAGGGGTGGACGTTATAGTCTCTGAAAACAAAGCAGTTCACCTCATTATCCTCCAGAATACACTATGCATGATTTGATGGCATCGTTAAATCTTTCAGTTCCTTCAAAAAACCTATCTTGAACAAGTGACAATGGCAATTTTCGTTATTTCTAGTTATGAACCTCTGTTTTGTTCTGGATTTTTTGTGGACTTCGTTAAGTTGTTCAATCCGGAATTTTTATTTGTGGTGGAAGAATATCTTGTATTGAGCTGTGTTACACAGTACAACCTTGTTTCTGTCGATGTTCTACTCTTATCTGTTCAAATTATAATATCCTCCAAAGAATGTACCTGCTTCCTTGTTGCAAGATTGATCATTACCCATGCATTGTTCTTCACTTCTGCGTAATTATGATGACTACATAATGTGATGAAATCTGAATAGATTCAATAGCTATGGGCTTCAAACTAATATTTACTTGCTTGACGTTTTAAGAGTCTCTTTGTATCTACAATATATAAATTTTTGCTTTTTGATTCTTTTTAACATTTGTAGAGTTTCAATGCTATAGAAAGATATTCAAGTTGAATAGTGACTCATATAGCTGAGATTAATATTTTGTTAAATGTGCAATTCATAATCCAAAGGTAAATCCTACAATCTTTATTAGCTATATAACGAAAGAAGCTTTTTCAACAATACATAGCATGCCCAGTATAGAGAGAAATGATATACGAGTGTACTTAATGCCCAGTAAACATCCTCATCTCCTCTTCAAGCGAGAAAACCAAGCTTCTCCCCATTCTTCTTTGCCAGCCTGATCAATCCCTGTCGCTGCTTCCCATCTGCTCCTATAGTCTTACAGAACTCATTGATCACCTACAAGACAGCAGTTCTTGAATCTCTCTTGACAGTTTCTCTCGTGAGCCAAAGAAATTTTACCATAGAGTACGCCGATAAGAGATGAATAAAACCTGGGAATGAAGGGCTATGGCCTTGCCTCTGAACTGATTGAATCTCCTCTGCCCAATAACATTCCTGGCCAGAACAACGATGGGCGCGAAGAGCCCTTTTCCCTCATTTACATTCTTCATTGATATACGAGGCCTCGAAGGTCTCTTGCTTCTTGCTGGAAAATTGGAGATCGCCTTGCTGAGAGCAGCTCGGCCGTCGCCGCCGCCGAACCCTGTGACCCAGCTTCCTCGGAAACCACCGCCAAGGCCTCCGGCTGACGCGGAGACCGCCATTATTGGGTATTGAGAGAGAGAGAGCAAGAGCGAGAGAGGAGAAGAGAGGCGTCTGGATGGAAATGCTGTGGTGTGTAGAGAGAGAGAGACTGCTTACTGTGGTGGGAAGGAAGACGGGAGCCACAGAATGCAATCTGGGTAGAAAGCCCAGGCGCTGATTAGGGCCGCTGATTCAAATGCTTATCAGACCCGGTCTCAAGTTCGAATTTTGATGTTCCCGTTTATTTTAAAAAATGATTATTACTTAAATGTCAAAAAAAAAATTAAGAAAAATTTAATTTGATGTTAGTTTAATGATATATTATGTTATATAAAAAAAATAATTATTTATAATAAGGCAAATATTTGTGTTTTTTAGAATAAGGTTTATTAGAAGAACGGGTTTTGAAATGCTTATAGCGAGAGCGGTTGGGTCCACCACGCTTGTTGCGTTCGGGGAGGATACTAAATTTATACGTAGGTAAGATGTTAATACAATACTGTTTATGTTTGACCTTAAATTTATCTCTAGAAAAGGATTTGCGAAGTTTTTGTTCGCGGTAATATTCTATAAAGAGATTCATAGTACATTTAACTCAGAGAGCTAACGTATCAAATTTTAGGTAGACAATATCGTCGGTTAATGCTTTATTAATAAATGTTGTATATTCATGTTTGCATTTTTCATCCCATGGAGTGAGTAATTTATTAAAATATATTTGTGCCCAGTGGTCATATTGGGACACATGAAGTTTCCAATATTAGAAAGAAAACAGTATATTACCCAATGGATTCAACTTGTAAGAGGATTAAAAAATATTTATGCTTATATGTCTACTCAGCAACTGTTAGAAATGATTAATCTAAATTCACTGACTCTGCCGCTATGGTACTAAAAATCTTAGAAAATATGCCACAATTTCAAAAAATTATAAAAAAAATAATTATTTAATTTACTAATATATATAAATAATTTTTTAATATTATAAAATTATCTTTCAAAAATAAATATTAAAAAATTTAAATATCATAATATCAAAAAAAATATTGAACCAAAATGCTTTTAAATTCTAACTATATCTCATTATTTTATAAAGTTTAAAATATAGTTAATTTGTATTTAAATAAAAATATAATATTTAAAAATTTGTGTAATATATATAGAAATGCTTAAAAAAAATATTTATGTCAAATGTATAAACTTACAAGTGTGGGATGGGTCAGAGTGAGAATAATTTGACATGGGGTTGAGCAAGACATAATTCAAATTTGGCTTATTGATTTATTGATTAATTTAAGCTCAAATTAATTTAAAGGAGTGTTTTAATAAATATTATTTTAATATTATATTTATTATTTTAAAAAAAAATTATTTATTTTAACTGTCTGTGGTAATGATGATTAACATAAAAAAAAATATCATGGTAATTAGAATAAAAAAAATTATCATAGTAATTTCTAAAAGAAAAAAATTATTTTTGATTTCATATTAATCTAATATATATATATATATTAAGTTCTTTCCATTCAAATGCCAAATAAAAATATCGTGATACATAGTAATTTCTAAAAAAAATAATTTCATTTATACTTTAGATTTTCGATTTCATATTAGATTCTAATCTAATATATATATCTTTTAAGTTCTTTCCATCCAAATGCCAAAAAAAAAAAAAAATATGGTAATTAGTATTAAAAAAATTATCATAGTAATTTCTAAAAAAAAATAATTCCATTTATACTCCAGATTTTCGATTTCATACTAGTCTAATATATATATACCAATTTGCTCCATCATAGATATGAACTTAAAATGAACTTTAAGAAAGAAAGATTTTATTTGAAGAAGTCAGGGATCACCTATCTATAAGATTTTTTTCAAAGCATATTGTCAGTACAACTACAGTATTTTCACTATTGCTATAGTATTGCTACAGTCACCCGTGCTGCTATAGTTTTTACTATTATGCATTGGATGTTCTGTCCTTCACTATTACTTGCCTTGGATGATGTCTTTTATTATTATTGTCTCGGATGTTGTCTTTTACTATTACTGCCTCAGATATTTTATTTTTCAATTTTATTTTTTATTTTTACCCTCCACCGCTTCAAAAATTAATCCAATTGCAATGAAATATTATCTGGAGATGCTGAAAATCCTATTTGATTATTTTTTAACTATTCCATTTGTGATCCTTAACAAAATTCTAATTTATTATTCCCGGTGTCTATTTCTGTTAAACTATCCTCATCATATACCATGATAAGGTCATTGTAAATATATTTGTAATTTTGGCACTTTTGATAGACTGATATTAGTTCAAAAAGATTTGTCTTTTATTTATGATCCTGAATAGCAAAAAAATTCTTTTATTAAAAGCTTTCCTCTCATTCTTTGCCTGGTCATTCTCCATATCTGGAAGATGAATTTACTAAATATTCATGAGGTTCAACAAAAGTTGATATAATTTTGAATTCTAGAATTTTTTTAAAGAATTCTGTAGTAGATATAATAGTCTTAATTATTTATGGAAGTTCCTTCTACTCTTCATAATGATGTGTCTGAATAATAATTCTCCTTACTATTTCGAGTTCTATAGGTTTTTCTATATTTGTTTCGAATGTCACAAACATCCTCTACCTTCTATTTGGCAGAGTGTTTAATTGTTTCTTTAATACATATGGTAGAGCCTTATCTTTATATATACTATCAAGGATTTTGTTTTGAAGATCTTTAGATAATAATGTTATTATCTTTTTTAAGCACTCCCTCTTTTTTGCTTTCTCCATACGAGGGAAGTTTATATTTTTGAATTTATATATAACTTCCAATATAGGATATAGATCACTATATTGTTCTGAGTGAAATTTTTTACAACGCTGAAGAAAATATTTAAAAAATTTCTCTTCGTGCTGGAGCTTCTTTGTAATATTATGAAGAGAAATTTTCATATAATAAATGTATGCTACTATCTCCCGAATAATATATATTAGAGAGGAGTTATGCTACAATTCTTTTATTATCTTATAGTTGCTTGTCGTCTAAGTTTTTTCCATCCAAATGCCAAAAAAAAAAATATCATGATAATTAATATTAAAAAAATTATCATAGTAATTTCTAAAAAAAAATAATTTCATTTATACTGCAGATTTTCAATTTCATATTAATCTAATATATATATATATGTGTAAATAAGAGTAATTTTTAAATAATATTTTTAATTTTTAAAAAATAATTAAAGTATAGTTAAAGAATAGTTATTCATTGTGCGAGAAAAATTATAATTATTGTTACTTTATAAAATGTTAAATAGAAATTTTTATAAAATAGTTATTTAAAATACTAAAATTATTATCTTTGAAATAAAATAATTACTCCATTCAAACGCACACTACAGTTAATTATAAGTTTTAAATATTTAATAATTAGATTAATTTATTTTTGACATTCAAGTAAAAAAAAAAACCTACAATAAATCGAAACAGCCAAGCGGGGGAGGGGGGCTCTGCGGCTGAACGGGTCGGCTGCGAAACCCTGAAACCCTGCAGTCTTGCCTCACGCTTTCAGGCGATAAACGGAGAGAGGCGTCCTTTCTTCCAAGGCTCGTGCGAGAACGGGGACTGCAAGTGCTGCTCGGGCTACATTCTACCAGTAGCAGCGGCGAAGAATGTTCTGGAGCTCGCTCATCTCACATTCTCGAGCAAGAAAGCTTTAGAGGTTTGAATATATCAACGAGTTTTTCATCATATGCCGCTAATAAGCCTGCGAATCCTCCATAAATTCAGCGAGTTTCCATCATATTACTCGAGTTGTCTTCTTTTCTTTTTTCCCCTGTAAGATGCCGTTTCCTTCTTTCAGCAATTATTTTTGTTACTTCGGTTTACGCTAAATTTTACCTTTTGTCAAAAAATTGGATGTGTGGTCGCTTGAATCATTTGAAAAAGTTCATTTTATAATCTAAAATTATTAACGTTAATGTTTGGGATTAAATTGTTTCTAGGTTTTTCATAACTGCTAAGTGGGGGAACCAGTGCCCGTTATATACTTTTGATTTCTTTTGTTATTTTAGCTTGTATTTTCATGTTGTCCATCTATCTCGATAGTTAAGGCCGTGTTTGGAAACATAGTAGGATAATTAGAAGTATAAGTGGCACATTAGGCCGCTTAAACTAAGCTAGTGGACTTAAGCTAATTTAAGCATAATATGTGTTTGATTTTCAAAATAGCTTCAAGCTGGGATAAGCTCGTGGAACCTGTTGCTTAACTTTTGCCTTAAATTTAGGAATGAAAAAAGAGGTTTATTACATGAGCTTTTGGGGAAGCATATTGTCAATCGAAATTTTTATGATGCAGTGAAAGCTTACTTGAAAGTAATTGCATGGAATATGATATATATAAATAAATAATGTGAAAATGATCAACACATCATTAAGGTAAGCTGATAGTCAAAATTCATGCCCAAGAAAATTCTAATTTTTTTTTATAAATTTTTTAGATTAGGTGGCCTAGGCCTTTTATATATCAAACAAATTTAAAATGGTACAACAAGTCCATCAAATAAGCAAGCTCCAAGCATAAACCAAATTACTCATGCAAACATTCAATTTCATGCGATTGGAGGAGATTTAAGCTCTAGATATCATACCAATTGTTTGCACATCACATAGGAGATCATGAAATTATCTAATTCAGATAAAAATTGTTGGTGAAAATCTCCTAACTTTTGTAGGCTAATAATATTCGTATCAAGTTTAAGAAAATCTAACCCTATGCATGCGATTAAAAATTATATAGGGGCATGAAAGTTTTCCTTTCAACAAGTAGCAAGAACTTGACATGAAACAATAATGATTTGGCTGGGGAACATGAAGGAATCTTAGGATAAACATGAGTAGAGCAATGATGATGCGGAGATCAGCAATTGGAATGAAATTGATGTAGATCTATGGCTGTTCATGCAAGAAATATAATAAAAAACAAGCAGATTATAGATTTCCAAAACAGTGAAAACAAGGGTGAAATCTGAAGTTTCAGTAAAATCAAACCTCTAAATAGATAATTCAACAAAAGCACCCTGGACTAAGACGACTTGTAGGCTCTCTGAAGTCTCTTTGGTGCCAGATTCCACCACTTGTGCTGAAACATGGACGAAGTACAAGTTCACTTTAGTAATCTGATTTAGATCTTTTCTTCCATTGTCAATAACCTATGAGGAATTTTGATTTTCATGTATATAGGAAACCCATTTCCCCCTCTCATGGTCCACAATCTCCTTAACGTTGGAGCTATCACATCATATGCTAGAGAAACTCAACCATTTTCAACATAAAATCGCCACAGTTGACATAGTTAATGTGTGGCTGCATTCCTTTGAAGGCTACAACAGGTATTCTATCCTAATCACATTGAGATTTGGGTTGATTTGGCATGATTCAAGGCGGGTTTTGCTGATTAATATTGATTGAAGATTTGGAGCTAATTTGAGAGACAAGATAATTTGCATTAGTCTTATGTGAGAATCCTTTAATTGGCATAATTATCTTTTTACTTAAAAACAAATTGTTCCATCCCTTTGCCTCTCTCTTCCATCAATCACTTGCCTTCGATTCACTGGCTCCACATGACTCTCTGCTTCTCGTTACTATGCCCAGGAGAGCTTGGGCCCGACTCGAGCCCACATTTGCGACTGCGTTCAGCTTGTCTGCTTCCCGCAATTGCTGCCAGCCCAAGAGAGCTTGGGCCTGAGTCGAGCCCACGTTTGTGACTGCGCTCAACTTGTCTGCTTCCCTCAATTGCATCCAACCCAATGCTACCACCCTTGTGCCTTGCATGCAATCGCGTTATTGCCCCGCCAACTAACCTATGTTGCACCACCATCCGCTGAGCTTGCTTTTGTGGTTCAAGTCTTTCAGCTCGTTAGGTCTGTGAGTCGACCCCTACTAGTCGCATGCTTCAGTGTGTGAGTCATTTGGCTTGTCGACTTGACACTTGCAACACGCATGATTCACTCTACCCGCCTGCATTGCAATCCTTACTCGATTCTTCATTGTTTGAAGGAAAATTGCAACTGGGTTCTCAGATCTTTAGCCAAAATTCATCAAGGTATAAGTCATTATCGAACTTATACTGATTGTTAAGTTCATAGAAATTATTTGCTCAATTCATTTATTTATTTAGCTCTAATTGTATGATCTTATCTTCATTTAGGAGATAATTATTGTTGGAATTAATTGTGAAATATATGCTCTTAGTTTTTGAGTCCTTGGATTTGATATGTTGATTTTTAAATCGACTGTTCTAACTTAAGTTGATAAATTCTTATTTATCATCAACCTAATTTAATTAAATTTTAAAATTGTTAATTTATAGAATTTAAAAATCATATTTATCATATTATTTTGTTTCAGAAAATATTTTGAGCTTAATTTAAATAATTCATTAGTTAAAATTGCTGATTTATATTTTAAAAAATAAATATTATTTTCTTTTTCTATCCCAATTAGCTTATACAAGACTATGGGTGGACATTCCTACATCATAACAACATCCAAATAAAGTGCAGCATATATGAAATAAACATAGTCCAAATAAACAAAATTAGGTTACTATGTACATACATGGATTGTGATAATGCTCGGCATTAGTCTTGTTTCTAGTCTGTTTGTTTATATCCCAACTATTAGGTGCCAGCATCACAGAGCATCTTTGTGACTTACTTGCAATCAGGTGTCCCAATATCCATGGTTGCTGAATGCAACAGTATAGTTCTTGAAGTCATGGCCTTACAACCGTTAGTGGACTGTATTTACTGTCTATAAACAATTCTGCACTTTAATCTTTATTTCCATCTTGCAGGTCTTCTGTGAGGGTTGGTTGCGTGTCCAGTTATTTTTTTTGTACACAGGTTTGAAATCTATATGGCTATCTAAGGAACCAGAGATCATCCTCTTTGATTTTCTTTCATGAGTAAGTTCATATCGACATAGTTGTGTATGGGTTTTTCATACAAGAAACATGAGTAAAAGAGATAGGAGCAAAGGGGGATCTAGGAGAAATCCTAATGAAGGAACTGCTGCTCGGACAAGACCTTTAAGTTTTGAAGAGATTATGTATAGAAGAAAGAAAAAACAGAATTTGGACATTAATGAAAATGACAGCAATATGAAGGAACCTTTTGGAAATGCTAACGGTGCTTGGGGTAACACTATCCCTGAAAACAGTCGCATTAGCCAGAAATCATCAAAGAGCACTGTTAAAGAAAGCTATAAAAAGGAACAAGCAACTTCTAAAAGTGATGGAGATCTAGAGGAGAGAAAAGTTGCAGGTATAAACTATTTAGAGGTAGGAACAAAGTCAAAGTCCATCCATAGCAAGAGCAGTAGAGATAAGATGATCAAAGATGACAAGCACGATTATCACAAAAGTAGAACTAGCTATGTTTCTGTACCTAAATCCCATAGGCTGTCTGGACGGAAACAGAACAATGACTCTGAGAATGGTAAATATGATGATCATTATAAGTTATTAAAGAGGGATGGAAAAAGAAAAGGTGATACTTACAATGATGGTAAGAGTATTTCAGAATATGATTCTTTTAAGAGTAAGAAGCATGATTCTTTCAAAGAGTGGCATACAAAAAATGTTGGACGAGATGATCACAAGAAATATCATCTGGAATCTGTTCGTGGTGATCCTAGGTTAAAAAGGAGAAGATCTAGGAGCCTGGAGCATGATCGAGAAAGAGGCAGATCTGCTTCATCTATGTCACCTTCACACACTCGTGCCTACCATGAACAGGAGTATGGAGAATCCTACAAAGAGAAGTCAAAGAAGAAGCACTCTGATAATGATACATATAGAAGTTCAGGTAATGCTAGACATTCTAGTGGACATCACAGGAAACGTGGGAGTGGGCTTGGAGGCTACTCACCTAGGAAGAGGAAAACAGAGGCAGCCATCAAGACTCCATCCCCAACTGTTCGTTCTCCAGAGAAAAAAGGTGCTACATGGGATCAGCCTCCTCCAGGAACAAGCAAAACTACCACTGGTTCCATAGTTCCAGATTTTACTTTGCCTGCTGATAAGATTGTTGAGGTTACATCTGCTACTCCTACACTAGCTACAATGAAGGTACAGCCTGCAACAGCAATTGACCCAGCATTTGTCTTTATTAATGCATCTGTTGAGTCTGTACAGCTAACCCAAGCAACTCGACCTTTGAGGAGGCTTTACATAGAGAACCTACCTCAATCTGCATCTGAAAAATCATTGATGGATTGCCTCAATGATTTTTTGTTTTCATGTGGGGCCTACCACATACAAGGAAGTAAACCTTGCATCAGTTGTATCGTATGTATTGACCTTACATTGTTCATAAATCTGTTCTTAGTTGGAAACTTGGGAGTTCTTATATTTCTGCTTATTTTGCAGATTAATAAAGATAAACTTCAGGCTCTTGTTGAATTTCTTACACCAGAGGATGCTACAGCTGCTCTTTCATTTGATGGTCACTCCTTTTCCGGGTCAATTCTCAAAGTAAGAAGGCCAAAAGACTTTTTTGACACAGCAGTAAGTTCCTCATTCTTGCTTAGCCATTTACTTCTATTTCTCTCTTTCTGCTTGGATTCTTTATCAGCTTTAGGAATGTTTGATTGTTTTTTTTGTCATATGTTCTATCCATATTATTCTACCATGCTGATCCTTAGTAGGCTTATCTAGTTGAATTTCAGGTTTACAGGTCAAATCTTATTGAGTCTTTTCTGAGCTTGACATCTACTTGACATAATGTGTTCTGTCAAACAATTTTCAAATTGACCTTAAACTGATTATACCCTTACAGAACTTTAACACAGATACTTAGCTGCATAATAGCTTCCATTGGTTTGTTTCTCTTAGGTTCTTAGTACATTTACTTAAATGGTAGCAATGGCTTCTGGCATTATTTTATTCTTATGTTATACAATAATGATTATGTAACTGGTTGAAAGGGTTGTATAAATCTAACTCCAACTCTCCAAATACTTTCGATAAGATTATTGATGAAGATTATATAACTATCTAGGTATACATTTAGTTTTTCCATAAGAGGTATAATATGATTATCTTTCCTTTCATAAACGCTTCTTTAGCTCATTATGTTTAAAGTTTGTTGCTGTCTTGAATTTCATGGAGGTGTTATATATGTTGGCTACATGCTAGGTTATCTTTAGTAAATTTTGTAAGTATGTTTGCATTAAGTTCACAAGCTATTTCAACAATATAACGCTGATGGATTTTCAGAAAATTGCTACTTTATTTTGTTTAAGCTAATTATATTTTATCTGGATTTGAGTTATCTGACATGGAGGGAGTGTTATTGGTCATGCCTCTAAAGAGGTATTGAGTTTGCTTGCGCTTAACAACAGAACTAAATTTCCAACGAAACCATTTATTTGGACTTTGAAGCTTTGGAGGAAATGCTTAAGAATATTAGATTGCATGCGTCTTGCTTAGTCGTAAGGATTTGACTCATGTTTAATGGTTACAATGCATTAACACAACATCTTGAATCATGAAAGAAGAAAATGGCTTTAAAAGAAGGTTTCATAAGATTTGATGCTTTGTTGTAATTAACTATTCTCAATAAAATAAGTATCACAGAGTTGAGGATGTTAAGATAAATAAGTAAAAAATACGAAAAGACACGGCAAATGAGCACATTTTTGAGAAGGTTGGAATAGTCTGAATTGAGGATAACTCAAAGAGAGTTGATTTAAATGATTTGGACATATACATTATAGGTCGATAGAAGTTTTAGTAAGAAGGGTTAGGTTGTTGAATTTTACCTATGTAAAAAGCGGAAAACTTAAGACCAAAAAATATGGAAAGAGATTATAAAGAATGACCTTCTCTTCCACTCTCTTTTTGTGTCGTTCTCTCTAACACTCTCTTTTTCCTCTTTTTACTTTTGTTTGTTCTTTTTCAATTTTTTGATCTTAGTAGTTAAATTAGAAGTTTTTTTTGAAAAGTGTTAAATGAGAAGTTATTATTTGATAAAGTGCAATGAAAACAAATGACTTATATAGTCGACTTCATCTAATAGGATAAAGTTTTGGTGGTTGTTGTTGTTATTGCTGTAATTAAGTGTTGTTATAGAGTTGAATATTGTAAGAACATCACCGGAAGCTTTATTTTCCCACAGATCTAAACAATCACAATTTGAGTTAAGAATCTTATCAATGAGGTGTCATGTTTTCTACTCTATTTAGTGAGATTGTTGGGAAAACGTCTGTGTTTAATCTGCTTGGCTTTGATGTTAAGAGTGAAGGTAACTAGTTTTGGCAGTTGCTATATTCATTTCAATTGGGATAAGACTATTAAGATCGTCATTTTTGGCCCCTAATACTTGTGACTCTTGATCTATATTCTATATAGAGCTATTTTGATAGTCATTCTGATTTGTATGATCATTTCAAGCCGTTGACATTGAAATTTTTCAAGCTTTTTCTTTTTTTTTCATATGCTTGGCACTACTTTATATTGGTGTAGTTGCAAAGTTGAGGTTGTGGTTGTGCCTACATCATATTAGTATCACATTAGGTTTCTATGTTTTTTCAGTTGTATGTGATTTTAGCTCATCCTTTTAAAAAATGAAAATTGCACATAATGAATTCAAATTAGAACGTCTTGTCATGAATATTATGCATAAATCCACAATTCCTGGATCACATACTGAAGTATTGTGCTTGTTGTATACCTGTAGTATATTATATGTGTTAGATGACTTGGTTAGTTTTAACTTGGTTAAAGTTACCCTTTCTGGTATTTTCCTTCTTCAGGTTTGTGCATGGATCTAAATAATTTTGAAATTTGGCCTTTTTGGTTAAAGAAGTTGGTTTAAGTTTAACCAAAGTTAAGATTAACCTTCGGGAAAAGAATTGGTTCCTTTCCATAAACTCTAGTGTTGAGGTTATATTATTATGACATTTTGCATAGCCATAATTTGTTATCATCATGTTTACCTCTTTGAGGTCCACGAAATTAAGAACCAAAATTGTTCACTCTCTACAACATTCAAGAACACGGCTAATTATCAAACTAGGAATTTTCTTCTGCATATGTTGATTAGTTTGCATTTAAATTTTTTTCTTATGCAGTTGAAGCGAAAGAAATGCATTGAAAGATATATCTGCTTGAAAATTGTTACTATCTACATAAGAAAGTATGAGTACTATGAAAATGTTAGTCTATGACGCATGGACATGTTATGGAACACATGGACATGATATGATATGACAATGACAAGGTGATTTTTCAAAACATAAGATACAAGCATGACACGTCAAATATAATAATAAAAGTAAGGATTCATACTTAAAAAATATACAAAATATAAAACAAATTTGAATTTTTGAGTACAAACAGCTTATGAGCAGAAGAAAATTGTCGTAGGATCAGGATGAGAACTTGAGAAGAGATATTAGCATTAAAAAGATTTGGGATATAGATTTAGATTTACTTTACAAAGTGAGTGAGAAAACAAGAAAAAATACAGTTTTATTTGTAGGACAACCACCGTGAGCATGACAATTAAAGGGGATAAAAGCTGTAGGCATTCAAGATGAGACAAGAAAAGTGGTGGAGCTAGAGTTCCAAATATTTTGCGATTGATTTATTTTCATGAGATTCGAGGGTGTTTGATTTAACTTATTTAGCTTAGAATTCTGACTTATATTAAATAAAATTTTAATAATTTTAAGAGAGAAATTTTTAGTTTTATTAAATAAAATATTAATAATACAACAACAACAACAAACCAGGCCTTTATTCCGCTAGGTGGGATCGGCTATATGAATCTTTTGTTTTTATTGCATTATATCAAATAATAAATTTTTATTAGCTTCAAATATATACGATCACTCCTTATAATTTTTGGCTGTCTTTTTTGGTCTTGCTTTTTTTTTTACATGAAAAATATTCAATAATTCAACTTTGTTATTGAATTTTTTATCGGCCTATGACCAATATGACCAAACAGCCATCTCTTTCTATGTTTATCTTCAATTGATGTTACTCCAACCTTCTTACAGATATACTTATTTTTCATTTTGTCTTTTTGTGTATACCCACTCGTCCACCTTAGCATTCTCATTTCTGTGGCACTCATCTTATTTGTGTGTTTCTGCTTTGTAAGCCAATATTGAGCATCATATAATATCACTAGACTAACAACTGTTTATAAAATTTATCTTTAAGTATAAGCGAATTTTTTTTATCATATAATACACCAGATATTCTTCTACTTAATCCATCTTGCTTAGATCCTGTTAATAATATCATTATTTATTTCACCATTATTTCGTATGATTGATTCAAGATATCTAAACTGTTTGCTCTTTTTAATAACTTAATCATCAATTGTTATCTCTCCATTACAAGTGCTCTTATGATTAAAATTACTCTTCATATATTCAATTTTTGATCTATTGAGACGAAAATCTTTAGATTCTAATGTATTTCTCCATAACTCGAGTTTCGCCTTAACAAATCTTGTTTTATTGATTAAGAGAATATCATCTACAAAAAGCATACACCAAAGCATTTGTTTTTAATGTGTCCAGTTATAACCTCCATAATTGATACAAAAAATATAAACTTAAAGCTGAACCTCGATGCAATCCAATTAAAATAAAAAACTTTTTAGTCAAATCCCCATATATTCGAACTTATGTAACACCTACTTTTTATATATCCTAAATAATTTGAATGTAAATAGTATAAATCATTCTTTCTTAAAATTCTCGAAAGCACTTTCTTTGGGATTATATCATAAGTTTTTTCTACGTCAATAAAAGACGGGCAAATTTTCTTTTCTTTTTCTAAATATCTTTATTAAATCTCTCAGTAAATAAATAACTCTCATAGTAGATTTTCTAGGCATAAAATCAAACTGATTTTGTGATACCTTAGTATTACGATGACATTACTCAGTCACCCTCTCCAATGTTCTAAAGTATAGCTCATTAACTTAATTTATCTATAATTAGTATAATCTTGTACATCATTTTTATTTTTATAAATAAGTACTAATGTATTTTTTTTTTGTTTATTTGATATTCTTTTAATCTTTAAAAAGTACTTATGATCCACATCTTTAATATATTTTACTCTAGTAAGATTTTTAGTCTTCTTATCTTTTACTTTAGCAAACTTGTGTATATGTTTTTCTCCTTCTTTAGTGTCTAATTTTTTATAAAGATCATAAAAAATTGACTTCTTTGCATTATTAACTATTTTCTTCATTCTCATCTAGTAATTTTGTACTTTTCTTGTATTTTTTCTGTTCACCACCAATCTTATTCATTGTTTGGAGCTTTTTCTTTGGATTTTCCTATCATATTTTTTGCAACCTTGCAAATGCAGTTAGCTCTCCTAACCACATAATATCAGAATTTTCTTCCAAAGATATTTTTATTCTCATTCTTTAGATTCTACTGTCGAGTTCGAGGGCATTATTTCGATTTACTATTCCTTATTCAGCTCTTTATTTAAAAATTAAAACCATTAATCGATGTTGAGTAGTCAAATATTCATTTAGAATGATTTTATAATTTTTACAGTTCATGCAATCTTATTTTTTATTAAGAAAATAATCATTTGTGTTCTTGAAGCTCATTCTTATAAGTGATAATATGTTCATCTCTTTTCTTAAATTAAGTATTAGCAATCAAAAACTCATAAGCTAAAGAAAACTCTAAAATTATTTTACCCTCTACATTAGTCAACCCCAAATCATACTCATCATGAATGCTATTAAATTCTCCAGTAACGCTTTCAATATGTCCATTTAAATCTCCTACGATAAATATTCTCTCCTTCTGAGGTATTCTTTGTACCAACTATTCTAAATTATTTTAAAAGTTTTTCTTTATACTCGCATTCAAACTTACTTGGGGGCATATACGCTTACAATGTTAATAGTTATCCCATTGATAATAATTTTAAAAATTATAATTCTATTTTTTATTCTTATTGACTTCTACTACATGATCCTTCAAACATTGAGAATTATATCCACTATATTCCTAGTTTTATTCCTACCAGAGTATCAAAATTTGAAGACTAAGTTATCAATTTCTTTTGCTTTTTTCCTAATCCATTTCATTTCTTGAAGGCACATAGTATTAATGTTCCTATGGATTATAATATTCACTAACTTCGTTAACTTGCTTGTTAGGGTGTCTATATTTCAAGTTCTTAATTTTATCCTAGTGTCTTGGACTAGCTTTTTTACCCGTATTTGTTTATGATGTGGGAACTCTTGCTCACTTATCACTACACTAGCCGACACATCTCATTGTATTCAGGTAATACAACGCATCGCTTTCAGGGAATGCCCTAGCCGTAACGCAATTTCTTAAAGAATTCATATCATGTTTGTTCGACAGGTTTTATGCTAACTATCGACTACCTAACGTAACCCTCCGCATTTCTTATTTGGGATTTGGGACCTGATAATAGCACATTAAATAAAATCTTAATAATAAAAAAAATAAATATTAATAAAAAGAATAAAAAGGAGGTAAAAGTGTTTCTAAGTTTTAATTTTTTGTTTAATATAATAAAAATATAATATTAATATTAAGGGCTTGTTTGGTTGGAGGATAAATTTGGGTAAGGAAAGAGAAAATATTTTATTTTATAGAGTTGATGGAAAAGAAATTTATTTTAATATTGGGAGGTGTGTAGGATGTGAAATAAAGTTGATTTTAAGGTTGGAATTTGTGTTAGATGTAAAATAAAGTTGATTTTTAAGGATGAAATTTGTGTTGGATGTGAAATAAAGTTATTAAAATTTATAATAAATTTAAAATATTATTATTATATTTTGTTGCCCAATTCTGGGCATTTTCCAAACAAGGCCTAAATGTATTCAATTCTATGCTATAGGTGTCCTATAAGTGTCTTAAAAACTCTTAAAAGTGTCTTGTATCTCAGAAGTGTATTGCATCTCAGAAGTGTTCTGAAAGTTCTCAGAAGTGTCTTGAAAGTATTTTAGAAGTTTTCTAAGGTGTTTCAAGTGTCCTCACGTATTTAAGAAGCATGCTTTAATTTTTTTAAATATTATTTTACTAGGACATGACATGTGACGTGTTTAACACCGTTTCTCCCATGCTTCCCTGGTCCACGTATTCGACATGGTCACAATTTGGCTTTTAGAAGTGTCCGTGTTTCATAAGTTGCTGTACATATCACTTAATATTTGTTATTTTCATTTTAGCGTCAATGAGCATGAGTAGTTACATTGAAATTTGTTTATTTTATTGATTTTTTCTTTTTTATATTGATGCTTCTCTGTCTCCATTGACCATCATTCATAGTTTCTTTATTTGTTTTCTTAAATATTGTGCATTATCCTAAACAACATGGTACAAGACATGTCTATATGGCACGAGGCTTAAAGTCAAGGTTCACTTTTATGCCTTAGCAAAGCTATTGGTGATTTTATGGGTTTACTCTTTTCAAATACATGGTGAGGGAGGGGATGGTGGCACATTTGGATTCGGGCTTTGTTATGCACCAATTTGGATTTGGGATTAGCTATGCACCAATTGAAGCTAGCGTATAATGTGATTACCATTTATTTTGATGCTTATTATTGTTGTTTCTCTGAAAGCTTCACATTTTGCTTATTATTTTTTCACTACTATAATCCAACTATTTTATTTTCCTATCCATAACCATTCTGAATATAGGTTTGTTTTATATGAGAATGCACTCTTGTTAATATTGCATTCGAATATTGACTTTATTTTTTATTGGTAGTTGCCAATATAGACTTGAATTGTTATTTTTAAGTGGCCTTATTTTTGGACATTAAACTTGATGGTTCATATCATGCATTGAGTTGAAAGTTCATTCCATCAAAGAAAATGTATTTGGAGGATAGAAGCTACGAATTAGTTCTTTGGATTTTTATGAGAGATTTTAGAAAGAACTTGTACTTCATTCACATGAGAATCCTTATGACGAGTGTCATAATTGATTTAATGCTTTTTCATTGCAATAGATAAGCCTGAAAATGGTTAATCAGAAAGTTTACCTAAATTGAAAATATATTCTGTAGGTGTATTTTGTAGTTCAAGGGCATCATGAGATTGTTTTTCTTTTTCCAAAATAAACCTGGAAGATATTTCACTATTTCTTAGAGTTGCCCTCAGCATTTCTTTTTTCAGTCAAATAGTTATGTTTGTGCAAGGTATGCTATGTTGATATTCTTGGATGAAATCTTATCTGACAACCATGTTGGAATCTCTTTTAAATAGGGTATTTGTATTGGGTGTGTCATTATTCACATTCAGGATCGTGACAAAGCAAGGAATTTTAAAGCGGACTACCTGGTGTAGTGCAAGATTGATGAAAGTGCTGCTTATTTCAGAACTAGTTACTGGTGGCCTATCGTAATGTTGGTAGAGTTTTTTCTGGTTACCTATCCTGTGGTGTTTGCTATAATTCGGGAGCAAATTGTACGAATGACACCAGATCATCTCCTTGTTAGGAACTTTATTACAAGTTTGAGGTTATTCTTATGGTGCAATAAAGTAACTAGCCAGATGTGCTAGGTTGCAAACAACTACAAGCAGCTCAGTTTTAAATTGATTTCTTTTATATTCTGAACTGTGATTATACATGCCAACGGCTACAAACAGCTGATACATGATGTAGCTCAACATGTGTCGGCTGTGCCTATGTATGTGGAATCTATAACCTTAATTCATTTTCGCTAATAGCTAAAATGAAAGCATTTTTGAAAGGTACTTTGGTTTCTTAAAAATGCAAACCATGTGTTTTAACTGGTGGTCATTAGTATTGCATTTGATAGTGTCTAATGGACTCATTTCACAAGTACTTTGGTAAAAGAAAATTTTCTGGACAAATGATGTGCTTTTGGAATTATATTTGACATCTCAATTAGCTATTCATAGATCTGTTAATCTTGATTTTAGCTTGGTTGGGAATATGATACATGCACCTTGTTTTGATGCTTTCCTTGCCCTATATCAGCTTTGTACCATAAAATTTCTTTTTGATTGTTTTTCTATTTGATGTCAACGTTCAATTATATTCTTGCATGAAATCCAAATAAAATTCTTAATTCTATTACTTTTCTGTTAAATGCTACTCCATCCCTAGCCAGTTACTCTGTTCTGCTCTTACGAGGAGACATACTTGAGTTAGTATGAAAGTTATGTTTATTTCTCATATTTAGTACCATATTGGGTCATTATTTGCTGCTTCTATTTGAAACAATCTGGCTAAGTTTTTAGATGACAAGAAGTGACAAAATGCCTCATAAAGATGATCCTGAATATCAGAATTGGATGATAACAATATGGCAGTACAATGACTTAGGTGATAAACTTTATGGCAATGAATAATGTAAAATATGGTGCATTTGTTAATGGACTTCAATTCAGGTGGTTGCCTACATTAGGAAAATTGCCGAATTGTGTCCTATTTTACCAATTTTTTCTTTTCAAGAAATCATTTTGTTAAAAATCTGAACTGATGTGTTTCTTCTAGCGTCACCCCCTTTAAAATAAGAGGTAAGGCAGATGCTTTCCAGTTTCCTTATGCAGTTTAATTTTAGAGGCCAAAGTTGGTTCTAGAGTCATGTTTTTTTAAGGTTTAGGCTTTAGGGTTTTCTATCTGTAAGATCATGAGAAATTCACCATGGATGATAACTTGAGTCAACTGGAACATAAGTACGACGCTTAAATTTCTAATAGTTATATTATCTATGGAAATTCCAGTAGTGGTGTAGGTTAAATTTCTCCTTTTATCTTATAAGAGTGTTCTTTGTCTATACACTGAACTAGTTGATGGCTCTAAGCAGTCTGAGATACCTCTACTGCTAGTAAACTAGCTCAATTTACCTATGTTTGCTTAGCCGGTTTACTTAAGCATACTAACGTTAATGATGGAAATCTATCTTAATACTTGTGTACGATGTGAAATAAAATTAGTTTTTAGTTTGGGATGTATTGGTTTTGAAATGAACTTTTTTGGGAAGTGTGTAGTGTGTAAAATTTAGTTAATTTTTTATCTTAAAATTTTTGTAGAATGTGGAATATAATTTTTTTCATCTTGGAGTTATGTAGGATGTGAACCATCAAGTTTATTTAGGGGACGTTTGGTTCATTGTTATCTTGGTGTTATGTTATGTAATCTAGATGTCATCTTTTGACTAATAATTTTATAATATAATAGAAGATTATTTGTAGATGTCATTAAACCAAACAATTACTTTCTTTAGATAATATAACATAACATCAAGATAACATTGAACTAAACGCCCCCTAGTGAACTGAGTAAACAAAACACATATGCCATTGTTTTAGTTCTCTTGAACTGAAAAGTTATCTAATTAGGTATCTTCCTTTTACAACTCTGCTATAAAGATTATGTTTTCTATGACGTATGCTGTTTTGAACTACATTGTATGTATTGTGTTTAATATGGGAACTGCTTGCCTTCATTACATCTCAATCTTTAACAAAAATCACATGAATCCTAGGAGATGTGATGAACATTGATAATACCTTGGATGTCAAACATTGCAAATGAATTTATCGAATGGATTGTCGCAATTTACTTGGAAGTTTGCTTTAATTGAACCATATACAAATAGATGCAACCTTTTTTGGTCTTACATTTGCTTTTCTTGTGTATGGGACCCTGTTGATATCTAACAAAATCATCTGTGCATTTTTGGAGAAGGATGCTTGCTATCGTATACACATAACTTCTAGATAAGAAAATTGATAACTATCAAATTAATGCTGATGGCTCTGAAAAAACATGTGCTACTATTTTTAGGTTATTCATGTATGATTTGCTTTTACCATTTATCGATCTTAGAGATCTTGTATGTTTGTCATGCATTTTGACTATAAAGGGATCAATAGATGGACTGATTCTGTAGTAAAGTTGTGCACCATTAGTTTGATTTTCATTGTGCTGATAGCTATTTCTTTTTCTTGAATATTGAGCTTGTGTTAAAAGGAGAAACATAATAAGTAATGTCAGTGATGGTAATTTCATCTTGAATTACCTTTTAAATGGGTCCTATAATTCTGATACTTCCTCCAAGGTTATATTCACAATTTGTGTTTTTTAATCTTCTATATCTATTTCTATTTGTTGTAGCAATGCTGTAATGGTATCTTGAAACATTTCTATTTGATCTAAGTGCATGTTGAGCATCCATTAGAACTAGTCCAATTTTGTAATTCTTTTTGGGTTGACCATAACCTTCTCAAGATCAAACATCCTACAAATAACTAGAGTTCTTATGTTGCAACCATCAATTACAATATGGGTTTTTATTTCCCATTTTCTTCATGGATTTCTTTTTTTTAATGTTTTATGAACACATGAAGTTCAAGATCCGAGTCATTATCATATATTTATTTACGTAGACTCTAGTAAACTGTTGTTATGATGGTAAAACTATTATCTTGTATGGTGCTTATTTTCTTGTTTTCAAAGGAGATGTTACCCTTGCAGATTGGCGTACCGGAGAAATCTGGGGATACGACAAGAGCAGTATCTGATGTTGTGATCAATTCCCCGTACAAGGTTCTGATAGCATTACCTGCATAGATAGATTTATCGTCACCTTTAAAAGAATTTTTGGGTTTTTGAGATCTCAAAATTGCAATTGTCACTACTATTTTATTTAGATTTCACAGTATTGTACTTTTTTGCACGCTACCTTTGCAGATTTTTGTTGGCGGAATTTCAGAGATGCTGTCCTCTAAAATGGTAAGATTTTAGAACTGTGAGAACTGTTAATTATGTTTGGTAGCTGTCAGGCTGTGAGAACTGTTAATTATGTTTGATAGCTGTCAGGCTTCCTATTATCCTAATAAAGATGGTTTTTCCCTTGTACCTACATGATCTTTCTTTGTTGTTTTTCATAGCTTATGGATATTGCCACTGCATTCGGCATTGTGAGAGCCTTCCACTTTGATTTTAGTGAAGAGCTGAATGGACCATGTGCTTTTCTAGAGGTATATGTAGATGCTGACTCTAGTTTAGCAGCATCAGTGTCAGTATTGTACTTTGTCATAAGGATTTACCGTACCTTCTAAATAATCTTTGGCAGTATGAGGATCATTCAATTACTTCGAAGGCATGTGCAGGGCTTAATGGTTTGAAGCTTGGGGGCTGCATACTGACTGCAGCTATAGCTTTTCCAGATGCTAAAGGAAATGTGGTAAATGTCCGCTTTTATGCAATTTATCTGTCAGAAATAATCTGCTCACTGAACAACACTTCATTTGCTTTGGTATATAGGAAGATTATATCAGTACTCCATCTTATTCTGTTCCTCCCCATGCAAAACCACTTCTTGAGGAATCCACAAAGGTCCTAAAGCTTCAAAATGTGGTAACGTCCTTCCTGTGACAAATCATGGAGTTCTTTAGTTGCAAACAGGATTACTATGCTTAGTTACTGGTATAAATTGTATTACACTGTAAATTTTGGGTAAATAGTTGATAAGATCCTCTAATTTTTCCCTATATGCAGATTGGTCCCTGATGTAGGGTAAATTTGGGATGAGTTTCTTTTGAGCTTAACTAATACAAATTAATAACATAAAAACTACTAAGACATTTTAACAAACACTTGGTATGTAAACTAAATAATGCAAAATGAAAACTAAAACTTAAATGCTAATGTATGTATTGGGCATCTCATCAAACATGTGGCGTGCAAGTGACGGGGGAGAGCTTCGCATAGAGGTTTAAGTAGGAATTAAACTCTAAATCATTAAAGTTTTTACATTCATGATATCATAAAAAATTTATACATGCTTATGCTCCATATCATGCTACCATCAATATACACCCACAAGAATTTATGCTAGAATTATGGAATCAAAAAATAAGCAAATAATTAGTAAGAATTTCATATAGATATGAGTCCAAATAACAAGGTTTCATCCGCATATGAAAATCCTTTGAATATTTAAACCATATGAAAACTTTTTAACATATGAGCATCAAATTTGAAAGAAAACACATAGTATAGGTAGATACTATAGACTTAAGCAAAAAGGCTAAAATAAAGGGGAAAACCACAAGTTCTAGGATAGATGATCAATCATACTGGATTGAAGTCCCAACAATTGGATTTCCTCATGGTGATTAGTAGTGGGCTCAACGACAATGGAGATCGGCGGTGATGGATGAAGGCTTGCCCCTCCAGGGTGGGGTTTCGATAGTAGCAGTAGGTGCTCGGGGGCGTCGGTGGCGATGGTTGGTCGGCGGCGAATGGTGATAGGAAAGGGAGGCTGAAAATGGCCTAAGCAAGGGAGATTCTCTCCTTCTTTCTCCTATTTGGGTTTGAAAATCCTTATCCTTCTCCCTAAAATTCATCCTAATAAATTTATGTTAATTTTTAAACAATCTAAGTCATGCATCCATAACCAACCTTGTCCAAGTTGTTGATCCCAAGCTTTAATCTTGACCTCTCATCAAAATGATTAAGTTGATGAGGGTAGATGTACGATAGGTCATGATTTGGGCCTTCATGTATTAAAAGCCCATATAATACCCAAAATCTAAAATACAATTTCACTACCAAAAAAGATCAGATTACACTCCCCCCTTCTCACCAAACCCATATAAAATTACATATAATTTTTCACTTATCCTCACAAAAATATAAGATCACTTCTCACTAAAGAAAAAAAGTAAGTTGGTCTAAATAATCATGAAATAAAATGCAATACAATATATAAATGTGAACAAATATGAAAATCATGCTTGAGTTGAGTATGTTGTCATCGTCAGAATTTGTATCGAAATCGCTCCCCATCAGTCCCTCTTGCTTCAAAAATAGTCAAATTTGTCCCTCTAGTGTATGAATAGATTTTCTGTTTAACGCGAATCATTAAAGATGGCATCATTGTGATGCTTTATACGACTTAATTGTCCTCTAACTAGGGTTGTGCTAAAATACCCGAAAAGCCGAGAAATGATCCAAAATCAAATTGAATCGACAAATTTTGGTTGGGTCTAAAATAGTTTGGGTCAGTTCTGGACTTTCATGTACTTAGAATCGATAATTCATGAGTTTAGGTGAACTGAACTGATTCGAAAAATATGTTTTATTTTCACAAGACCTAGTTGTTGGGTCGCAGTGGTAAAAATTGAATGCTTCGGATCGTGACTATAAACTCATAATTCACTTACTGATCACGACTCCAGCTTTCCCACCTCACTTGACTCGCTTGCCTCCCTATGCTTATGTGGCTACGGCTTTTATTCTCGCTATTTCGATGACCAGCTTTATAGATAGGCTCTTTAGCAATGTCAATCACGAAGCCTCTATGCGCGCTAAGTGTTTCTGCGATTGTGAGGATCATGAGGCCTCCACTTGGCTTCTACGTGTCTCCTATCTTCTTTTGCTTTGTTTTTCTTCTTTACCTATGGATTTCTCTCCCATGTTCTTTGTTTTATCCATTATTTAGGTCTATTCTAGTAACTAAATGCTTGTAGGTGACAATGGTGAGCTTCATGAAGTATTTCTTTCTTTTTCTTGCGTTCTTATTTGAGCTTTATCCTTCGCTAAATCATTTTTGGAGGCATTTCCTCAAGACTTTTACATAGGATTTCTAAAATCATGTATGGGACGCATTATTTCACTCTTAATTGCCCTTTGCTAGTAGCTTTTGTAGCCAATGAAATGACAAGATAAATTGCGGCCTGCCAGCGTCCTTCTTCAAGCATTTCCTGTATTTGTCCTGAAACAAATGCCATTACGTGCTCATTGGACCTAGATTTAGACCATGTATCTTGGAAGTGGTTTGGTCAGGTCCATAGGTATATGGGTCGAATATGGTTCTATATATAGTTATTGACGTAGGATGTAGGGGATCCCAAGAAACACCGAAAAAGAGAGAGAGAGTCCTGAAAGACGGCGACGCGCAGAGAGGTAAGCCTGTTAGTTAAGCTCAAAAAAGAGAGAGGAACACCCAGAGCAGCATACAGAGGTTTAAGGTGGTTCAGGGAGGAATTCCCCTACGTCCATCGGGCGATCCGCAAAAGGATTACACTATGGAAAAAGGATAGCCGTAAGGGCTAATACAATACTTAGAGAGAGGGAGAGAGAGAGAGAGAGCTCCTCAGTTGGGGCTTTAACACTATGTGAATAGGAAGACCAGAGGAAATGCTTGTGCCTCTGTCGTTCTTGCTATTTTTCTCTTATCTGATCCTCTTTTTCCTTGAAGCCTGTTCAAGGGCATATATAGGTGGTGGACAGTGCAGCTTCATTCTGGTTTTCCGGTTAAAAGGAGGTGAACAAGCACTGAACTCGCGCCGCTTGTCGGCCGCTGGAGGGACTAGAAGCAGCAAAAGGAGAGCGTGACCTTTTAATATTGGTACTACTTCTGGGGATCCGTGGCGGCTGAAGCATGAGAATGCTTGATTTGTGTGTCTAGAAAAGGTGTCTTGTACGGGGAATGGCGCGGTCGGGTCACGCTGACTGCGACAGGTACAATTGAGTAACATCGTCTTCGATGTTAGTAGGGATGGACCTGGCTCGTCGTGGACGAGACTTGGTTGAACCCTCGTGGTCGAGGTTTGACCGAGGTTTGAGACTTGCGAGAATAGATGAATGAATTAATAAATAAATAAGGGCTAAATGCCAGCTTAGCGTCATGTGTACGGTTTGGATGCAGCGCTGGAACCACGTGCTAACATCAGCCCCTCGCATTGTCAGGATGCGAATATTCATATGGGTCCTGGAATGCGAACCGACGTGGTGGTGGACGCGCTACCTAAGAACTGTTAGGATAAAGCTGGGGCGGCGTCCGCCGATCCGTATTCTCTTCCTTCATCCTCTAAAAATTCCTGTAAAGAAAGGAGCGAGCTGTTAGAGAGGGAGATGGTGCTCTGTCGAACTTCTCCCTGAAGAAGAGAGCCAGCGATCTTCCTGTTGGCGCCCGCCCTTCTGAGAAGAGGAGGGTTTTGGAGCCATCTGAAGGGTTGCCGAAACCGCCGGCTGAGAAGCCTGTTGAAGCGTTCCAAAAAGAGGAAGCGAGAGCTACGGTTGTGGATCTGGAGGCGGAGGCTCCGCTTGTCAAGGTTGTTGCGGTTCTGGCGCAGACGCTGGGGTCTGCGCAGGAGCTCGCAGAAGAGGTACAGAAGTGGTGAATGTCTCTGATTCTTCAGTCAAGCCGCCTCTGAAGACTGGAGAGCGGAAGGAGCTGATCTTGGTGGGCGAAACACTTGCGGGGGAGAGACTAGAGCCTGGGAGGATCTTGCTCAAGGATGAAGAGATTGAGCGGCTCCTCCCCAAGTTCGGGGTTCCTCCCGTAGGGGGTGTGAAGAAGACGCCCTTAGTGATTTGCGGTCCTGCTCCTCTTGGTGAACTAATCCCTCCTCCTGCTAAGGTGAGGAAGCCCTCCTTCCCTCGTCTCCCTCCGGCGAGTCTCCGGAATGACGAGGAAAAGGAAGAAAAAGGAAGAAAGGGGGAGGGCAGTAAGATGGAGGAGGCGACTAAGGGGAAGAAGGAGGTGCCTCCGCAGGTTGCTTCTAAGACCGCCCTTGGCATTGAAGGGTCAGGAGGCAAGGCGGAGGAGGGGATTAAGAGGAAGGAGAAGGCTCCTCCGGCTATTCCCAATGTCACCTCTGGCATTGAAGGGTCAGGGAGCAACCTGGGGGAGAGATTATTTGAAATAAGGAGAGAAGAGGAGAAGATCCTGGAGAGCACCTCCCAGGTTTTGGAGGTGGTGAAATCTTTGAAGGGCAAGGAGGAAGGGGAGGCTTGCCATCTTCGACGGATAGAGGAATTGGAGGGCGGTTTGTTGCAGGTCACAAAGCGCTCTTAAGGTGATCACGGAGAGGAGCTAGGGAAGTTGTATAAATTGGAAGACAAGTTGGCTTCCTTAGCTCTGAGCAACGCAGAGCGGGCAGGTAATAGTGAGGCTTCAAGAGGGGAGTTTCACCGTAGCCTATCGGACATGAGTCAAGTCCATTCTGCTTATGTCAAAGACCTCCAGAAAAGGATAAAAGGCCTGCATGATGAAAATGAGACTTTGAAAGAGGAAAGAGATTGGCTAAGGGGCGAGGTTGTGAAGGCCAGAGAGGCAACATCGGGGGAGAAGGAAATGGCCTTCGAAACTCGCCGCCAAGAGGAGTTGCTGAAGTCTGAGATACGCTCCATGCGCGCCTTGGTGGAAAACAGCGCTGGATGGAGGGGGCGGCGCATGGAGGATCTGGAGGAAGCGGTGAGAAGGGCGGTGAGCGTTATCAGCGCCTCGCCGGTAGGCCACCATGTGAAGAGTCAAGCGACCTTTGATCTCCTCCTTCAGACACTGGTTGATGCAAGTATCTTGAGGAGAACATCAGAGGTCCCGCGATTCTTCCCTTCTACAGCCCTAAGGGACCAGACAAGTTCTTCGACGCTGGGAATCATGGTCTAGAGGAGGTTCCTCCAGCTGGTTCCTACGTCGGCTGGGGGTACCATCTGGCTCTTTTACGTAGGAGTCCCGAAGAGGGCCAAATTACTCCTCTCGAGGCTAGATGACTGGGCCAGAGTGCTCCCCCCGAAGCCCAGCAGCAGGACCAGCCAAGGAGTCAGAAATGATTTGCTCCTGATTTCCTCTAACTCTTCAATTTTGAAGGAACGATAGTCGATGAGAGGAGTTCTGGTAGCTCCCGGGTGATCTGCTTCTGGTTGTAAGGAGTGTAATAGATTGGTCTCAAAGAGGAGGGTTCCCTCATATTTGAGATCAATACTATTACACTAGGTGTCTAAGTTCTGAAGCCTTGTAATTTTTTTGTTCTTCCTGTACTTCATGAGAGACATGTGAGAACAAAGAAATGAAATTTGTAACAAGTTTTGTCATTAATGAAACGCATTTTTCTTTCAAAAACTTGTTCTGAATGAATTTTATTTGCATTTATATCTTTTCTTTCGTGTTTGAAGAAGGCACCACGAGTTCAGAAAGAGAAAGAATTCATGAGTATAAGAAAGTATAAAGACTGATAAATTCTAAGTTAAACATGCGAAACCAACTATCGTCGTGCACGGGTGTATAAAACATCGAACAACGATAGAAAAAAGTGGTCATTCTGAAACATCGTGTATGACGCCAGGACAACGCTGGAAGAGGCGCTTTGATAACAGTGCGCCGCTTCGAATTCCGAACCTGTCAGAAAAAACGGATGGCCTGATCGTGTCCGGGCGCTGATCGATAGGATCAGACGGCCAGAAGACGGAAAGTCACGACTGTTCCCCACAAATCTTGTCATAAAAGGGGGGAAGTTTGGATCATTTGCCCATCTTCAAACCCTAAGAGAGAAAAAGAAGAAACCCCTGCTTCGCCCGTTGCGAAACCTAGCAACGGGGGGAGGAGAGATCGAGTGGGCCGAGCTGGCCGAACAATTTCAGAGGGACACTAGCTATCAGGAGTCTCTCCTGATGGTGCTCAACACGACGAGGGGATTCGGGGGGAATCCTAGCCTAATGGTCATCCCCCCTACCGCCGACTTCCGACCAAACAGTCCCCTTGAGTGCCGGCGCAACTCTCTCCTAACGCCGTCGCCTACGTGTACTCCTTCCTGAAGCTGCTGCAGGCTCAGGAGATACCGTGGACCTTGACGTTGTTCAGGAGTTTGTTTAGCTGGATGGCGGTGCCGGGGTACGGAGGATGCTTGGCTCTGAGATCGAAGACAAGAAAGGCGATGTTCGCAGGGGCGAGTAGCTCTCATTCGGACTGGAGAGACTACTACTTCTTCGTCGGAGGTGATTTGGGAATCCCCTTGACGCCCGGAGTGTGCCTTCCCGAGTTCATTGGCGATGCCAAGTGGATGGCTGGGCACGACACCTTGAAAAATTTGGAGAAGCTGAAGGGCAGAGCTGGCCCCTAAAGGATTTGCTTAGACACGTGAAGAATGACATTTCCCTGTACGCCAAGGCGTTGGGATATGTCATCTTCAAGGAGGTCGCCCCACCTCATGGTTCAGTTCTAATGAAGAGGGCCAGGAGGGGGCAGCCTCCTGCCATCCAGCTCAGTAGAGATGTCACTGAGGTGGAGGAGGAGGAAGAGGTGATAGAGGTTCCAGAACCAGTCTGCGGCGGAACTGCCGTCAACGTGGTGTCTTCACCTGAAGATGCCGCGGACAACAGGAAAACCTTGACCGAGGTGATGGAAGAGGCCGACAAAGGGAAAGGGCCCGCAACCTTGGTCAAGCCCAAGACGGTTCTTGGAAATGGTAAAGAGATCGTCATTGGGGGGGAGGAGGACGGGAGTAAGGCCGAAGGAGGCCATGAAAAGGAGAGGGCTAGCAGCCCCTGTCTGGACTTGATTCTCAGTGAGGTCCCTAAGAAGAAAAGGGTCCCCTCGAGAGTGCAAGCCCAAAGCCCCCATCGAAGAAGGGGAAAGGTGCAAAAGAAGAAAGCCTTGCTGCAGAGCGTCGAGCCTCCTTACAGCACCAACTTCTCGGGGATATTCGGAGACGAGAGTTTGCGGATTGCGGTGACGAAAGGAGATGAGAGAAGATTGACGGTCATCTCCCTGCCGTCCGCTAACCAAAGCTGCGTCTACAGAGGAGAAGTAGGTCTGGCCAGCGGAAGCGGCCTGGTGTCAAACGATTTGGAGGAGAAGTTAGAGAGGACCTCCACACCAGAGCTCTACTCAGGCTTTGCCAATAGGATGGCCACGATAAGGATTATCTCTTCAAATCTCCTTCCCTCGATTATCTGTGCGCACCGACTCCGTTTCTGTTGTAGATGCTTGCCCGCTTGCTAGTGGCTTTGAACAGGGCCTTGAGGACAGAGGAGCAGGTACTGGAACAGGGTCGCCAGCTTCATCAACGGGAAGAGGAAATTGAAGCCTTGAAGCAGGAAAAGAAGACTAAACTGTAAGAGGAGCTTGCAGTTTATAAATCCGCGATGGGTGCGCTGAAGGCTGATAATAAGGCCCTGTAAGAGAAGCTGGACAAAGTCGCCGGAGACCAGGAGGTCATTGCTGTGGAGAGGTCTGCGGCGGCTGTGAAGGCCTATAAAACAAGCTTACCCTGTAGAAAGGAGAGGTTAGATGGGATCAAGCGGGCATGGGAAGGATTGACTTCCACTTTGATCCAAGGGGGCAAGATTACTGCCTCTGACCTTGGAGAAGTGGATCCCTTTCCTTGTATGGCCGTTGATCCTGTTTACAAGGAAGAGGGGTTGGATTTGACTGACGATCTTATCCAACAGATTTTTCATCTTTTGGATGGGGCCAGTGAAGGCTAACCCGCTTCCCTTGTAAGATCAATTTGAAAATACAGAAATAAAAAAACTTGTTTTCTTTTGCGTACTTGCCTGTTCTGATGTGTGTGAAATAAACATGTACCTTTGTATGAAGCTTGAGATATTCTGATTGTAACTCTATGAGAAAATCCCTTATAACAAGTTAATAATAAAGGATTTTGAGTCACATAGAACATTCCCAGTTTGAATTTTGAAACTTTATAAATCTGCAATGATAACAGGAGAAATCCCGCCTGGGAGGAATTATCTGACCCAATGCCAAAAGGATTTGGAGCGTCTGAAACATCGTGGCTGATGTTTGTACTTGAGGCATGGGCTGACCCCGGGGGTTTCCTAATTCTGGCTTAAAATTATACTCCTTTACGCGCCTGCATAGGAATGAAGTAATAATAGTAGTGGAGATGCTGCCTCGGAGGAGTTATCTGACCCAATGCCAAAAGGACTTGATCGTCTGAAATACCGTAGAGATGTTTGTACTTAAGGCAAGGGCTGACCCCCGTTAGAGCGGCAGATCCTAGTGGGAAGCGAAGGCACTCAGCTTAGGGGGGACCTGTATTATGAGTAGATAGCAGGGACTGCCTTAAGGTTACGAACAGGCCTTCGGACCTTCCGCTAGTCGGATGGGCTTATGGAAAGGTTCTAGATGTAAGTAGGAGACCCCGTCTGCCAGGCCTAACTAGGCTCGGTGACTTCCGTTTATGGGGAGTGAGTATAACGAATCATTATGTACGAAGCTCGAAAGCCTCGAGGACGATGCTCGAGAGTGAGGTTAGGATCATACCTGAGTGATAAATAATAGGTTGATGAATACCTCAATATGAATTAACAGAGATGAGAGAACTCCTAAATTCAAAATATATTCTCTGGGAGAGTATAAAGAAATCCAGATATATTTTGGAAGAACCCAGATAGACCTGTTAATAAAGGATGTCACATGAATTTGTATAAAGAATTCCTGAGTGAATCTGTACAAATGAATCCCGTATAGGAAAAATAAAGATGGGCTGTTGCCAAGGATTAGGCATAAAACTTCTTCAGATCATCCCCGCTCCAAGTTCTGGGGAGTTGAGTTCCTTCAGAGGTCATGAGGTAATATGCGTTAGGTGCAGCAACCTCGCGCACGATGTAAGGTCCTTCCTAGTTGGGCTCAAGTTTGGGAACCCTAAGTTGCTGCCAGCAAGAAGTCGTCATTTGAGCACCAGATCGCCTTGGATGAAAGCCCTGGGTTTAACCTTGCGGTTGAAAAATCGTTCAATCCGGCGCTTATGCTCCAGGCGCTTGAGTGCTGTCAACTCTCTTTTGCTCCAAGAGATCCAGGTCAACCCGACGTGAATCGTCGTTTTCATCCATCCAGGTTTGGAAAGCTTCGGGTTCGAAGTTGGCTGCAGCCTCTATTTTGGGGGAGAAGTGTTCCAGCTCAATGGGTATGACTGCGTCCATCCCGAATGATAGAGAGAAAGGAGACTCTTGAGTAACCTTAGAAGGAACTGTGTTGTAAGCCCAAAGAGTGCCTGGCAATTCATCTGGCCAGCGAGCCTTGGCACCGTCGAGGCGCTTCTTTAAAATGTTCAGGATGTTCTTGTTAGCGGCTTCTGCCTGCCCATTGGTGTGAGGGTGCCAAACAGATGCAAATTTGAGGTTAATCTGATACTTGCTGCAAAAGTCGTGGATTCGCTGATTGGTGAACGGAGTACCGTTGTCTGTAATGACTGTCATGGGCACGCCATACCTGCAGACGATACTAGCCCACAAGAAGTTCTCGACATTCTGAGTAGTAGGCTGAGTAAGTAGCTTGGCTTCAATCTACTTCGTAAAGTAGTCGACAGCAATCAATATCCATTTGTAGTTCCTCATGGCCGTAGGCATTGGGCCTAGAAAGTCCAGCCCCCAAACAGCGAAGGGCCAAGATGAATTGATGGGTCTGAGATAGTCGGCGGGCTGCCTTTGCATGTCAGCATAGTACTGGTACTGAGAGCACTTTTCTACGAACGCCTGGGAATCCTTGTGGATATTAGGCCAGAAGAATCCCTGGCGTAGGATTCGCATGACCAAACTTCGGCCACGAGCATGAGTTCCACACTCCCCTTTGTGAACAGCCTCCATAACTTCTTGGGCTTCCTCAGGTCTCAAGCAGTTGGCGAGGGGCCTGGGATAAGACCTTCTGTAGAGCTCCTCATTGATGAAGACGTACTTGGCGCACTCAAGCTTCAGTTTTTTCGCCTCCTGCCTGTTATCAGGTTGTCCCTTTTTTTAAGTAATTGAGGATCTTGTCCATCCAGCAGGGCGAAAGCTCCTCAGAGTGGATTTCTGCACACTCAAAATTGGGCTTATCGAATACTCGAGTTCGGCGGAGGTCGGGGAGCCCCCCTTCGGTCTGCCACTTGATTCTCTTCTCTAGGAATGTGCACTAAGGAGAATTCTTCAGACTGAGTGATCAAGGACTGGGTCTTTTGCAAATATTTTTCAGGACTTCGTCCTTTGTTTCGCAAGTGCGGTTCACTTGGTTCACGACCAGTTGCGAGTCGCTGAACACCTGTATGCATTTTACGGTCATGTTGAGCGCGAAGTTTAGTCCTGCGATGAGAGCTTCATATTCTGCTTGATTGTTAGTGGTCCTGAACTGGAGGGTTATGACCTGGTGCAAGGTGGCTCCCATTGGACTGGTCAGGAGAATTCCAGCCCCCTGGGACCGTGATCCAGATGCACCATCGACATGAAGGGACCATGGCGCGGCTCGATGTTTGGCAGGCGGTGGTTCCGAAGTAGAAAGTTCTGCGACGAAGTCGGCCAACGCCTGAGCCTTGATTGTTGTTCGTGGGACATACTTGATATCGTACTCGCCCAGCTCGATGGACCATTTTGAGGAGCCTCTCCGAGACTTCAGGAGTATGCAGTATCTTTAAGAGTGGCTGATCAGTGACCACTTGGATAGTGTGGGACTGGAAGTAGGGACGTAGTTTTCTTACTGCCATAAGAAGGGTTAGGGCTAGCTTTTCCAGTGTGGGGTATCGGCTCTCAGCGTCTAGGAGAATGTGGCTGATGTAGAAGATAGGATGTTGTACCCCCTTATCATCGTCGACGAGGACAGCTGATACCGCGGTGTCAGTCATGCCTAGGTACAAAGACAAGAGAGCCCATTCCTTTGGTGCCACTAGTATCGAGGACGAGTTAAGATACCTCTTCAGTTCTGTGAACGCAGTTTCACATTCAGCAATCCACTGGCCCCTTTTATTGTTGCGCAAACATCGAAAAAAGGGTGAACATCGGTCCCCCAGCTTTTGAGATGAATCTTTCGAGGCTGTTAATTCGTCCTGCCAGCTTCTGAATTTTCTTAGTCGTTTTAGGAGAGGGCATGCTCAGAATCGCCGAAATTTTGTCTGGATTAGCCTCTAAACCTCTGGCCGAAATTAGGTAGCTCAGGAACTTCCCTGAAACTGTGCCGAAGGTGCACATAGTGGGATTGAGCTTAAGGTTGAACCTTCGGAGGCATCATAAGGTCATGATGGCATCATCTTTTGATGTTTCCAAATGAGGAAAAGACCTAATTGTCTTCACTGAAATACTAAAGAGTCCTATTTTGATTTTTTGGAAAATGTGAGGGATCCATTTACACATGAGATTAAACTAAAGAGACCTGTTTACTATTTACCTTAAATTTGAAGGCTCAACTGAGTTATATTTTTTCATTTCTCCACCTGAACTAGTTCGATCAGGATTTATCCGTGTCCGAAAACGATTTGGAGGAAACACTGGAGGACATAAGGATAGAGTGTGTCAGGTATATAACATTTTCATCTCTCTACTTTTGTTTAGTTTGGTATTGGTTGTGCCGCAGATTGTCAAACGTTCTTTTCATCTCATGTTGTTACAGGTTTGGAACTGTCAAGTCTCTGAATTTCGTGAGGCATAGCATCAAAGCTAATGAACCCATACCTGAAGCTTCCGAAGGGAAGCATCCTGTTGATTTCATACTTCTTTCCAGCGCAGATGATTCTGGTGGAAATCCAGAGAAGGGAGAGATGCATCTGGTGGACATCAAGGAGGACTCGGCCCCAAATGATGTGGAAGAGCCCAACTATGTCAGAGAGGAAGTACAAAACGAAGGCGATGAAACTAAAAAAGGAACTGAACAGCCAAAGCAACTGCTAGACATTGACGAGGCTGCAAATGTTCAAACTGATGAAGACCATCAGAAAGATGCAAATCCCATCCTACCCGCAGCAACAGCTTTGGATAATGCCTCATCATCTGAAGGTATTACTGTTGATAAGAAAGAAGACAAAGGAAATGATGATGAAGTCATAGTCGACAAAACAAATACTACAATTCTAGGAGGGGAAAAGACTCTTGACCTTCTCGATATCTTTGAACCTGGCTGCGTTCTTGTGGAGTTCCAAAGGAAAGAAGCTGCTTGTCTAGCTGCTCATTGCTTGCACGGGCGATCGTACGGAGAACGTGTTGTTGCAGTAGACTACATCCGTCATGACCTCTACCTGAAAAGGTTTCCAAAATGAGCTTCATAGATGGTTGGAAAGAGGCAGTTGAATCTCTTTTTTTAAGTTTCTCTGGCTGAATTAGCTGTGTACTTTAAGAGAGAGAGAGAGAGAGAGAGAGAGAGACTGGATTGTGACTTCAATGATTCCTTACAAAATGAACATTTTTAAAGTTCAAATATAAGATACTGTTTAGCATTAATGAGCAGCAAAGCTAGTCAACTAGCATCATTATTAATGGGGTAAATTGCAGTTTAGTCTCCCAATTTTGGTATCCTTGGGTGCTTTGCTATCTTGTTTTTTAACTAGCAGCTGTCACGCTGCCTCCCTCCCTCCCTCCCTCCCTCCCTCCCTCTCTCTCTAAAGCAGAAGTTTGGATGAAAAATATTTTTTTTCAGTTCGTAGAACTTATGAATTTCTCAGAACGGGGGGAATAAAATTCGTACAAACTCTATACATTTTTGTAGTGGTCATATTTTGTTTCTATTCTTGGATATTCGTGTAGGTCTCAACTATCAGATAATTTTAATTTAGATGTTATTTAGGAGGCATTTGATTTGATGTTATCATGATGTTATATTATGTAATTTAGATGTCATGATATCTAAATGTCATTTTTTAACTAATAATTTTATAATATAATAGAAGATTTTTTGTAGATGTCATTAAACAAAACAATTATTTTCTTTAGATAATATAACATAACATCAAGATAACATTGAACCAAATGCCCTTTTAGTTCAATGTTTGGTGCTATGTCATGTTATTTATAGAAATAATATATATAAATAATTTCTTAAAATATTATAAAATTATTATTTAAAAGATGATATTTAGATATTTAAATTATATAATATAATATTAAGATAATGTTATACCCAACGCTCTTAACCCTTTCTGTTTAAAAAGGTTATTTTTTTTTTAATTTTTAATTTAAGTAGAGTTAAAATAACATAATTATTGACGTAGGATATAGAGAATCCTAAGGAACACCGAAAGAGAAAGAGAGTTCCAGGAGACAGCGGCGCGCAGAGGGGTAAGCCTGTCAAAGGAAGCTTAAAGAAGAGAGAGGGAGAGAGAGAGTTCGGGGCATCCAGAAAAACACACAGAGATTTAAAGTGGTTCAGGGAGGAAATCCCCTACGTCCACCGGGCGATCAGCGAAGAAGGTTTACTGACGGAAGAAAGTAGCCGCGAAGGCTAATACAGTGCTTCTGGAAGAGAAAGGAAAGAAGAGAGAGCTCCTCAGTTGGGGCTCTGATACAATGAGGGTGGAAGAATTTGGGAAGTTGCATGCACCCTGGATGTTCCTCTGATTTCTGATCTTTTGTCCTCTCTCCGATTGGTCCCCTTTCGCCTGGAAACTGTTCCAGGGTATTTGTAGGCAATGGAGTGCATAACTTTATCCTAGTTTTCCGGAGGGAAGGAGGTGGACAAGCTCTGGGTTTGCGCCGCTTGTCGGCCGTCGGAGGGGCCGGAAGCCGTGAAAGGAGGGTGCCATCTTTTAATATTGGTACTTCCTCTAGGGATCCGTGACGGCCGGAGCATGCAGATCCTCGGTTTGTGAGTCTGGAAAAGGTGCTTTGTACGGGAAACGACGCGGTCAGGTCAAGCTGATTGTGACAGGCACCGCTCTGTAACGTCGTGCCCGACGTTACCAAGGATGATCCTGGCTCGTCGTGGACGAGGCTAGGCGAATACTCGTGGCCGGGGTTGGACCCGGTCAAGAACCTGCAAGAACAAAGGAGTTAGCAAATGAATGAAAGTAACTGAAGGCCAGCCAGGCGTGTACGGCCGGGATGCAGCGCAGGATCCACGTGTTAACATCAGCCCCCCGCATTTCAGGGCGCGAATATTGATATGGGTCCTGGAATGCGAACTGTCGCGGTGGATGCGCTGCCCGAGGCCTGTTTAGGATAAGATGGGGGCGGCGCACGCCGATTCATATCCCCACCCTTTGTCTCCTGAAAATTCTTGCAAGAGATCTTGTTAGAGAAATGGCAGAGAAGATGAAGTGGGCGACCCTAGCAAGCGTTTCAAAGAAGAGAACCGGTTTATCTCCGGCTGATGTTCCTCCTCCCGAGAAGAGAAGGCTTTTGGGACCCTCTGAAGGGTCGTCGAAATCGGCGACGGCAGAACCCATCAAGGTGCCCTTATCGAAAGAAGTGGAGCCGGGGGCGAATGCTCCGGTGGCTAGGGTTGCTGTTGTTCTGGCGCAGGCGCTGAAGTTAGTGCAGGAGTTAACGAGCACAGATGTGGTGGTTGTGTCCGACTCTCCGGTCAAGCCGCCTCCGAAGGCTAGAGAAATGAAGGAGGTGGTCTTGGTGAGCGAAACACCTGCTGGAGAGAGGCTGTCGCCAGGGAAGATCCTGCTCAAAGATGAAGAGGTTGAGCGGCTCCTTCCTGGATTTGGGGCCCCTACCGGAGATGTGAAGAAGTCACCCCTGATGATTTGTGATCCTGCTTCCCTTGGCACCTTAATCCCTCCTCCTGAGAAGAAAAGGAAGCTTCTCCTCCCTTCTCTTCTTCCAGCGGGCCCCCAAAATGATGAGGAAAAGGGAGAGAAGGGGAGGAAAGAAGAGGGCAGCAAGATGGAGGAGGTGACTAAGGGGCAAAAGGAAGTGCCCTCCCGGATTGCTCCTGAAAGTGCCCTTGGCATTGAAGGGCCAGGAGGCAAGATGGAGGAAGCGATTAAGGGGAAGGAGAGGGTTCCTCCAGCTACCTCCAGTGTCGCCTTTGACATTGAAGGGGCATGGAGTGTGCTGGGGGGAAGGTTATTCGAAATAAGGAGGGAAGAGGAGAATATTCTGGGGAATACCTCCCAGGTTCCTGAGGTAGTGAGATCTCTAAAAGGCAAGGAGGAAGGGGAGGCCCGCTACCCTCAGAGGATAAAAGAGCTGGAGGGCGCTTTACTGCAAGTCACAAAGCGCTCTCAAAATGATCATAGGGAGGAGCTAGGGAAGCTGTACAAACTGGAAGACAAGTTGGCTTCCCTAGCTCTGGATAATGCAGAATGGGCCAATAAGAGTGAGATTGCGAGGGGAGAGTTCCACCGCAGCCTTTCGGATGTGAGCCGGGCCCATTCTGCTCATATCAAAGACCTCCAAAAAAAAATAAAAGAGTTGGATGATGAGAGGGAGGCTTTGAAAGAGGAGAGGATTTGGCTAAGAGATGAGCTAGCCAAGGCCGGGGGGTGTCTTCGGAGGCGAGGGAGGCGACCTCCGAAGCTCGCCGCCTGGAGGAGTTGCTGAAGTCTGAAATTCACTCCTTGCGAGCTCTGGTGGAGAACAGCTCTGGATGGCGGGGACAACGCATGGAGGATTTGGAAGAAGCGGTGAGGAGGGCGGTGAAGATAGTCAGCGCCTCACTGGTGGGTCACCATGTGAAGAATCAGGCAGCTTTCGATGTTCTCCCGTAGACATTGGTCGATGTAAGTATCTTAAACCAGGAGAACATCAGGGGTCCTGCGGTTCTTCCCTTCTGTGGTCCTAAGGGACCAGATAGATTCTTTGACGCCAGGAGCTATTGTCCAGAGGAGGTTCCTCCAGCAGGGTCCTACGCCGGCTGGGGATATCAATTGTCTCCCCTTCGTAGGAGTCCTGAAGAGGGCCAAATCACCCCCCTCGAGGCCAGATGGTTAGGCTGGGGTGATCCTCCCGAAGCCCAAAAGCAAGATCAACCAGGGAGCCAGAAGTGACTTGCCTCCACCCTCAGATAGTTTCTCAGCCTAATCATCAACGTAACATTTGAAGGAACCATAATTGAGGAGAGGAGGCCTGGCGGTTCCCAGGGTGACCTGCTACCTGTGGTGAGGAGCGTGATAGATTGGTTTCAAAGAGGGGGGTTCTCCCATCTTTGAGGTCAAAGCTATTACGTTAGGTGTCTAAATTCTAAAGTCTTGTATTTTCTTTGTTTTTCCTGTACCCAAGAGAGGAACATGTAAGAATAGAGAAAATGAAATTATAACAAGTTTTATCATTAATAAAATGTGTTTCTCTTTCAAAAACTTGTCTTGGATGAATTCTGTTTGCGTTGCCTCTTTTCCTTCGGGTTTGAAACAGGTACCTCGAAGTTGGAAAAGGGAGAACAAGAAATCATAAGTGAAAGTATAAAGCCAACGGTAAATTCTAAGTAAAAAGAGAAATAACTATTCTCGTGCACGATTATAAAGTATCGGGTTATTGTAATAAAAACCAGTCCCAACATATCGGGCACGAGCTGTTTAACTGTCGTGCACGACAGACGATGAAACGGGAGGAAGCGATGCTTCGAAAACTGCGCGTCGCTTCGAATCCTGAACCTGTCAGAAAGTGCGGACGGTCCAATTGCGTCCGCGCGCTGATCTAAGAGATCAGACGGCCAGAAGATGAAAAGACACAGCTGCTTCCCATAAAAGGCTTCCCCAAATGGCAACTGGCGTACCTGTTCATCTTCCAACCCTAAAGAGAGGAGAAGAGATTTTGCCCCGTCCCGAGCGAAATCAAGCCATGGGAGGAGGAGAGATTGAGTGGGCCGAGCTGGCCAACCAATTCCACAAGGATACTAGCTACTAGGAGATTCTCCTGATGGAGCACAAAGTGCTCAACACGACCAGGGGGTTTAGGGGAAACCCCAACCTGACGATTATCCCCCCTACAGCTAACTTCAGACCAAACAGCCCTCCCGAGGGGGAGGTATGCGTATACCGGGCACAGGTGGAGTACGGCTTGATGCTGCCGCCGCAACTGGAGTTTAAGGAGATTCTGAACTCCTTTCAGCTTGTCCCGGCGCAACTCTCCCCCAACGCCATTTCCTACGTATATTCCTTCCTGAAACAGTTGCAGGCTCAGGGAATACCGTGGACTCTGACGTTGTTCAGTTGGATGGTGGTGCCAGGGTATGGGGGGTGTCTGGCCTTGCGGTCGAAGACGAGAACGAGTAGTTCTCACTCCGACTAGAGGGACTACTACTTCTTCGTCGGAGGGGATTTGGGGATCCCCTTGACGCCCGGGACGTGCCCTCCTGAACTTATGGGCGATGCGAAGTGGATGGCCGGTTCAGCCACCCTAAAGACTTTAGAGAAATTAAAGGGGCAGAGCTGGCCCTTGAAGGACTTCCTCAGGCATGTGAGGAATGATGTATCCTTACATGCCAAGGCGTTGGGATATAACATCCTCAAGGAAGTCACCCCTCTTCCTGGCACAGTTCTGATGAAGAGGGCCAGGAGGGGGCAACCTCCTGCCACCCAACTTAGTAAGGAGGTTACTGAGGTGGTGGAGGAGGAGGAGATAGGGGTTCCGGAGCCAGTCTGCGACGGAATCGCTGTCGATGTGGTATCCTCTCCTGAGGATGCTACATACGACATGAGAACTTTGGTTGAGCTAGGGTACACAGGAAAGGGGAAAGGACTCATGCCAGCCGCCAAGCCTCAGGCAGTCCCTAAAGGTGCCACAGGTATTTTCATAAGGGATAAAGAGGAAGGGAATAAGGCCGAAAGAGGCCAAGAAAAGGAGAAAATGGAGGGACCCTGTATGGAGTTGGTCCTCAGGGAGGTTATCGGAGAGAAAAGAGGTTCCTCCGGAAGCCCAGGTCCAGAGCCCCCACTAAAGAAGGCGAGGAGTGTGGAGGAGGAAGGCTTTGCTGCCGGGGGAGAACATGATTGGCAGCGGAGCGTAGAGCCCCCTTTAGCGCCAACTTCGTTGGACTCTTCGGGGACGAGGGTATAAGGATGTCGGTGAGGACGAAAGGGGATGACAGAAGGCTGACTGTCGTCACTGTGCCAACCTAGACTAAGGGTTGCGTTTACCGAGGAAAGGTAGGTCTGGCTCTAGGGGGCGGTCTGGTGTCGAAGGATTTGGAGGATAAACTGGAGAGGACCTCCACACCAGAGCTCTACTCTGGTCTAGCCAATAGGATCACCACAGTAAGGTTTTTCTCTTAGGCCTCCTCTTACGCCTATTCTCGTAAGCTGACTTTATTCCATTGCAGATTCTTGCTCGTCTGCCGTTGGCTCTGAACAGGGCCATGAGGACCGAAAAGCAGGTGCTGGAGCAAGGAGGTCAGCTTCATTAGAGGGATGAAGAGATTGAGGCCTTGAGGATTCAGCTGGCGATGAATTCCTCTCAGTTTGATGCCGCCCAGGAGGAAAAGATTAAGCTGCAGGAAGAAAAGGCCAAACTGCAGGAAGAAAAGGACAAACTGCAGGAGGAACTTGCAGTTTGCCAGTTTGCCATGGGCGTGATGGAGGCTGACAGTAAAGCCCTGCAGGAGAATCTTGCCAGAGTTGCCGAACATCAAGAAGCCGTTGTCGCAGAAAGGTCTGCGGCTGCTGTGGAGGCTTATAAGACGAGCTTACCTTGCAGAAAATTAAGATTAGAAGGGATCAAGCGGTCATGGGAGGGATTGGGTTCCACCTTGATCCAAGGGGGCAAACTCACTGCCGCCAAATTGGGAGAAGTGGATCCTTTTCCTTATATGGCCACTGATCCGACGTTCAGGGAGGAGGGTTTTGACTTAACTGATGACCTCATCCATCAGGTGTTCAACCTTTTAGATGGGATCAGTTAAGGCTGATCCCTTCTCCCGGTTAGATGGGTGAATTGTAATCTCAATTTTTGTAACTTTTGAAGATTTAATGGAAAATTTGCTTTGCCTTTCATACCTGTTTTGTTCTGATGTGCATGAAATGAACAGGTACCTCTATATGAAACTTGGGATATTCTGATTGTAATTCTGAGAAAACCCCTTGTGATAAAGTAATAAGGAACATGGAGTCACATAGAATACCCCGAGTTTGACTTCTGAACCTTCGTAAGTCCGCCTAGGGAGTCATAATAATAGGAGAAATTCACCTAAGAGGTATTATCTGACCCAATATCAAAAGGACTAAGTTTCTGAAACATCGCGTCCGATGTTTGTACTTAAGGCATGGGCTGACCTCGGGGGTTTCGTGATTTCGATTATAAGTATGTTCCTTTATACACCTGCACAGGAAAGAAGAAATAATAGTAGTGGAGATCCTGCCTAGGAGGATTTATCTGACCCAATGCCAGAAGAACTTGATCGTATGAAACATCGTGGCCGATGTTTGTACTTGTGGCAAGGCCTAACCTCCGTTAGAGCGGTAGATCCTAATGGAAAGCGAAGGCACTCTGCTTAGGGGGGACCTGTATCATAAGTGGATATCAGGGACTGCCCTAAGGTTACGAGCAGGCCTTCAGACCTTCCGCTAGCAGATGTATGTAGGAGACCCCGCCTGCCAGGCATAACTAGGCTCGGTGACCGCCATATATGAAAGGTTAGTTATGATAACCTATCGTGTGCGAGGTCCGGAGCCTCGGGTACGATGATGGAGGTTTGAGGTTTGAAATCATACCTGAGCGATGGATGTTAGGCTGATATGAATACCCCAAAATGAATTAGTAGGTGTGAGATTTTACCATTGCAAGACTTCTGAAGTCTGAGATATAACCTCTGGGACATCATAGAAAAATCCAGATATTTTGGAAGAACCCGGGATGTCTATTAATACAGAATGTCTCGAGAACTTTCTGACAATGTGTAATAAATTTTTGAATGAGCCTGTACAAACGAATGTTATAAAAAACAAACAGCTGTTAAGAATCAGGCATAGAATTTCTTTAGATCATCCCCGCTCCAAGTTCTGGGGAGCTGGGTGCCTCAGAAGTCATAAGGTAGTATACGTTTGGTCCAGCAACCTCGCGCACGATGTAAGGGCCTTCCCAGTTAGGCTCCAGCTTGGGAACCCCTAAATTGCTGCCGGCGAGAAGCCGTCGCTTAAGTACCAAGTCTCCTTGAATAAAGGCCCTGGGGTTAACCTTGCGGTTAAAATATCTTTCAATCCAACGTTTGTGCTCCAGGCGCTTGAGTGCAGCCAGCTCTCTCCTTTGTTCCAAGAGGTCTAGATCGATGCATCGTGAATCGTCGTTTTCGCTCACCTAGGTTGGTAGATCTTCGAGTTTGAAGTTAGCTGCAGTTTCCACCCTGGGAGAGCAATGTTCCAACTCGACGTATGACAGCATCCGCCCCAAATGAAAGGGAAAAAGGGGATTCCTGAGTGACCTCGGAAGGGGCTGTATTGTAAGCCCAGAGAGCGCCTGGTAGTTCTTATGGCCGACGGGCTTTTGCGCCGTCATGGTGTTTCTTCAGAATATTCAGGATATTTTTATTAGCGGCCTTTGCCTGCCCGTTGGTGTGGGGGTGCCAGACGGATGCGTACTTAAGATTGATTTGGTGTTTGCCGCAGAAGTCGTGGATCCACTGATTAGCAAACGGGGTACCGTTGATAGTAATGATCACCATTGGTATGCCGTATCTGCAGACGATGTTTGCCCATAGAAAATTCTCCATATTTTGAGAAGTAGGATGAGTAAGTGGCTTAGCCTCAATCCACTTTGTGAAGTAGTCGATGGCCACCAGTATCCATTTGTAATTCTTCATGGCAGTAGGCATTGGGCCTAGGAAGTCCAGCCCCCAAATAACGAAGGAGCAAGATGAATTGATGGTTTGAGATAGCCTGCAGGCTGCCTATGCTTGTCAGCGTAGTACTGGCATTGAGAACACTTCTCCACAAACACCTGAGCGTCCTTGTGGATATTCGGCCAGAAGAATCCTTGGCGAAGGATTCGTATAACTAGGCTCCTGCCTCGTGCATGAGTTTCACACTCTCTTTTGTGCACAGTTCCATGACTTCTTTGGCTTCCTCGGGCCTTAAGCACTTGGTGAGGAGCTTGGCATAAGATCTTCTGTAAAGTTCGTCATTAATGAGGACGTATTTGGCAGAGTCGAGTTTCAGCTTCCTCGCCTCTTGCTTGTTGTCGGGTTGGGTTTCGTCTTTTAGAAAGTCGAGGATCCTGTCCATCCAGCAAGGTGGCTGTTCCTCAGAGCAAACTTCCGTACACTCGAAACTGGGTCTTTCGAATGTCTGAGTCCGGCGGAGGTCGGGGAGCCCTTCCTTTGCCAGCCGATCAGCCACTTGGTTTTCTTCTCTGGGAATATGCGTCAGGGAGAAATCCTCAAACTAGGTGATCAAGGACTGAGCTTGTCGCAGATATTTCTTCAAAACTTCGTCCTTCGTCTCGAACGCACGATTCACCTGGTTGACGACTAACTGGGAAACGCTGAATACCTGTATGCACTTTATAGCCATGCTAAGCGCGAAGTTTAGTTCTACAATGAGTGCTTCATACTCCGCCTGATTGTTTGTTGCTTTGAACTAGAGTGTTACGGCTTGGTGCAAGGCGACTCCCATTGGGCAGGTTAGGAGGATCCCAGCCCCCTGGGATTGCAATTCGGACGCAAGGACCAGAGGTTTGTCCGATGTCTGGTGAGTGGTGGCTTTGAAGTAGAAAGCTCAGCGACGAAGTTTGCTAGGGCCTGAGCCTTGATTGCTGTCCGCAGGACGTATCTGACGTCATATTCACCCAACTCAATGGACCATTTAAGCAGTCTTCCCGAGACCTCGGGGGTATGTAGTATCTTCAGAAGTGGTTGGTCGGTGATAACCTGGATAGTGTGAGACTGGAAGTACGGGCGTAGCTTCCTCGCTGTTACCAAAAGAGCTAGGGCAAGCTTTTCTAGTGTGGGATACAGGCTCTCAGCATCTAGGAGCACGTGGCTGATGTAAAAGATTGGGCGTTGTAACCATGACCACGTTGGTGAGCCACTGAGGGTACTGAACTTCCCTGATATAGCTTGCTCCGAGCAGTTTGTTGACTTCTTCTTTTATAGCGTCATGCCTCTCTCCTGTCATTACCCTTTTCTTCTGCACTATAGGGGAGGCAGTCTCGGATATGTTCAGATGATGTTCGCAAACAGCCCTGTCAACGCCCACAATATCTTCAAGAGACCATGCGAAGACATCAGTGTACTCAAAAAGCAAGGCGGTAACCTTCGCCTGCTGCTTGTCATTCATTGAAGATGATATGTTTACAAGTTTAGAAGAGTCTTCCCCCCCTAAAGTTATATTGACGACCCCCTCCTGTGGTACAACTGACTGAGACTTCCTGGGGTCCAGTTGATCAACAACGAGTTGCGCTGCTATCTGGAAACATCGGGTGGCTTGCCTGGCGTCTCCTCTGATGGTGATAATGCTGCTGGAAGTAGGGAACTTCGCGCATAGGTAAGGCGTGGAAATCACCATCCCGAAGAAATTGAGTGTTGTCCTCCCAAGGATGGCGTTATAGCCTAACTTAGCTTTGATGACAGCGAAGTTCACCATGTTCATAGCGTAGCCGTTGCCATCGCCAAGGGAGAGAGGCAAGGTAACGAATCCCAAGGGTCGAACCCTCTCCCCGAAGAAACCGAGCAAGGGGTTCCAGCGCGGGCGATGTTTGTCTCTTTGAGTCCCATCTGGAGGAAGGCGGATTCAAACAGGATATCGGCAGCGCTTCTCGAGTTAAGGAGCACTCGTCGGACATCGAAGTCCGCTATACGGGCGACGACCACGATCGGGTCGTTATGCAGATTGCCCTGCTGGGGGAGATCTTCATAGCAGAAAGTGAGAGGGATGGAAGAATAATGTTGCTTAGAAATATCGCCGACTTCGGCTTCATGGTGTTGAGCAACATCGGGGTCAATGCTAAAGATGACATTGATGGTCCTGGCGATAAGGGGTTAGGACGCTCCGGCCGACTGGGGCCTGGAGGCAGTACAGCCTTAGCAGGGGCTTCAGGGACTTCAAGGGCCTTCCCCTTTTGGGTGGCAGTGAAGGTTGGCGCCATCTGCATGAATTCCTCGAGTTTGCCCTGATTCATCAGTTTGTCGAGCAGAGCTCTGAGGCCCCGGCACTTGTGAAGTCTGTGCCCGTAGTTCCCGTAGAACTCGCAATAATTGTCTGGGTCTACTCTGACCGGAGGCGCAGGCTTGGGCCTGGCGGGTCGGACCCATCCTTGTTTAACGGCCGCAGCGTAGACCTCAGGGAGTGGCTGAGAGAAGGAATGCCTCTGGCCGTGTCGTGGCTGCCCTTCTCGGTCACGGCCTTTGGTCACATGTATCTTCGTGGCCGTGGGTTCATCACTCCGAAGCTTTCTCTTTCTTCTCTCCTGCTTAGCCGTAGAGGTATCGGTGGGGGAGGACTCAACGTCTTCTAGGAGCATAAATTGGCTGGCTCTAGCCTCCAGCTCTGGGTAACTCCGAGGTTTAGCCAGCTGTAGGAATTTGGACAGGTCTCTGACCTTGAGTCCCCTGCGGAAGTTGTGCATGGCCACCGCTAGGTCTACGTCTTCAGCTTTTGCGGCAGCGGCGAAGAAGCGGCTGGTGTAATCCCGGAGACTCTTTCTCTCGCCCTGCTTGATATTGGAGAGCACCATGTCGGAGACAACCATTCGGGTCCGATCGATGAAACGGGCGATCAGCTCCCATTTCAAATATTTGTAGGAGGAAATGTGACACCTGGGCAACTTGACGAACCAGTTGAATGCCGCCCCTTTGAGAGTGTTGGCTAGGAGGTGGCACTTGGTGGCTTCGTACGGCTGTCGGTAGCGGACTGCAGCCTCGAAACCCTGAACGTGCTCGCGGGGGTCAGTTGCACCTCTGTAGGCCTCCAGCCTGGGCGGCCTGAAGTCCTCTGGGACCGGGGCCAACCGGATGGTGTCAGAGAAAGGGGCATTCCCATCCATCGGCCTGAAAAAAGGGTCAGGCCCATGATGAGGGGTCTGAACGCCTGGAATGAGGGGATCTCTTCCGGCGAGAAAAGAAGAGAAAGCAAGTGGAAGAAAGACGGGTTGTGGTAGCGGACATGGCGGGAGAAAATTCTGGTGAACCTCCTGGAGGCGAAAAGGGCGTCTGGGCGGTTGAGAGGAGCCAGACGTCTGAATAGAAGGTGCCGCGGCAAGAGGCGCGGGAGCAGGAACCCTGTTAACTGGAGGAGGCACAGGGGCCGCCGTTACCAATGGAAGGAGTCCTGAGGCCGCCGCTACCGGCTGAAGAGGCGCAGGAGCCGCCGTGACCAGCGGAGGGGGCGCAGGAGCCGCTGCTACCGGAGGAGGAGGAACTACTGTGCATACCGACTGGGTTTGCTTGAGTATCACGGCCTGTTGGGCTGTGAGACCGGTGACCAGGTCAGTAAGGTTTGCCAGCATCCCTTGGAGTTCTAAGACACGGGTTCCTCTGGAAGAGGAAGTAGTTTTGGCGTGACACCGAGAAGTTGAGGCCGAAGTTCTGTCGTCCGGTGCCCGGACAAAAAGCTCTCCTGCGTGCATACTACGAGCAGCTGAGTTGGTTTTGCGCGTTCTGGCCACTATCTTGCTGAGGTCTCAATGAAAGCACCAGCAGATGTTGACGTAGGATGTAGAGAATCCCAAGGAACACCGAAAGAGAAAGAGAGTTCCAGGAGACAGCGGTGCGCAGAGGGGTAAGCCTGTCAAAGAAAGCTTAAAGGAGAGAGAGAGAGAGAGAGAGAGAGAGAGAGAGAGAGTTCGGGGCATCCAGAAGAACACACAGAGACTTAAGATGGTTCAGGAAGGAAATCCCCTACGTCCACCGGGCGATCAACGAAGAAGGTTTACTGATGAAAGAAAGTAGCCGCGAAGGCTAATACAGTGCTTCTGGAAGAGAAAGGAAAAAGAGAAAGCTCCTCAGTTGAGGCTCTGATACAATGAGGGTGGAAGAATTTGGAAAGTTGCCTGCACCCTGAATGTTCCTCTGATTTCTGATCTTTTGTCCTCTCTCTGATTGGTCCCCTTTCGCCTGGAAACTGTTCCAGGGTATTTGTAGGCGATGGAGTGTATAGCTTTATCCTGGTTTTTCTGGAGGGAAGGAGGTGGACAAGCTCTAGGTTTGCGCCGCTTGTCAGCCGCCGGAGGGGCCGGAAGCCGCGAAAGGAGGGTGCCATCTTTTAATATTGGTACTTTCTCTGGGGATCCGTGACGGCCGGAGCATGCAGATCCTCAGTTTATGGGTCTGGAAAAGGTGCTTTGTACGGGAAACGACGCGGTCGGGTCAAGTTGATTGTGACAGACACCGCTCTGTAACGTCGTGCCCGACGTTACCAAGGATGATCCTGGCTCGTCGTGGACGAGGCTAGGCGAATACTCGTGGCCGGGGTTGGACCCGGTCAAGAACCTGCAAGAACAGAGGAGTTAGAAAATGAATGAAAGTAACTGGAGGCCAGCCAGACACGTGTACGGCCGGGATGCAGCGCAGGATCCACGTGTTAACAATAATCAAGTTTATTATTGTAAGTATAATATTTAGAATTTAGTATTTAGAATTTAAGGTTAGAATTTAGAGTTTAGGATTTAAATATCGGTGTGTTTGTTTGTAAGGTTAAATTTAAGAAGGTTAAAATTAAATTTAGATAAAGATTATTTTTTATTGAAAGTTGTGAATGATGTGAAATAAAGTTAGTTATTATGTTGAGATATGTGAGGGATGTGATATAAAGTTAGTTATTATGTTGGAATATGTGAGGGATGTGATATAAGTTAGTTATTATTTTAGTAATATGTGTAGGATGTGAAATAAATTTAATTTTTAATATTAAATTTTATGTGTGATGTGATATGCCTGGTTAAAATTAAATCAGGTTAATTTTAAACTCCTAAACAAACGGGGCCTTAGGGATTAGAATTAATTACGTAAACATAAACTCTAAAACTATATTGGAGAGGAGAGTGAAAATTTAAATTATTTTTTCTATATTATTTTTAACTCATTATTAAATTAAGAGTTGATAAAATATTAATACTTTTTTAATTATAGATGAATTTTAAATTATCAGAAAATTCAATTTGTTTGATATATTTAAAACTAAGAGATTAAATATGAAATTTCCTTCACACATTTAAAAAAAGGGATTAAATATGAATTTAGATAGAATTACAGGATTAATATGAAATTGCGTCTTACCTTTTCATATTTTTCACTGATTTTCATCGTTCCAGGCGAATATACTGTTAACAGTAGAAATCTGAAACCTTATTGCTAATTAGCTCCAAATAATTGTATTGTGCAATTCTACTATTATTTTAATGCCCTGCGATGAACAAAATAATACTAATTTAAATAATAAAAATAATAAATTTTTATTATATTTCACACAAATTTTAATATAAAAATATTATTTTATTTCTTATACTTAATTATTTTCAATAAAATTATCAACTTTATTTCACATCTTATACTAAAATATTTAATTCAAATATTTTAGTTTAAAATAAAATAATATTTTTTAAATTAAAATTTATATAAATATAATAAAAATTAATTAATTTATTTATTATTATTTAAATTATTACTATTTTAATCCTTGTGTCAAAGTAAACTCTATTAATGAATTTTCAGGTTCGTATGAGTCAGTATCAAGGCAATAATATGCTTTTTTGTTTAATGATAAAACAACAAAATATTTTGACTATTCATAAGTTATTTATTAACATATTAATGCACCACCATAATACAAGAATAAATATAATTCAAATTTCTCAACGTAAGAGATATTATTTTTGTAGTATTATAGAATTTTGAAAATCTTTCGTCTAAATTTCTATGCTTATTAAGTATGTCATTCTTAATTTTTTTTGTTAAAAAAAATTGATAAAATGAGTTTTAATTTTTTTCCTATGTTTAGAGAAGAAAAAAATTAAAGTAAAAAAGATGTGCATATATTTTATTAGTTAAAAATTATATTTCTATGGCGTGCTAAGGAGCTCACACAATTCATTAAAAAGAATGAAAATAAAGCAGTTATATTAACCACAGTATTTCAATTAAAAATATTTTTCAAAATTAAAAAAATTCAAATTGGCCATTCAACTTATGATTTCAATTGCTATCAAAAAAAAAAATTATGACTTCAATTTATTATTTTTGAATTAATTTTTGAAGCAAACATTTTTAAAGCTATTGCAGTTTCGAGTATTTTGCTTGGCTTAGCAAATACCGCAGGTAAAGGCGGGGTTAACCATTATATATTCCTTATGCGATCTTCCGCACAATGACTTTGTATGCGACCCTAAAATTGGTCCAAAATCGTGAGCTATAACTCACGGGTTTGGACGATTTTTTGAAATGGCATCCAGCCTTCTCCGCATAAAGATAATTATGCGGTAACTCACAAGTGTACAGTGTACTCATACCGCCGCTACCACTATCCTAAGTCGTAACGACTATGCAAATTTATTTGTTAAATTCTCATGTAACTAAAATGTAACTATTTTAATTTTCAAAAAAAAATAATTATTTTATATTTGAGATTTTTACATACAGAACATAAAATTTATACAAAATTACACATTTCACCATCAATTCATAAATATTACTACTATCACGTCATATTCATTTAAATTTTACGCATTTCACATATTTCACACCATATTCTTTGATGGTGAACTTCACATTTTTAAATTGGCCTTGATCTTAACTATATTATTAATATATTAATTAAATACTATAAATAAATTAATGTATATAAATAATAATTTAAATGTTTATGAATTTATGTATTTTAATTTATTTATCCTATTTAAAATTTCCAATTAGGGTGCCGAATTTAAATTCACATGACTATAATTTTTAATTGAAATAAGAAAATTGATGTGTTTACAATAAAAAATATAAAATATATATTAGAATTTAAATATTAATGAATTTATGCATTTTAATTTATATATAATATTATAAAGTATATGAAATACGTGAAATGCATAAAATTTAAATGAATATGGTGTGATAGTGGTAATATTTATGAATTGATGGTGAAATGCGTAATTTCGTATAAATTTTATGTTCTGTATGTAAAAATTTCTTTATATTTTTAACATAAATTTTTTTAATATTATATATTGATCATAAGTGAGCATCCAAATACCATGCGCGCATCTCTACCTTTTATGCAAACCTAACTGGGCAATCGGGCACGGTTATATTGCAGCATGAACCCACTCTAATGAACTATTTTAGTTAACATTAATTAAAGATAAAAAATTCATAATCTAATATGAAAATTTTTTCAATGCACAAAAACAAAGTTAAAAACAAAGTTTTCATAATTGATTATAAAATTTATATTTCTATATACAGTAACTAATTTTTTTCCCTAATCATCGATGAAAGTTATATTTTCAGCTATAAAGTTGAAATTGATAAAAGTTAAATTAATATCAAAATGATATTTTTAAACTATTAAATTGAAATATGACGTAGAATATTTTATTGAATATATTAAATTTAAGGCCAAATGTTTATTGAAAGAAAATATAATTTTATGTTTTTTAAAAAGTATATATTACACTGATTATAATACCAAATTTATTAACTGTGCTGTGGAGTAATTTAATTTTACAGCTAGTTTGACATTCATATTTTAATAATTTAAAAATCACATATTTTGATGAAAAAAAAATCACATCTTAATACAAAAGCAACTATACATTTATTCATGCACACAAGAATTTCATCTTTTGTTAAAATATTTACAATTTTATATATTTTAATGTATATATTATGTATTTTAATATATAATAATATTTTACAAATTACACAATTCTTTAATAATTTTCATTATATTTTACATGTTAAAATATAAAGTAAAAGTATTTTAACATATATATTATATATTTTAATATATATATAATTTTATAAATAAATTTAAAATATTGTTATAATATTTGGGAAAATATGTGGTACTAAAGATTTTGTACATCAAAATTAGATTTTAATGATAATAGTTATTTTTTTGGAGGATTTACATACAGAATACTGAATTCATCATAAATTACACATTTCACTATTTTTTAGTAAATATTACATATATCACACTCTGCTTATGGGTTTTACATTTCTATTATAATAATAAAAATATAAAAAGAGTTGATATGTGTAATATTTACTAAAAGATGGTGAAATGCGTAATTTGTGATGAATTCAATATTCTGTATGTATATCCCCTTTTTTTTTATTGGAGAGGCAAAACTTAGGTATACATTTTATGTTTCAAAAATTATTTAAAGACAAGCTTTTTCTTTAATAGGGCAATTACTTATATGCTAATTACTTTTTTTATTTTACATATTTGATATTATAGATTGGTCACTGAAATTACATAAAAATTTTTGATCATTTTTTGAATTGATAGTTAATGCAAGTTTATAACTGTACTCTTTAATTGACATCATATTAATTAACAATTAAAGCATTAATGTTTTCTTTAAATTTTTTTTTATTATTTCATTTTAATTAAGTTTAATTTCATAAAAAATATTTTTAATGTTTATAGAATTAAAAATATCTATAATATAATTATGAGATTATCTATGATTTGACCACCAATTTATTTCTCAAAACCTTCCTCGATCATGCTCCTGCATGCATGAAAATCTAGCTGTTGACGTAGGACGTGGGGGTCCCAGGAAACACCAAAGAGAGAGAGAGTTCTGAGAGACGGCGGCGCGTAAAAAGGGGGGGGGGAAGCTTGTTAATGAAAGCTCAAGGGAGAAACCAGCTCAGAGCATCCAGAGAAACACACAGAGATTTAAGATGGTTCAGGGAGAAAATCCCCTACGGTCGATCAGCAAAGATATTCACTAATAGGAAAAAGGTAGCCTTGAAGGCTTGTACAATGCTTTCTTAAAGAAAAGAAGAAGAAGAAGAAGAAGAAGAAGAAGAAGAAGAAGAAGAAGAAGAAGAAGAAGAAGAAGAAGAAGAAGAAGAAGAAAGGAAAGGAAGCTCCTCAGTTGGGGCTCTGATACAGTGAGAATTGTCCTAGAGAGAGAGAGAGTTCTCTATCATTCTTGGTTACCAGTTGCTGACCTCTTTTGGAGAACTGTTCAGCGGTATTTATAGACGTTTGGAGTGTGTAGCTTCACCTAGGTTTTCCGATAAAATAGGTGATGGGTAAGCTCTGGAGCCCCCGCCGTTCGCCTGTCACCCGAGAGACCTGAAATTGTGAAATGAAAGTGATAGCATTTAATACTAGTACCTTTTCTGGGGATTCGTGACTGCTGGGGCATACAGATTCTTGGTCTGCGGATCTTGGGGATAGGCGCCTTGTACGGGGAACGGCGTGGTAGGTGGGGCTGATTGTGACAGGCGTACTTTGTAACCTCGTGCCCGATGCTACAGAGGAGATCTTGGAATATCGTGAACGAGACTAGCTTGAACCCTCATGGCCGGGGTTTGACCTGGTCACAAGTCCTGCAAAACCTAGAGCTGAGTCAGCAAATCAATCAGTCAAGTGGAGGCCAGCCAGGCGCCACGTGTTCGGTTAGGATGCAGAGCAGGAACCACGTGTTAACATCAGCCCCCCGCATTGTCAGGGCGCGAATATTAATATGGGTCCTAGAATGCAAACCGTCGCGAGGGTGGACGCGCTGCCCAAGGCCTACAAGGATAAGATGGGAGCGGCGCCCGCCGATTCGTATCCTTGCACTTCCACTCTGAAGCTTCCCCTGTAAGAAAAAATTAGTCAGAGAGATGGAGGAGAAGATGGAATGGACCGCCCTGGTGAGCATTTCCAAGAAGAAGAGAGCAGGCGGAACTCTGGCGGAGGTCTCTCCTCCGGCGAAAAAGAAACCGGCAGAGTTACCCGAAGAAAGGAAGCAGCCGGAGACATCAGTTCCTTCCGCCACTGCCCTCGGTGAAGAAGAGGTCCTGGTGGCCAAGGTTGCCGGCGTTCTGGCGCAAGTCCTGGAGTCTGTCCAAAAAGCGGTGGATGCGGCGGCTGCTGAGGTGGTGATTATTTCCGACTCTCCCATCAAGCCGCCTCAAAAAGCCAGGGAGTTGAAGGAAGTGACCTTGGTGGGTAATACGGCCACTGGAGAGAGATTAGCCCCTAGGAAGATCTTTCTCAAGGACGAAGAGTTTGAGCGACTCCTTCCTAGGTTTGGGGTTGAAGAAGGGGGCGTGAAGAAATCTCTCCTGCTGGCTCGCGATCCCTCCTCATTTGGTGCCCCAGTCTCCTCTTCTGAGAAGAAAAAGAAACCTTTCCTCGTTTCTCTCCCTCCATTAGATCTCCGCGGTGATGAGGAGAAGGAAGGGAAGGATAAAGCGGGTGAGAAGGAGGAAGGCACCAAGGAGAAGAAGGAAGGGTCCCTCCTTACTGCCTCTGCAAGTGCTCCTATCATTGAAGGGCCAGGAGACAAGATGGAGGAGGCGACTAAGGAGAAGGGAGTGGTCCTCCCAGCTGCTCCCAGTGCTACCTTTGGTACTGAAGGGGTCTGGAGTATGCTGGGAGATCGATTATGTGAGATAAGGTGGGCAGAGGAGAAGATCTTGGGGAACACCTCTGAAGTTCTAGAGGTGATAAAATCTTTGAAGGGCAAGGAGGATGTGGAGGCCCGCTGCCTTCGGGAGGTAAGGAAATTGGAGGGCGCTCTGTCTCAAGCTACAAAGCGCTCTCTGGCTGATCAGAAGGAGCAGTTGGGGAAGATGTACCAAATAGAGGATAGGTTGGCTTTCCTAGCCCAGGTTAATGTGGAATGGGTTAATAAAAGTGAGACTGCGAGAGGAGAGTTCAATCGCAGTTTGGCGGATGTGAATCAAGCCCACTCTGCCCATGTCAAAGACCTCCAAAAAAGAATAAGAGATTTGGACAATGATAGGGAGGCTTTGAGGGAGGAAAGGAAGAGGCTAAGGGAGGAGCTTGCCAAGGCCAGGGAGGCTTCTTCGGGGGCGAGGAAGGCGATCTTCGAAGCTCGTCGCCGGGAAGAAATGCTGAGGTCTGAAGTTCATTCCCTGCGGGCCTTAGTGGAAAATAGCTCTGGATGGCGGGGACGGCGTATGGAGGACCTGGAGGAAGCGGTGAGGAGGGCAGTAAAGATTGTCAGTGCCTCACCAGTGGGCCACCATGTGAAGAGTCAGGCTGCTTTTGATGCTCTCCTGCAGACATTAGTTGATGTAAGTATCTTGAATCAGGAGAACATCAGAGGCCCAGCGGTTCTTCCCTTCTGTGGTCCTAAGGGACCGGATAGGTTTTTCGACGCTGAGAGCCCTTGCCCAGAGGAGATTCCTCCACCAAAGTCCTATGCAGGCTGGGGGTATCAGCTAGCTCCCTCCCGGGCAAGTCCCGAAGAAGGTCAGACTACTCCTCTTGGGGCCAGATGGTTAGGACGAATGCTTCCTCCTCCTCAGCCGCAAGATCGGCCAGAGAGTCAGAAGTGACCTGCTTTTCCCCTCAACCAGCTCCTCAGTCTTATATGCCTGAAGGGAGTAAGGAGGAGGGAGATTCTCTTCCTCTGCAGCACTTGAAGGATCCATTTTTTGGATGGACAACCTTGAGAAGGAACTCAGGGTAAAAGAGATGTGGGGGATCCTTCTCTCTGGGGCATCTGAAGGATCTTTTTTTCGGATGGACAACCTTGAGAAGGAACTCAGACAAGAGGAGACCTCAAGGAGGAGGGGTCTTTGGTTAAGAGGTCTGGGTTACCAGTCCAGGCGTTTAAGTTCTAAAGCCTTGTATTTATCTTTATTCTTTTCCTGTACTCATGAGAGAAACATGTGAGGACAAAGATAAATTTGTAACAAATTTTATCATCAATGAAAATGTATTTTTCCTTTTCAAAGACTTGTGAATGAATTCTTTTATATGTCTTTTCTTTCGTGTTTGAGACAGGTATCATGAAGTTGGTGAAAAGAGAATATGAATTCATCAGTGAAAGTAAAGACTTAGTAAATGAATCAAGAAAGATCTCTAAGTAAAAAAGATGAAATAGCTATTCCTGCACACGATACTAGAGTATCGGACATAAGGAAGAAAATGACCATCCCTTGAACCTTCGTACACGATGGTAGGATCTAGGTCATAAGGAAGAAAATGACCATCCCTTGAACCTTCGTACACGATGGTAGGATTTCGTAGGCGACGTACGATGGGATGGATGGAAGTGATGCTTTGTAATCGTGCGTCACTTCGGGACCCGTGCGTCGCTTTGATTACTGGGATTATCAGAGAGTATGGGCGGTCTGATTGCGTCCGCGCTCTGATCAAGGAGATCAGACGGCCAGGAGACGAAAAGGGTACAACCATTTTCCTTTTAAGAAGGAGAACTTGCTTGAAGGGCAGCTGATGCGCCCTTTCATCCCCTTAAACCCTAAGAGAGAAAAAGAGAGAGCTTCACCCTTCCCTTAGCGAATCTTGACCATGGGAGGAGGAGATATCGAGTGGGCTGAGTTAGCCACCCAGTTCTACAAGGATTCCAGCTATCAGGAATCTCTCCTGATGGAGCACAAGGTGCTCAACACCACCAGGGGTTTCAGAAGAAATCCCAACCTGACGATTATCCCCCCTTTCGCCGAACTTCGACCGAACCGTCCCCCCCAAGGAGCCGTCTGCGTTTACCGTGCTCAGGTGGAGTACGGTTTGAAGTTGCCGCCGCAGCCGGAGTTTAGGGAGATTCTGAACTCTTTTCAACTTGTTCCTGCACAGCTTTCGCCCAACGCCATAGCCTACGTGTATTCCTTCTTGAAGCTGTTACAAGCTCAAGGGATACCGTGGACTCTGACGCTGTTCAGAAGTCTGTTCAGTTGGATGACGGTGCCTGGGTACGGCGGGTGTCTAGCCCTTCGATCGAAGATGAGGAAAGCGATGTTCTCGGGAGCGAGTAGCTCCCATTCTGACTGGAGGGATTACTACTTCTTCGTTGGAGGTGACTTGGGAACCCCTCTGACGCCTGGGGTGTGCCCTCCTGAATTCTCTGGGGATGTGAAGTGGGTGTTAGGGCAGGAAACCCTGAGGAATCTGGAGAAGTTGAAGGGGCAAAGCTGGCCCTTGAGGATTTTCTAAAGCATGTAAAGAATGATGTCTCTTTACATGCCAAGGCACTGGGGTATAACGTTTTGAAAGAAGTTACCCCCCCTTCTGGTATAGTTACGATGAAGAGGGCCAGGAGGGGGCACCCAGCCACCCAACTCAGCAGAGAAGTAGCTGCGGAAGGGGGAGGAGAAGAAATAAGGGTTCCAGAGCAGGTCTGCGGCGGAGCCGTCGTCGATGTGGTGTCCTCTCCTGATGACACTGCAGACGACAAGAAAACATTGGCTGAGCTGGGTTATACGGGGAAAGGTAAGGAACCCATGCCAGCCGCCAAACCCCAGGCAACCCCCAAAGGTAACACAGGGGTTATTATAGGGGAGAAGAAGAAAGGAGATAAGGCCGTCGGGGGCCAAGAAAAGGAGAAGGCGGAGGGACCCTGCCTGGCACTGGTCCCACTGGAGGTTTATAGAGAAAAAAGGGATTCCTCCGGGAACATGGAATCTGAGCCCCCACAAAAGAAGGCGAGGAGTGCAGAGGGGTGGGGCTTCGCTGTCGGGGAAGAGCATGACTGGCAGCGAAGTGTAGAGCCCCCTTACAGCACCAATTTCAGTGGAGTCTTTGGGGACATAGGCGTGAAGTTGGCGGTGAGGACGACAGGGGTTGATCGAAGAATGATAGTCCTCACCGTGCCAGCTGAGAATAAAGGTCAAACTTATCGAGGGGAGATAGGTCTGGCCCTAGGGAGTGGTCTGGTGGCCCAAGATATAGAGGAGAAGATGGAAGCAACCTCCACTCCAGAACTGTATTCGGGAATGGCCAACAGGATCACCACGGTGAGGATTTCTTTCCATGTTTTCTTATCCGCTTTAACCCTGTGTGCTGATTTGTTTTGTGCTCGCTTGTAGGTTCTTGCTCGTTTGCCTTTGGCACTGAACAGGGCTCTGAGGACCGAGGAGCAGGTGCTGGAGCAGGGGTCTCAGCTTCATCAGAAGGATGAAGAGATAGAGGCCCTGAGGACCGAGCTCGGGGTAAGGTCTTCAGAGCTTGACGCCGTCAATGGGGGAAAAGGCCAAGCTGCTTGAAGAGAAGAATAAGCTGCAAGAGGAGAAGGCCAAGTTGCAGGAGGAACTTGCAGCTCATCAATCTGCCTTGGCTGTTGCGGAGGCTAACAATAAAGTTCTGCAGGGGAAGCTTGCTGAAGCCGTTCATCAGCAGGAAACCCTCATCGCCGAGAGGTCCAAGGCTGCTGTGGAGACCTACAAACTAGTCTTCCCTGTAGGAAATTAAGGTTAGAAGGGATCAAGCGGTCATGGGAGGGACTGGCCTCCGCTTTGGTTCAAGCGGGGAAGATTACCGCCGCTGAACTTGAAGAAGTGGATCCTTTCCCTTGCATGGCCACCGCTCCTACTTACAAGGAAGAAGGTTTCGACCTATCTGACGAGATTATCCATCGAGTATTCAGACTCTTGGATAGGGCCGACAGAGGGTAGCCTATTTTCCTTGTAAGAGCAGTGGTTCTGTAATCTGTAATTTTTTTTGACAGTAATAATAGAAAGAGTTTGTCTTCCATATCTGTTTTATTTTGATGTGTATGTTATGAACAGGTACCTTTGTATGAAATTAAGGTGTTCTGACTGGTTTTGAGAAAACTCCTTGATAAAATAATAAAGAGTTTCTGAACCATGCAATAGCTGAGTTTAGAACGTCTTGACTGTAGCCTCCTGGCAAGATAATGAGGAACTTTTGAACCATATAGTAGCTGAGTTCAAGTCTGGAACGTTCTGAAACCCACATAGGGGATAATGATAACAGGAAGGATTTCGCCCAAGAGGGTTTATATGACCCAATGCCAAAAGGACTTTCGTCTAAAACATCATGTACGATGTTTGTACTTAAGGCAAGGGCTGACCTCGGGGATTTCATTTATCAGGGTGGTAGATACTTCTTTGTACACCTGCACGGGGAAGAAGTAATAATAATAGTAGTGGAGATCCTGCCTGGGGGGAGTTATCTGACCCAATGCCAAAAGGACTTGAGCGTCTGAAACACCGTGTACGATGTTTGTACTTAAGGCAAGGGCTGACCCTCTTGGTATGGCAGATATCCTAGTGGAAAGCGAAGGCACCCTGCTTAGGGGGGACCTGTATCGTAAAGTCGATATCAGGGACTGCCCTAAGGTTACAAGCAGGCCTTCAGACCTTCCGCTGGCCAGATGAGCTTACGGAAGGGTCCCAGATGTTTGTAGGAAACCCCGCCTGCCAGGCTCAACTAGGCTTGGTGATCACCGTATAGCGAAGGTTAGCTGTTAGCTCATTGTGCTCGAGGTTCGGAACCTTGGGCACGATGGCCGAGATTTGAGTTCTGAGATCATACCTGAGCGATGCTAAGGTCGTCATGAACATCTCAAATATATAGGGACATAGGAGATATGCGTCCCAGAATAATACAGAGAAATCCAGATGTCCAGAGAATAACATAAAGGAATCCAGGCGTTTAAAGAATAATCCTGGAATTTGATGATTAAATCCCGTGTAAATGAATTTCTGAATGAAGCTGTACAGAACGAACGACGTATAAGGAGTATTTTGAGATGAGATGTCTTTAGTTTTCAAGCGTAAAATTTCTTCAGGTCATCCCCACTCCAACTCCTAGGAATCAGAATGCTTTCAGAAGTCATAAGGTAATATGCGTTAGGTCCAGCAACCTCACGCACGATGTAAGGACCTTCCCAATTTAGCTCGAGCTTAGGAACCCCCAAATTGCTGCAGGCGAGAAGTCGCTGCTTGAGGACTAAATCACCCCTATTGAAAGTTCTGGGGTTGACCTTCCGATTGTAATATCGTCCTATTCGACGTTTGTGCCCTAGGCGTTTCAGCGCGACCAATTCTCTTTTTTGTTCCAGGAGGTCTAGATCGACCCTTCGTGAATCATCATTTTCGTTCGCCCATGTTTGCAAAGCTTCGGGTTCGAAGCTGGCTGCAGCCTCTATTCTGGGGGAGAGGTGCTCTAGCTCAACTGGTGTGACAACGTCCATTCCATATGAGAGGGAGAAAGGAGATTCTTGAGTAACCTCGGAAGGGGCAGTATTGTAAGCCCAAAGAGCTCCTAGTAATTCTTCCGGCCAACGGGCCTTGGCGCCGTCTAGGCTCTTCTTCAAGATGTTTAGAATGTTCTTGTTAGCGGCTTCCGCCTGACCGTTGGTGTGGGGATGCCAAACAAAAGCATACTTGAGATTGATCTGGTGCTCTCCGCAGAAATCATGGATCCTCTGATTGGCGAATGGAGTGCCATTATCTGTGATAATTACTATTGGTATGCCATACCTGCAGACGATGTTGGCCCAGAGGAAGTTCTCGATATTTTGAGCAGTGGGTTGAGTAAGCGGCTTGGCTTCAATCCATTTTGTGAAGTAGTCGACTGCAACCAGTATCCACTTGTAGCCCTTCATGGCTGTAGGCATTGGGCCTAGGAAATCCAGCCCCCAAATAGCGAAAGGCCAAGATGAATTAATAGGCTTGAGATAACCCGCGGGTTGCCTTTGCATATCAGCGTAGTATTGGCATTGAGAGCATTTCTCCACAAATACTTGAGCATCCTTGTGAATATTAGGCCAAAAGAATCCTTGACGTAGGATCTGCATAACCAGGCTTCTGCCGTTGGCGTGCGTTCTGCATTCCCCTTGGTGTACTGCTTCCATGACCTTTAGGGCATCTTCTGGCCTTAGGCACTTGGTAAAAGGTTTGGCATAGGATCTCCTGTAGAGCTCTCCATCGATGAGGGTGTACTTGGCGCAAATAAATTTTAACTTCTGTGCCTCCTGTCGGTTGTCCGGTTGCACCCCATTCTTCAAGTAGTCTAAGATTTTGTCCATCCAGCAGGGTGTTGCTTCTTCAGAAGAAACTTCGGCACATTCAAAACTAGGCCTTTCGAACACCTGAGTCCGGCGGAGGTCAGGAAGCCCCTCTTTCGCGAGTCGGTCTGCCACCTGGTTCTCTTCCCGAGGTATATGTGTCAGGGAGAAATCCTCGAATAGAGAGATCAAGGACTTGGCCAGTTGCAGATATTTCTTCAAAACCCCATCCTTTGTTTCAAATGTCTGGTTCACCTGATTGACGACCAGCAGGGAATCATTGAATACTTGTATGCGCTTTACGGCCATGCTAAGCGCGAAGTTTAATCCGACAATGAGGGCTTCATACTCTGCCTGGTTATTTGTTGCCTTGAACTGAAGCGTTACAGCCTGATGCAGTGTAGCCCCCATTGGGCTGGTTAAGAGGATTCCAGCCCCCTGGGATTGTGATCCGGATGCACCATCGACATGAAGTGACCAGAGATTTGCTGGAGATTTGACAGGTGGTGGTTCTGACGTAGAAAACTCAGCGACGAAGTCGGCCAGGGCCTGAGCCTTGATAGCAGTTCGTGGAACAAATCTGATGTCGTACTCTCCCAGTTCGATAGACCACTTGAGTAATCTTCCTGAAACCTCAAGAGTATGCAATATTTTTAGGAGCGGTTGATCTGTGACAACCTGAATAGTATGGGATTGAAAGTAAGGCCGTAGCTTCCTTGTAGTCGTTAGGAGAGCCAGAGCGAGCTTCTCTAGGGCGGGGTATCGACTTTCAGTATCCAAGAGTATGTGACTGGTATAGAAGATAGGATGCTGTACTCCATTCTCCCTGTCAAGGAGGACTGCCGAAACTGCAATATCGGAAACCCCCAAATAAAGAGAGAGGATAGTACCTTCTTTTAGCGCAACTAGTATCGGGGCTGATGTAAGATACTTCTTCAGTTCAATAAAGGCAGCTTCACATTCACTGTTCCATTGCCCTTTCTTGTTATTGCGCAAACACCGAAAGAAAGGGGAACACTGATCGCCGGCTTTTGAGATAAATCTGCCCAAACTGTTGATCCGCCCTGCCAGCTTCTGGATCTCTTTCGCCGGCCTCGGAGAGAGCATGCTCAGAATAGCTGATATTTTATCGGGATTGGCCTCTATCCCTCTGACAGAGACCAGATATCCCAAGAATTTTCTTGAAGCCGCACCGAAGGTACACTTGGCAAGGTTAAGCTTAAGGTTGTACCTTCGGAGAGTATCGAGCGTTTCCCTGAGATCACCAAGATGCTCTGTCAAGGTTTTGCTTTTGACCAGGACGTCGTCTACATAAGCTTCGAGATTCCTGCCCCTTTGGTTCTTGAAGACTGCATCAATCATGCGCTGATAGGTAGCACCGGCATTCTTGAGACCGAAGGGCATGACCCTGTAGCAGTAAGTGTCATAGTCAATGATGAAAGCTGTCTTCTCCTCGTCTTTTTTGGCCATCTAGATTTGGTGATACCCTGAGAAAGCATCCAGGAAACTCATAACCTCGTACCCGATGGTATGGTCTACTATCGTATCAATGCGGGGGAGAGGATAAGTATCTTTAGGACAGACCTGATTTAATGTCCTGAAGTCTACGCACATTCTCCACTTCCCATTAGCTTTTTTCACCATAATGACGTTAGTTATCCATCGGGGGTACTGGACTTCCCTGATGTAGCCTGCCCCGAGTAATTTGCTAATTTTCTCTTTGATGGCGTCTTGCCTTTCCCCCGCCATTACTCTTTTCTTTTGTGCAATAGGAGAGGTAGTCTGAGATACATTCAAGTGGTGCTCGCAGACGACCCTATCTATGCCTGTAACATCTTCAGGAGACCATGCAAAGACATCGATGTACTCAGAAAGCAAGGCGGTAACTTCCGTTTGCTGCTTCTCATTCAGATAAGATGAAATATTTACAATTTTGGAAGAGTCTTCACCCCCTAAGGCTATGTTGACGACCCCTTCCTGCGGTGTGACCGGTTGGGATTCTTTGGGATCCATTTGGTCCACTACAAGCTGCGCCGCTATTTGGAAACACCGGGTAGCTTGTCTAGCGTCTCCTCTGATGGTAATAACGCCGCTGGAGGTCGGAAACTTCGCGCATAGGTGGGGCGTGAAAATCACCATCCCGAAGGAGTTTAGAGTTGTCCTCCCTAGGATGGCGTTGTAGCCCGATTTAGCCTTGATGACTGCGAAGTTGACCATACTCAGAGCGTGGCCGTTGTCGTCGCCAAAGGAGACGGGTAGAGTGATGAATCCCAGAGGTTGGACCCTTTCGCCAGAAAAACTGAGTAAGGTGGTCCCAGCGCGAAGGAGGTTCGCCTCTTTGAGTCCCATCTGGAGAAAGGCGGATTCGAACAGGATATCGGCGGTGCTCCCGGAGTCGAGGAGCACCCACCGGACATCGAAATCTGTGATATAGGCGGCGACCACTATCGGGTCGTTATGTAGATTGCCCTGCTGGGGAAGATCTTTGCTGCAGAAAGTAAGGGGGATAGAAGAGGCATGTTGCTCGGAGATACCGCCAACTTCTGCTGCTTGGCGGTGAGAAGTAGGGTCGATGCTAAAGATAGCATTGATCGTCCTGGTGGCCGAAGGGTATGGTCGCCCTGCTTGGCTGGGGCCTGTAGATGGCGAGGCCTTAGCAGGGGCTTCAACAACCTCGGGGGCCTTCCCTTTCTGGGCGGTAGTGAAGGTTGGTGCCATCTGCATGAATTCCTCAAGCTTGCCCTGATTCATCAGCTTCTCGAGCAAGGTTCTAAGGCCTCGGCACCTGTGAAGCCTGTACCCGTAGTTCCCATGGAATTCACAGTAGTCGTTGGGATCCACTCCGGGTGGCGGTGCTGGCCTGGGTCCGGCAGGAAGAATCCAGCCCTGTTTTACGGCCGCTGCATAGACCTCGGGGAGTGGCCTAGAGAGAAAAAGCTTCGGAGGCTGGGCGTGTCGAGGCCTTCCCTCCTCTCGATCATGAGGCCTGGCCACTTGCATTCTCGTGGCCGAGGGTTCAGGACCCTAATGTTTCCTTTTGCCCCTCTCCTGCTTAACCCCGGAAACACTTGTGGGGGAGGATTCGGTGTCCTCTAGGAGCATGAACTGACTAGCCCTAGCCACCAGTTCTGGATAACTTCGAGGTTTGGCCAACTGTAGGGATTTGGATAGGTCCCCTACCTTGAGTCCTCTCCGGAAGTTGTGCATGGCCACTACAGGCTCCACATCTTCAGCTTCTACTGCGGCGGCGAAGAAGCGATTGGTGTAATCCCGGAGGCTTTCTCTCTCGCCTTGCTTAATGTTGGCGAGCACCATATCAGAGACGACCATGCGGGTTCGTCCAATGAAACGAGCGATCAACTCCCACTTCAAATGCTCGTAAGAAGAGATGTGACCCCTAGGCAGCTTGATGAGCCAGCTGAATGCTTCCCCCTTCAGGGTATTGGCCAGGAGGTGACACCTCGCGGCCTCGTCCGACTGGCGGTACCGGACGACGGCCTCAAACCCCTGCACATGCTCATGGGGATCTATTACGCCCTTGTAGACCTCCAGTCTGGGCGGCCGGAAGTCTTCTGGTATCGGGGCCAAGCGGATGGCATCGGAAAAAGGAGCATTTCCGTCCATCGGCCCAAAGAAGGGATCAGGCCCATGATGAGGGGCCTGAGCGCCCGGAAAGAGAGGATCTTTTCCAGTGAGAAAAGGAGGAAAAGCAGGTGGAAGAAAAGCGGGTTGTGGTAGCGGACAAGGTGGAAGAGAGTTTTGGCGAGCCTCCTGGAGGCGGAAGGGACGCCTGGGTGGTCTGGATGAACTAGAAGATTGGATGGAGGGTGCTGCGACCAGAGGCGCTGGTGCAGGAATTCCGGCAGCCGGAGGGTGTGGAGCCGGGGCCGCCACGACCGGCGGAGGAGGAATAGGAACTGCCGCAACCGGCGGGAGAGGGACAGTGGCCGCCGTAGCCGGCGGAAGAGGAAGTACTGCGCACACCGACTGAGTTTATCTGAGAATCACGGCCTGCTAGGCTGTGAGGTCGGTGACCATGTCAGTAAGGTCGCAAGCATCCCCTGAAGTTCTGAGACATGGGTGCCTCTAGAGGAAGAAGCCGATTCGGCCCGACGCCGGGAAGTGGAAACCGAAGCTCCATCGTCTGGCGCTCGAACAGAGGGTTCCCCCACATGCAAACTGCGGGCAGCAGAGTTGGTTTTACGCGTCCTGGCCACCATCCTTCCAGGGTCTCAATGAAAGCACCAGAAGATGTTGACGTAGGACGTGTGGGTCCCAGGAAACACCAAAGAGAGAGAGTTCTGGGAGACGGTGGAGCGTAAAAAGGGGGGGGAAGCTTGTTAATGAAAGCTCAAGAGAGAAATCAACTCAGAGCATCCAGAGAAACACACAGAGATTTAAGGTGGTTCAGGGAGAAAATCCCCTATGTCCACCGGTCGATCAGCAAAGATATTCACTAATAGGAAAAAGGTAGCCCTGAAAGCTTGTACAATGCTTTCTTAAAGAAAAGAAGAAGAAGAAGAAGAAGAAGAAGAAGAAGAAGAAGAAAGGAAAGGAAGCTCCTCAGTTGGGGCTCTGATACAGTGAGAATTGTCCTAGAGAGAGAGAGTTCTCTATCGTTCTTGGTTACCAGTTGCTGACCTCTTTTGGAGAACTGTTCAGCGGTATTTATAGACGTTTGGAGTGTGTAGCTTCACCCAAGTTTCCTGGTAAAATAGGTGATGGGTAAGCTCTGGAGCCCCCGCCGTTCGCCTGTCACCCGAGAGACTTAAAATTGTGAAAGGAAGGTGATAGCATTTAATACTAGTACCTTTTCTGGGGATTCGTGACTGCTGAGGCATACGGATTCTTGGTCTGCGGATCTTGGGGATAGGCGCCTTGTACGGGGAACGACGTAGTAGGTGGGGCTGATTGTGACAGGCGTACTTTGTAACCTCGTCCCCGATGCTACAGGGGAGATCTTGGAATATCGTGAACGAGGCTAGCTTGAACCCTCGTGGTCGGGGTTTTTCCTGGTCACAAATCCTGCAAAACCTAGAGCTGAGTCAGCAAATCAATCAGTCAAGTGGAGGTCAGCCAGGCGCCACGTGTTCGGTCAGGATGCAGCGCAGGAACCACGTGTTAACACTAGCGAAATTACGTAAATTACTGTATTTATGTTTTCTGGTTGCTTCTTTCGTTTGTCTGATTACGATAGCAATCTAGTTTTGGTTTTAGTATCGGGAGTTCTATATGCTATAAAGAATATAAGCATGAAACAAATATTCTGACAAAAAATTAGATAACTAGAAATAGTGAAATGCAAACCTCAGGTATACTAAGTAGAGATTAGGAAATTATCAAAAAAAAATGGTAAAGATTTGGAAAAACTCATGCAGTAACACACGTAGTAAAACTAGAGGCATTGTCTGGTGCGGCACATCATGGATGTAACCTAAGGAGACGTTAGCATTATTTGCTTGGAAGCCAACATTATTATGTTATCACGTCTAAGCATGACACAAGTTTTGATGATGGATCACTAAAGAACTGATATGAAAAAAGACTGAAACTGGAATCTCCTCAAAACCTCCTCTCCTCCCCAATATATAGCCATCACGCAGGCAGCTACGTCACCGAAACGATATGGTCATTTTGCTCGAAAAATGCCATAAGATTGATGACTAAGATAGCTCGGAGACCAAGTGAACTAGTGAAACCGCCAAATTGATGAGTAGATTGGATGGTCTAATTGTGGGATTAGATAGTACAATCAAGCAGCACCATATGAAATCTACAACAGACCAAGTTCGAAACCATACGCCATGGAAAATAATCAGAGTTTCTAGTCATTGGGATTGGACGATCGGTCAAGCCACCCTTTGACTATAGATGTAGATGAGTTGTCTCAATCATTTTCTACACAACGAATGGTTCAATTATTGGATCGAACATTCAGTTTGATTAGTGTTTCAGTCAAGATTTGTAGGGAAGCACTAAATGGTATGATACAATAAAACATGCGATCCAGTGAGTCCTCAAATGCAGCTATGAACTATGGGAGCTAGCTCCGAGTTTGAGTGGCATTTAACCTTTAACCACAACTCGTCTGCTGAATTTTCAATATTAGTCGGTTCAAACCTCCACTTAATTTCACCCAAGTTTCATCCTAGTCATAATGCATAACTCAACATAAATAAATATAATACGTCTATCACTATAAAATACACATACAATACGTAAGAGCCTCACTACAAAAATCCCTCATGCCAAAACAAAACTAGATGCCAATGTGATAACATAATAATGTTGGCTCCCAAGCAAATAACGCCACCGTCTCCTTAGGCTGCATCCATGATGTGCCGCAACAGATGATACCTCTAGCGAAGGCACTAACAATGTTATCATTCTGGTTTCTTGAGGATCAATGCTTTTCACCTCCAGTTCCACTCTATGGTCCAATTGTTCCTCTCTACTATTTCAAGCACAAGTGGCGCCTCCTCCAGAAGTCCATCCAAAAGCTTTGACGCATTCCGAAAGCCAAAGCGAGCAACTCCGAGCCTGGGTCCTTGGCTCAACAATGGGAGATGAAGCTTTTGTTCTCCACAAGGTTACTTCGGATAATGTCGTAGGCCCCTCGTTCTTTTGTGACATGTCACCTTTCCCAACATGCAGCAACCCTATTCCTGGGCTCAACATTCCACAGTCTCAAATTGAGCACTTTCTTTGAGGCACTTGATATTAGTGCCCCACTCTAAGAGATGATCAGCATTACTCCTATCCCATAGGACTACAAGCCTCCTAAACTCGATTATTACAAAGGCAACACAAATGCTCATGAGTATATACAATGGGCTTGTGACAATCATCTGCTTTTATTGCCTAGAGGATTTCACTAAGTGCCACCTATTAGTGTCAATACTGAAGGGATCTACCTTCAAATAGCATTCCTGATTGCCTAATAGGAATGCCAATTGTATGATCACCTAAAGTGAGAACTCTTGTCCCACTTCATGGAAGTTACCAATATAGTGCTCTCCGACACTATTTTTTTCTTTTAAAACTCTTGTAGGATACATGCTTAAAGCTCCGCTACTGTCGTTGATAGCCATCCTTATTCGCAATCTTTTTGTTAGGGGGTCCAAGGAAAAGTTGTTGATGTGTAGCGCTGCTTCTCCATCATTGGAACAGCCATGGACTCCATAGTATTGTCTCTCTCCATGGTGCCAATTGCATGTCCTGCTAAACAGAGACCATCAAGAGTCACCTAAGGTCGTCGATACATAACTGGAACTCGAGAGGCTCCCTCTATGTGTTTCCAAAGTTTCATGACCACGAGAATGCCAGCAATTCCCATTATTTCTTCTCTTTAGCACCTTGAGTTAAAGCAATAGTATGTGCTTGAGTGAGAAAAATAAAGTATCCAAGTTTCCCAGCAAACTATACTATAGGCAGTAATTGTTTCTTTGCTTTAAACAACAGCTAAATGTGTATTCAAAAAACTACATAATAAATTTCAAAAAAAAATTTAGGCCAAAGTGTGTGACGCATCTGATCAGCACGGCAAATATACAAATATAACAAAATGTTCTTATGAAGGAAAAGCATCAACAAAGAAATCAAATATATTTTTTTGAGTAATGCTATGCATCCCCAATAAATGACCCCAAACTTTAAATCCAACTAGAATTCCTATAGCAATAGTGCCACTTAAGCAAAAAAAATAACTTTTATCTATGTGGACTATTGCCACATAGGTGCCACGTAGGAATTCTAGTTGAATTTAAAGTTTGGAGTCATTTATTGGAGATGTATAGCATTACTCTATTTTTTTATTTCTACAACAGCAACAAACTTTTAAAGCCAACCCCAACTAGTTTGGCAATGATGATGCGCTTTTGTCAGCAATAATCATGTGAATTGGGAAAATTACGAAGAGAACGAGTATCAAAGTGCCATTTCTAAGTGTTGTATAAGTCCCCAGCTGAGAAGTATAAACTTCTTTGAACAGCACTTCAACGGACTTCTTCAATGGTAATGCAACTCTTATTCTGTCTCTCGCACTTTGATCCTTTCCTGCATAAGTCCATTTGGGATTTTATCTGAACAAACTTCAACAAGAAAAAGAAAAAGAATTGCAAAAGTTTCATAAAAATCTTTACCTGCCGCTTCCCTGCTGGTATGAGGCCATTATCTGCACTACTGTTTCAATTATCGCGCTATATCCTGACTAGAATCTGAAAGAGCAGGCTTAACCAAAAATAAAATTTTCACTACCAAATGATACTACATGCTGTTTGACCATGGTAGAATGAAGTGAAAAATATCACTATACCATTCAAGATCAAAGATTATTATGGGGTGCAAAGCCCTCCTCCAGTTTCCTTTAGCTAATATACTTCTTACCAAAGATAGCGTAGGTAAAGAGGCCGAAATGGCAGCTCATTATGCAATTTCTGTAAAACTGAAAAAGAACCAGCTGAGTAAATGCACTGCATTTCAAAAGAATTGGCACTTCTTTTCCACAAACATCAATAGGCAACCTCCCCTGATGACAATTTGTTGTGAAATATCCGGACAAGTGCACAATAAGATTGAAGGGGAAAAACTGCTCACAGTTCCCTTTCCCTTCTTACAAGTGTTTGGGTGGAAAGACGTTAGGGAGTAGAGGTGGGAGAGAAGTTGTGAACTTCTCAAAGGTAAAACTTATGTGAAGAGTTAATATGCTTAACGTTCGTTATAAGAGTGTATCAGTTCTACTCAAATTTTTTGCAAGGGAACAAAGTAATAATTTATGTGGCAAGTCATTGTAGAACAATTGATAAAATGATAACCTTAAATAGAGTTAAAAGGAAGAAATACATTACTCTATTTTTTTTATTGTTAGATTACTCTATTTTTTTTGAAATTCACATTACTCTATTTTTTAATTTGACGTGCTGACGTATTGTGCTGCTCCATAGACATGTTGAATTAAAGAGAGGATCATAGGAACAACAGCAAAATCTCAGCTTTCACACTTTCCCAGCATCAAACTGGCCATTATTTTAAATGCATTGTGTCCTCATATGATAGGAATATAAAATGTATTGTTCCGTAGACATGTAGAATAAAAGATAGGAACCCAAAGTGAAATGTCAACTTTCACGCTTTCGCATTATCAAATTACTGTTGTGGTAGTGGAACTTAAGTGGGTGGTTATTCAACTTCTGCACAATAGAACTTGGCCAATCAATATGGGGACAATATGCAGTTATAGGCTTCACAAAAGTTATATCAGCAAGATGCAATTACAGACTTCAATGAAAAAGTGAAAAATGGAAGTAATCAAATTATATTAGTAATCAAGCTGTCTGCCACAATAATATTACAGGGAATCAGCTATTTCAGAAAGTTAATAGTTGCTTCATATTGTCCCCTATTTTATAAAGGTAGATTCCCATTCATCCAAATTTCTTTCAACATTTGAACTTTGAACTGTTTTAGTATAATAATAGAGAAATCTCTTTCACCAGCAGTAAACTAAAATAAAATGCTTTTTGGAACTTGAAATAAAATGTTTTGAGAAGAGCATCCACTGCATGCTTTTTACAAGATTTATTTCCTTCATGCTAGCATATTACTGTAATTATTAGAGTATACAGAAAAAAATTGCTACCATAGCAAGATTATAGCTTCATTATAATTTATAAATGACAGTTTTTATCAGGAGATTCACACTAATTTCATAAATCAGCTAGCCATTCCGCTTATAACATGAATACTGAAAACGTTTAAAATGATTTATTAGTTTATTATTTTATATTGAGAAGCACCATTTTGGGGAGACCGCAAAATGCCAAGTTAGTATGTAACCATTCTCAGAACAAGCGTGAAAGTATACGGCATTTGTAAAATATCTTACACAATTTCTTTGCTCGACTTGGATATCATCGAAAAGGTTCAACAGGTGCTGACTCTTCAAGAAGAGCAGCTGCCTGAAAACATTCAGCAGCCTCAAGGGTTGATATACCCTCAGCCTTATAAAGTAACGCAAGATTAAACCAAGCAATGTGGTTAGTTCTATCCAGACGCAAAGCCTCTGCTAGGAAGCTTCTTGCAACAGATAATGGTTGATCACCACAACGCCCAAGAAGAATACCCGCAGAAACCAAGCTTGGGACATGTGTTGGATCCAAATCTAGAGCTTTTTTACATGATTCAAAAGCTTGCTTAAGAAAACCCTTTGCTTCTTGAAATTTCCCTGGAACAAGAAATTATAAGCTGGAAAGCATGACAAGAAAAAGTCCAAAAGCAAAATCTACTGATTGCTTGTCGTAGCAAGATCACATAGAAGATCATAAGAATTTTGAGCATTTAGATAACTAAAAGAAAAAGGGCTTTGGTCCAAAACTATTTTCTTACAAAACAAAAGTGAACAAACTATTATTTAGACTACCAGTCAACTTTAATTTGGAACCTCAAACCATGGGCATATGAATATTACCTAAGCACATATTATTGGAAGTGCAGATACATCAAAGCAGAAGGAAACAAAAAGGCAGTTCACATAATCAATTTAATTTTACAATGGGAATATCAATACTGCTATAACTTAACATGTTAAAGAAATCAATGAAAAATGAAGAGCAAAGAAAAGTTTTACCAGTCTTCTATAAAGCACGAGTCGTCGAGTACGATACGACAATATGGATGTGACAATACACTAAACTTAAAAAAAATAGGAAGCGGATACGTCAGAATATGGCTGTTATATATATGTATAATACGTCATATTCTCATATTTAAGATATAAATCTATGACAAATTATAATAACTTATACATCTTGTTGATATAATTTTTAAAATAGCTTTTAAATTTTTTTCAAATTAATTATATATTTTTTAAAAACTATTGATATCACTAAAAAATATTATAGACAATTGAACTACAAAAACTAATTCAACAACTATTGAGTTAAAAAAGATCTTAAATTAAAATAATATCATAAAATTTATCTAATTACTTCCAACTTGTCACAGATTATCTAAGTGATCACAAAGTATTAGTGCTTCATAATTGGTCTTGTCTTTAGTCTTCGACGCTATCTAGCCATTCCCCTCACCAAGTACAGATTTCTCAATTATTATTGCAGTGGTCAGGGACATAGTTAATGCCTAGGGGTGATAAGGTTGTCCTCAATAAGGAGAATTGCTCTATTTAACAACACATTGACTTCGATGCCAAATTCCATGTCACACATGTACGTGCCTCTTAGTGTACAGGATCCGATTGAGCAGTTAGTTAAGACATTTCTTTGGAGTTAATACGTCCATGATACGATTGAGCAATTAATATGCACCATGTGCCATGGAAGGAGGTTGTAAGCTAAAAAGCAAAGGAGTCATGGCATACAAAAGTAAAGAGTGTAAAGACAGTTCCTTGTGATCAAGTATGCAGTTAAGTTAATGGATAATTTTGACTGCATTTGAAGAGACAACTTGAAAGCCAAGCATGGGTTGCACAACCATCTTTTTCAAAAAAGGAGAGGGATTCCTGGATTTAGAAGCTCATCTGTATCGGAGGTGATGTGGTTGATGGTCACATGATTTGGCTTATTGAGAATGGGATTGTAGTTTCGTTTTTAAAAGATCCTTGGTTCTTTACACACCACTAAGTAGATAGCCAACCTATTTAAATATATAGGTAGTAGAATTTCCGTCCACTGAAGCAAAGATTGTAGATTCCCAGGCCAGGACAAAGGAAGACTTTGACAATTGTTTGGAGTGGAGTTACAAAAGAGAGCTAGAGCTATTAGGAGAACTTACAATAGTGGAGAATAAGGACTCACATGAGCATCTACAAAGTCTAAAAAGATTCCCACTATTAAGTAAGCCCTGCTGTAGTCAAATCACTAAGGAACATAGGCTACTTTCAAGGACATGGCATTAGAAAATACCCACTTGATCAAGGATACAAGTGTTCTGGTGGCAGTTGTGTAAGAATGGAATCCTAATCATGGCTTGGTTGCATTGAAGAAGTATGTTAGATATATACCTTTATTCGTAGGGTTGTAGAGTTGAAGAAAGCATATACCACTAAGGGGAGTAATGGTATACTATATAACAAATTTGAGGGGCATTGTTTAGTGAATCCAAGCTTTATTTTCACAACATATTTCTTTGCAAATCAAATTGGAGACGATGGCGAAGGTAGCTAGCGATAATATACAAGCAAACATGTTCAGTTTGAAACTATAGCCCTATAGTACTATTGGCGAGCTAGGAACTCAAAAATGCACAGAAGGCCGGTTCATACAACTAATGTCATTTCTACCATGGTAATGAACAACATAATTAATGAGTTGAACTATCATGGGAGTCGATGAAGTCCAATTGCCCACATAGGGCTATGTATTTCAACCAAAAACACATAAGTTACCTCACCTCCTAAGTGGTTCAAAGTTAATTTTGATGGGTCAAAACAAGGTAACGGAATCATAGAAGCAGGCTACATCATAAAGGACCATGTAGTTATCAAAGGTGTAGGCAAGTAGATTCTTACTAATGTAGTTCTTATTGGAGAAAAATGGCAACACTCGAAGTTTTAAAGACAGAAGTGTCCACAACATTAAGGACAAACAGGAACATGGCTAGTAGGAGACTTTATGAAGGTCTTCTAACTCATCCAACACAGACTGAACCAACACCATGGCAATAGGAGTCCTGGGGATAGCTTGAACCAACAACAGCAAGAACATGAACTTGAACACGACAATAGGATCGTATAATCGAATATGTTATACTACTTGTTTCATTCTGTATTTTATAAATTGTCATTTATACCACAAAATGTAAACAATGCGGCTAATTATTTAAAGCACATAGCTATGTTAGGAGATTTTGTTTAGATGAGGAGATGTCGCTACCCAACAATTTTCGTAACATCCTCAATGACAATGTAACTTGATGTACTTAATTTTAGACCTATTTTTAGTTAAATCTAAAGATCTAGGCCACATTTTAGGAAGAAAAAAAGGCAACTAAATGGAGAGAGGGAACCACCGTAAAGGAAGCTTCAAAGGAGTCTAGCATTTTAGGTGAAAGAAACAGTGATTGTGTTCACCGAGAGGTTCTACGTCACTTATGGCTCAAAACCGATAAGCCATCTCCTCCTTTAAGCTTCAATTTAGGCAAGAGATGAACAATGATGACTTGCAGAGTTTCATTGTCTATTTCTCACAAAACCGAATGGTACAATAGGTCAAGCAGACTATCCGGTAGAACACTAGATAGTCTGTCCAGTTATGGGGGGGATTTGTCACGTTCATTCCTTCCTTTGCGTCAATTCTATTCTTAGAACCCCCTCAAAATTACAAAAGTCTCATTTCTATATTTTGGATGAAAAAGCATCAAAAAGCTACTAGTGGTGGTCAGATTGTCCAACATCAACTAGTGCTAGCCGATGTTGGACAGTCTGAGCATTTGCTAGTACTAGATGGATAGTCCAACCAACATAATGGGAAAGGGAATTGTGTTGTTCGAACATCCTGGTTTCTAAACCAGACAATTTGGCAATTTGGAGGGTAGAGGGTTCTAGAAAGTTTCTTGAGAGATTAACATTGAACTTATATGATGTATTGCTATTGTACACGGTAAGCTGAGTAGCAAAAGCAATAGGTGAAAAACTCAAATAAGAATATGAACTATTTTTAATTTTGTGGAGATCTCATGCTTTGTGTTGATTGCGTGGTGTGCCAGGAGGAGAAAAATGGAGGTCGACTATTTAGAGTGGGTACCGCCAATTGTGAGTTCTTGGATTTCATGCATGATATTGATCTGCAAGATGCTGGCTTCACTGAGCCGGTATGCACATAGTGCAACAATTAGGCAAGGAGCAATAGAATTTGGGAAAGGTTGGATAGTGTGTTGTTCAACTCTACTACCCTTGTCCAAAGCCCTAGCTTACATGTCACTCATTTAGCTCATATTAGCTCTAATTATTTTCTGTTACTAGTAAGCAGTGATATAGACATCTTCAACCTGTAGCCTGTAAAGGGGGTAAAAATTTGAAGATTCTTGGCAAACTTATGGAGAGACTGCAGTAATTGTACAGACAGTATGACGATAGAAAAAACACAAAATTTTCAAGGTACTTAAGAAGTGGAGCAAGAAGGAGGTGGGAGATTTGCTAGGTAGGACAACGGAGCTAAACCAGACTATTCTCACACTTCAGTCTAAAGAAGCTGCTTCTAGGTGTCTCACGAAGGGAGAGCATGCATAGATGCTTCAATTAGTCAACATGGTGAGAGTTGAGACATGGTGACAGAGGGCAAAAGCATAATGGATGGCTAAAGGGGAGGAATAACACATTCTTTCATAGAGAAGTAATAAGGAAGAAGAGGTAGAACTAAATCAGAGCTGTAGTTGACATTTTTGGGTAGAGGACCAAAAAGGAGGCCGATATTCTATTTACAATGGAGTTGTTACCAGCAAGTGAGCCACAAAGGATGTAGTTCATCCACTCATTTTGTAGTACCAAATTATCTGTGCAATTTTTGAATGATGAACCATTATTTTCTCCAAACTAAATAACTCCCCTAGAACTTTGTTAACAAGGCTCAACAATAAATATTCTAAGTTTTCGTAAACATTTACATTGACAAACACATATTTTGGCATATCAAGCTTGCTTGCAAAAACTTATTGATACACAACATGAGCAAAGTACACCACATAAAATATTGGGTAAGTAGCATTTGGGTCTCTCTTGCTTGCCCTTATTGCACGTAGGTCTTCAAATTTTTGAATTAAATAAATTAGCCCACTAGTTTAAATAAAAGTGCAGATGAATTCTATTTTGATAACAAATGTAACTTCTATAATAAATAAATAACTTTTTTATAACTTTTTTGTTAGTGATAGTTGTTTGATGGCGCTCCGTACTCAACCCTGCTGTAAAAGTAGCTACTTTTATAGTTTGATTTTGCTATAAAAATAACATCCAATACAAAAAAAGACCCATCTACATTTTTACTCAAACTGGTGGACCAATTTGCTTAATTTGAAAATTAGAGAGACCTATATGCACATAAGTGCAAACAAAAGGGACTCAAATGCTATTTACCCTTAAATTTTTAGTTGAAATAATGACAAAATAAGCTAGATACAGAAGATTTGAGAGTAAACAGTAGCTAAAGACATCAGAAAAAGAAAACATGTGCTTCTAAATTACCTGTAGCATGCCATCTTAAAGCAGAGTAAGGACTAATAGCCTTCAACTTAGAGAGACAAACTTCAGCATTTGTCCACTGAGACATGCTAGTATAAGAGATTGCCAAATCATGCCAAGCTTCTATTTCCAATTTTACATTTTCTGCATCAATCTGTCACGGCATTTGTGATTGTTAATAAATTGGTTTAAATGAAAATCAAAGAGGGGGCTTAATAAACAAGCAATTCGAATTCATAGTAACAAAATGCATCCATTAAACACATAATCAACTGTTCATTAAGTAAAGATCAGAAGTAACGAATTCCAATTTCTATTGCTAAAAAATAAAGTATTTTCTGGTAATCAATGATGAATTAAGGAAATAGCATTTATTTTTTGAAGAATAGGAAATAGCATTTACGTAAATAATGGAGTGGCATTAAACCTTTGAACACTTCATGCCAACTGTATGGTTTTTAGCCCAGAGTTGGATGACAGCTAGAAGATTGCTGTATGTTTCCACTGCTTCCTTCAGCTGACTCTGCGCAATCTGAATTTTGGCTTTAGTTTGTAGAAGTTCCCCCTGGCTCCACTTTCCTATCTGATCAAGTGCAGCACAAATAATGTTTTCAGCATCAACAAATCTCTTCTGAGCAGATAATATTCGAGCCACAAGAATCCAAGTCTTAACATTTGATCCAGCTTCAAGTTTCAGCAGCTGTTTGGCATAGTGAAGTGCTATATCCAACTTCCTCAGCTCAGCATTTTCCAAGCTTAGGTGATATATCACTCTACAGTCATTTACTTGCATAAGTCTCTCAGCTTTCTGAAATGCTTCTAGTGCCTCATTCTGTTTAGAAACCCTTTCATGGTCCATAATAGAAGACCTAGACTGAGCTGAAAGTGAAACGCCAAGCAAATAATTAGCAGTACTTCCAACTGCTTCGCACCTACCATTCAAACTAGCGAGTGCCCTGCGAGAGAAGGAAACACTGTCTTCTCCATCCACATTGTTATTGCCACAAATTTTGGAAGCTAGTAATAGCGCTTTCACACAATTTGGATCCCCTCTCTCACCCAATATCTTTTTCAGGAGGTTGAGAGCAGTCAAACTGTCACCTTCTCCTTCGTAGCATAAAGCAAGCAGATAGTATCTTTCATTTCTATGCAGAACACCGGGAAGGAGTTCCTCAAATTGATTGGCAAGAGGTCTTAGCTGGCCCGATACTGTTAATGCATAAGTGATGTGCTGAATGATTGATGAATCCCATTCTAGTTTCCTTTCATGGAAATCACTCAGGAGAATTGTTAAAAGAAGTAAAGCCTCTTCTACATTGTTCTTAGGTGTGAAGTAACCTTCCATTTGATATCGCAAATTAGGTGGACTTGCTTCACAACCTCCATAGAGAAGGAAAACCGCAAATTCTTTCCGTAACTTTGCAATTGTCATGGGATTAAAGCTCCATTGTCCAAGGAGGGCTCTACGATACGATGAAATGACTTCCAAAGGATGATCAGCAAGTTTCCATAACTGTGGGAGTAACACAACAGACTTACAGACTACATCTTGCAACTTACATTCTGTTCTGAAGTATTCTGGAAATCCTTTAGGTATTGTAGATTCTACAGTATCTAATATCACATTGCAAGATTGTGCTGCTTCTGGGGAGAAAAAAAAATTACGGTTCAATATCCAATTCAAACAAGAATTTATTCTATTTCAAACTACTAGAGTTTTATTACTAAGTATATAAAACTTCATCGAAAGTTACTGGACAACAAATTCAGAGATTGCTGCATAAGATCTTATTTGTAGTTGAGAGAATGTTTACTTTCCAAAATATTTACCTGAGAGTTCCTTTATCATATTAATACTTATTTAGCAGATGATACAGAAAACACACTTCATCATGGATCCGCATTTTAATGGGTCAAGACGCAGCACGGGGTAGGCAAAAACTTCAGAAGACTATTAGCAACAAAGCTAACAAAAAAAGTTAAAATACAAGACATGACCAAGGGATCAGTAAAGAGAAACAAATCAAAAGATGAGAAACCAAAAGTGCGATACATTTTAAAATTAGGGTTTTTCTAGGAAATGAGAAAATATTCTCAATTTGCATCTTAAATATGTAACACAGGGTATAGAGACTGAAAGAGAATGCTGGACAGGATATTGTATGTGGTAATATCTCCATAAATGTAATTAAAAAAGCTAAAAGGGGATGACATAAACAGGAAAAACTATCATTGTAGGGCTTCCATCAAAAGGCTTTACCTTTGAACTTCCCAAGATCCTGTAGTGCTCTTGCTTTAATATATAATGCTTCCATAAGCAAACTGACTGCATGTATTGACATTGGCGGTGCATCCCAATGCGACCTTGACTTCCGATACATTGTTCTTCTAGAGATAGAAATCTTTATCTTTGGTGTTATAGAAGTAATGTCTATTCCACTAAGAACGCTTAATGCAGCTTCCACATTTCCTCTCTGATATTCCAACCTCCCAAGCAAGGCCCTTGCCTCCTATTGAAAAAACAAGGCCCCAGACGCTCAATGAGACAAGCATTTCTGAATTTTGATAGTTGATGGTAAATCTAAATACTTTGAAAGATATAAAGATTTATGAGGCCGTCAAAATATTTACTAAAAGATGCTGAGATACCAAATATGGTTTAAGGTCTACCGATACTTAAAAGATATACTAGTCAATATATGATGAATACTAGACCAGGTTGTTTGGCTACTTTTGAGTTTTACAAAACAATTTGTAAATAGTAAGAACAAAAGCAACACACATACATAGCTAATAGAGAAAGGAATACAATAAAACTCCAATTCAAATGACAGATTATGTAGAAGGATTAGATAATTGAGAATAAAAAACAATTATCCAACATAAATTTCAAGGCTACTAACTGTATCTAACTTAAGAAGGAGAAAGGGACAGACCTAAAAGATCTGATATGGATGTCGCCTTATAATGATTTTCTCACAGGACAATGACATTTCTACTTATTTCTGTTCATACAGAGGTTTAAATGTATGTCCCTCATATACACACTTGTTCATAGGTCATGATTTGCTTTAAACATAATTTGCACTTTTTTCATCCCACATCAGCATATCTTACTAGTATTTGCTGCCAATAAACATCAACACAATCATTTAACAAGTAGCAAAAATTACTACTGGAATCAAAAAACATCAAAGAATGGCGAACCTCATAGTTGAGAAGACCACCTTCACGAAGGCAGGACTCAGCTTCTTCAATGTTGCTTGTTTCAGATCTCTTATCACCATCATCAGCTAATGCCGAACACTCGCTAGTTGCCCGCTTTCCAGTGAACATTTCACCAGCTTTAATAATTGTCTCAGGATGCATGCAATTCATAGTCCTTCGGGGATCAAATTTGCCAAATATATTGCGTGCCTTCATCCATTTTCTATCCTTCATGCCGTTTCATAAAAACAGAAGTCACCGTTCAGGAATGCTGCGTCCAGATACATGAATTCAAAAATTCATTAAAAACAATGAATTAAGTAAGGGTAGATGAACTGAAGCACACTACAGTTGCCTTAAGCAATTGACCTCATCCAAAATAAATAACTATCATTACATATTTTGCCAGTAAAGATAAATCAAGAAAACGATATAAGACAAAGAAAATAAAAAGATACTTGCATCCCAAATTTTCAAAGAGAGATGAACTGAACTCCAAACAGTTACTACAAAAGACAACCAATTCCTCATAAATGTGACATCAAGATGAAAAGACTCAGATATATTCACATTACAAATTGATCATAACAAGCAAAGAAGCCTTGGGTTCCAAGAATGCACCAAATTCAGCCCTAAAATGACACTTTTCCGGAAAAAGGCACAGGCATCATCCCAAAGAACCGGACTTTCCTGACCCGTAAGCATCACTCAACCGCGAATTGTAAGCACAAACCAACAGTAGCACCACACAAAACACGACCAAATGTTTTCTTTCGTAGATCCAAAACCCTATCCCCATAGACATCAACACCAAGAGATGAGAAAAATTGACTCTGCAAATATGACCGTACGGGGAGGAAATAATCAACATTGTTCTTCCCTGTGCAAGAACAATCTGGATCGAAAAGACAAGAAGAAAAATCAAAGAAATGGCAAGGCCTCACCTCTTACCACATTACCGCGGCCGTTGAAAACTCGAACCACGGTGTCCAACAAATTCCCAGCAGATATAGAGGAAAGAAAGTTTCGGCCGTTTTGATTTTTCGCGATCGTTCTCTGAAATACATTATTTGCAAGAAAAATCCAAACTCCAGCTGAAGAATTCAATATTTGATTGAAGTGGCTGCTTGAAGGAACAGGTCAAAAAATGCCAAATGCTAAAGCTAAAATGACAAAATAATATATATATATATATATATAATATTTATTTTTATTTTATTTTAAGTAAATTTTAATATAAAAATATCTATGTTTACATCACATTTTGCTTAATTATAAAAACATCAATTAACTTTATGTTATATTTTAGGGATTTTTACATACATGACATAAAATTTACACGAAATTACGCATTTCACCATCAATTCATAAATATTACCAATATCACACCATATTCATTTAAATTTTACGCATTTCACATATTTCACATATTNAGATTTAAATTTGACACCCTAATTGAAAATTTTAAATAAGATAAATAAATTAAAATACATAAATTCATAAATATTTAAATTATTATTTATATAGATTAATTTATTTATAGTATTTAATTAATATATTAATAATATAGTTAAGATCAAGGCCAATTTAGAAATGTGAAGTTCACTATTAAAGAATATAGTGTGAAATATGTGAAATGCGTAAAATTTAAAAGAATATGGTGTGATAGTGGTAATATTTATGAATTGATGGTGAAATGCATAATTTCGTATAAATTTCATGTCCTGTATGTAAAAACCCCTATATTTTAACATGCACTTATAAAATCTCATTATTTATCTTCAAATTTTTATTAAAAAGTAATTTCTACTGAATAAAAAAATTCGTATAGTAATTATGATATTAACAACACAATAATATTAATTTATATTTAAAATTTTTATGCTAGAAATTGATTTGAATTCTAAGCTGATTTCAATTTCGAGCGGCTCACATCACTCGACTCATAATCTCATATGAAATCAAGAGATGAAAAATCAATAAATTAATTTCAAAATCCACTATTGAGCTCTTTATTACAGAGTTTATCTAGGTTGAGCAGCTGGAATTATGATATATCATTGAAAAATAATTTTGTATCAAAACTAAAAAAATTAATAAAAAAATGTTGATCACAACTCTTGTCACAAAAGACTATCCCAAAGAAGATCTAGATGTCCATGTTCATCCTTTTTATCTCAAAGTGGCTGTTTGTTTGTAAAAGATAACTTGTTTTTGTTTTAAGATTTAAAAAAAAATTTAAATAAAAATATTTTTATTTACAAAATTAATATTATAGTTTAAAATTTATGTAAAATATAAAATAAAATTAATTTTATTGTTAAATTTTATAAATTTAATATTAAAATTTGTATATAATTTGACTTACAAAATTAATTTTAATGCAAACAAACACTCATGTATTCATTTACAAAAAATAATTTAATAAAATCAAAATAAAATATAATTAAATTTTAATATTAAATTTTATACATAATGCAATATATCTAAGATTAATTTTAACTTCGCTAAATGAGCGAGATCACAAAATAACTAATGTAAGTATTGAAGCAACTGTTCATTTCCCAAAAGCTTTAAAATACCAAGTATATATAGAATGTTACAGAACCATGCGAGAAATCAAGCAATTGATTTCCATCTGTCAGCTACATGACATGCTATAGAGCGCTACAGCTACAGGTCCTCTTCAGGTCTGTGTATTACACATTTCATCTGGAGCTCCATTTTATATCTGGGATTCCCCTTCTTCTTCTTCTTCTTCTTCATCGAGGAAGCTCACAAGCCTTAATGGCAGCTTGATGTTTCATTACTAGGTTTCAAGCAAGCTTCACCCATTCATACCGACCAGGCAAGGGACAATCACTCACGGGATCAAAGTTGTACCTACAAATAAGATCAAACATAATAATTTGAGCACGGAAAAAGCTATTAATATCAGTATATTTCAAGCCTTAGTTTGCACTTAAATGAAAAATAAGGAAAAAAAAAAAAAAAAAAGATCATAGCACTATGACACTGATCACTATCCTCCCATTACTTCCATGATTCTTTAGACTATGCTGAGAGCATTTCAGCCAAAAGAAGGAGAAAAAAAATGCTAGAAACAGAAGTTAACAAAAAGGGTAGTGTATACTTCTCCGTAAACGATCTCTGTTGCATGCGCTCAGGACCGGCGAAGAACTCTTCCATCTCAAGACTGATGGGCATACTTCCTTCCATCGCATTCTCTACTCTACCGCTAGAGATCGTTCCGGAAGTTGGCCTCCTGGTGGTAGAGCCAGGAGTCCTAATACTAGAATCCCTTATCATGCTGCAAGGTGTTGTTTCTCTACTTTTCCTGCAATAAGGAGTCCATTACAAAATCTAATTCCAAAAAAATGACGAGCCATGCTAATAATCCCAAAATTCATAAAGTTTTTTACTTTAAGAGCTCTACATGCTGAATCCAACGCCACAAAACATTCAAAGAAAATTGACGAAATTTGAGCTCATAAAGAGAAGTGCTTTGATCTCTTTACCACATTGGACAAACAAATTTTTAAACCAAAGCAATGGGCCATTACACTTTTGTCACCATGCGAACCATGCTATATAATTTTCTGATGAGGTTAGGTATAGGATAGCAAATCATTGAGATACAGAGAATGCTCACAATCAATATAATCCAACCCAGATTGCCATAAATGAAGAAGACAGAAAGGGCAGCTTTTTGCCTTTACCTTGTCGCCTGCATAAGCCAAGTCATAAGCTAAAGGCTCCAATCAAGCACAAAACCAAGCAATGGCCCCCAGTTCCAGGAACCCACTTCACCGCTGAGTCTTGCAGCATTCGAGGGCCATGTGAAAGGTAAGGCTAAAACGGTACAAACTGCCGAAAGACTTTTGGCTATCCAGTTAAGAACTGCTCCATAAGCATCCATCTTTCGTCAAAAGTTCACGGGAAAGAACAATATAGCCCTCTAGTGAAAACTTTGATCTTGATATGCAAATCAATAATTTCAGGCTATTTTGTTTTATGGGAAGTGTTGCAAGTCAGGAAGAAGATAGATACAAATCAACTTTTATAATAGTTTCTTACTGGAAACTGTAGCATTCAATGTATGAACCAAACACTCAAATTAACTGGAATTCACAAACTTCTTTTTCTTCCATTTTCTTCAATAAAACTTACCACGACAACATCGGATTCATGTTTATAAACATGAAATATACATTTAGCATTCAACTAACTTCGGAAACTATAACGAATATATTGCAGTACAATAAGGAAAAACTTAAAGAAAAATCACAAAAGCGATTCATTTCAAACAAATTAGTACAATGGAGTTTGTCATATCAAATATAGAGAAACCTATTGCAGACATAAATGGCCTAAAGCAGCTGGCCCTACGTAGCTACTGTGTAAAAAGTAAAGAGAAATTTCACTGGCAGCTATTGGAAAGGTCATGCAAGTAGCATACATAAAAAGAATAGCCATGTGGCATTCAAGTGAGAAAACACACGAGATCTCATTTTGCTTTTTATTTTTATTATTCCAGTATGGCAGCAATATATGCAGTATTCTTCACTGACAAGAAAATGGTAGCCACAACCATTACTTGTACACATAGAATAGCCATTAGCTGTATTTGGCTGGGGATTTAAATATCCCATCCTAATTTCAACTCACGTTTCGTGTCAGCATTCTCAAACACCAAATAAGATTAAATTCTAATCTAAAACACTTTAATCTTCTTCTATATGACTTGAAATTTTTGACAAAACCACATCTAGTTTCAAGAATTCTTTGTTCGAGAAAAAAATTCACGATGATGTTTGTTCTACAATAAATATTACCAAAAATACAAATCATTAGTTGATTTTTTGGCATCAGACAAGCTCTTCGAGAAGGTTTCTTAGAGATAGGTGAACAGATGTCAAAAGTCCATGCTTGGTGTTAAATGTCTGGTTTCAATTGACTTGAAAGCTTAAGCATGTAGGTTATAACCCAAAAATAATTTTATATTCTAACAAGCCCCTTTACGCGTAAGCTTATTGCTTTGTAGCATGGAGTTTAGCTAGAAATAAATGAGGGTTATGAGAGTTTGAACTTAAGACCTTTTGACTCTAATACCATGTTAAATTTCTAGGTTACCAACTGGCAAGGCTAGTACAAGAGAGGAGTTAAAATCTTAGTAGAAAATATCATTTTGGAGAGAGCCACTCAAAAATGTCTGTTTCAGGTTTTCAACTAGCTTCTTTGTTAGATAGATTCTACTGCATAAAAGACAAGCTAGAAGATCATGTAAAAAGTGTGATAGTGATATTCGCCTCGAACAAATCATATGTTAGCATGAAATCCAAGTTCTATATCAAGGGAACTCAAGATCTTAATTCGCCGCTGCTTTTGTTAGCCTCTGCTTCATTGATTCCTAATTACTTCTTGAATTTAGTGAAGAAATCCTCTCCTCTCATCTGGCTTTCTCTGCAAGAGTTGCCACATAAATCCTATTGTGTTAATCATCTTTTTCTTTTTCCTCATTGTTGCTTCAGCTATTGTTTACTGCTATTATGTTTTAGTCCCCCTGAAAATACTTCTGCCTCAGTAAAATCTAATTTCAACCCTTACCAAACACAAATTTTATATGAGCCATCACATGATATCAAAAAACATCTAATCAGAATTGGTTTAATGCAAACTCAACCGCATTAACAATTTCAAAGAACTTTCAACATTTCAAAAATAAACAATCAAACGACTTTAAAACTAACCAAATTAAAAAAATTAAGCTCGAATATAAACTCCGGTCAATTCTCAAAAACATATATATATATGTATATGTAATGTATGTATGTATGTATGTATGTATGTATGTATGTATATATAAACTTCAGTCTCCAAAATAGTCGAGCAGAACTAATAAAACCCCAATTCAGAATTGGAACCTTATGCTCAATTTAAATAACAATGAAATGTTACCAGACATGCAGAAAAGTTTGCGCCTTTAAACCCTAAATCTCAAGTCCCCCATAAAACTCTACAATGAAAACAAAAGAAAAATTAACCGATGTTTGGGAAATTCCTGGGCACTGGGCTGTAGAATCCATGTAAGAACGTTGAATTAGCGAGAAGACTAAAACCCTAAAAATACAATAAAGGGATCATTTCAGGAAAGCGAAACGAGAAATAATGTGAACCAGAGGAAACCCACCTTTCTCTAAGCTCGTCTTCCGAGAAATTTTCCCCGAACGACACCTCGACGACAGCGTCGGCTTCCAGTGCCGGCAGCCGCCGTTTCACCTCCAAGGGACTATTCAGAGTAATCGAACTGGGCGGCGTGGCAGAACGGAGGATGGGTTCTGGTACCACCTTGGACTTGACGAAGACGGCGGACTTCTCGAGGCGACGGCTGCGAAGCTGAAGGTAGCAGGAGGACGAGGAGCCGTCATCATCGGGGACAGAGGATTGCTTCTGTAGGCGCTGGAGCGCTAGGGTTCGGGCCCTAGTACGCACGCCTATGGAGACTGGAGCAGAGACCTCCATGACCGCCGCCTCACCGGTGAGCTTCGCTTTCCTTATGTACTTGCCCATTGTCTCTAGAACTAAAGAGCGTTTGCGTGAACAGGACCAGGTGAAGAAAGAAATGTGTGGAACACAAACAAGCGAAATGAAGGAGAGTGGATGAGGCGGGTGAAGAGAACGATGAAAGAAATGAAGCAATCCAAAAAAAAAAAAAAAAAACGCGCGCGCGCGAGCGAGAGAGATTGCAAAACGAGTAGACCCCCACCGAGCGGATTGAGGTTAACGGGAGCGAGCTGCCAAGTTTGTAGCGCCTCCGGGTTTTGGGGGACGAGAAGGAACAGGACGGCGGGCCCGGAATATCTCCTCGTAAATGATAGAGAGAGGTGAGGCACTTGAGAATGACGAGAACTGCTGGTGTGAAAGCGAGAAGCATGGAGGATAGACAATCAGGATTCATTAGCCACGGAAAACCTTAATAATAATAAATAATTATTTTTAATTATTTTTTATAAATTTTAATATAAAAAATATTATTTTATTTTATATACTCAATAATTTTTAAAATAAATATTAACTTTATTTCACATCCTAAATTAAAATAATTAATTCAAATATTTTAATTTAAGATATAAAATAAAATAGATATTTTTATTAAAATTTATTAAATATGTGAAGTAAAATAATTTTTTTTATATTAAAATTTACGTAATATAATTAAAAAAATATTTATTATTATTATTATTATTATTATTTTTTAAATTAATACTATTTTTGTTCTGATTTTAGTTCTCACGTCAAACAAGACTAACCTTCACCTATAAAACTATGGCTTATTTAAGTGAATATATTTGCACTTTTTAATTTTATTATTATTATTAATGCTAATTAAAAAAAATTTGCTTCATATAATGATCGTAGAAGAAATAATCAAAAACAAATAGTGCATATAAATATTTATCTATTTGAGCCATAATCTCATGAATTTGAAAAAAAAATGCTCAATTCTTTCAATAAATCGGCGACAAAAACTTACTATAATCTTCAAAAGTCATTGACTTCAAATACGATTATTTGTCAAACCCACGATCTTGTTAATAAAGGAGCAAACATTATTATAGCTAATCATCCTTTGTATCAGTAGTTTAATTCCTCATGTTAGATATATCCTCATTATAGCTAATGAAAAACAAGCAAGTATATAGCATTATTATTTCATATAAGTGAATTAGCACATCATAATCAATTATATAAAAACATTTCATGCTAAGTTGTCCTAAAAAATACTCATGATAGCATTAAATTGTTAATATAAGTATCATCAGGAAATTAATAAAATATTTTATTATTATAAATAAGTTATAATAAATTATGATTATTTTTTGAGATAATTACCTACATGCCACAAAATTTAGTTTTGTTTATGTCTTACCCATCCATTCTTAGTTAATTACGCTATGCACACTCAAAATATTATAAAATCTTACATACACACATTTTAACTTATTTTTATTATAATGAGTAATCATAATTTTTCAATGACCTAACTATAGTTAGATTACAAAAAATCTGAGCCGTTCATCATATTATTTTAAAGATATTTAAATATATTTTGAGTGAAAATCCTAAAATCTTAATGTTTAGGTGACAGTAAAGGAATGAGACATTTGGGACGTGAATTGATTTTAGGACAAATCAACGCTTTAGTGTAGTACTGAGGAAGAGAAAAATACGTACCATTAAGAGTAAAAATATAATTTTAATGATTTACTAACAAAATATTTTTTTTCAAATAGATTTTGATTAAATTTTAACTCAAATGTGTGTATGTAAGATTTTGACTAAGAATGAATGGGTAAGGCATAAATAAAACTAAATTGTGTGGCATGTAGGTAATTATCCCTTATTTTTTATATCAAATAGAAGAAGATTACTTTTAATAAATCCAAAATAGAAGAAGATTACTTTTAATAAATCCAAAATATTATTTCAAAATTGCAAAATTTATGTTAACATGAAGTACATAGACATTTAAAAAAAAAAAAAAAGTTTAAGTGAACAGCTAACTATGACATTATCGTATGTGTGTGATAGTATCAGTGAACATAAACTAGAGAATTATAATTAAAAAAATTATAGTTTTACACTGTTATTATTTTTAAATTTAGTCTAATTTAAAGATATATAAATAAAATGATCAAAGTTAAGTAAATAGATTCAAGTAATTAATCAATAATTTTTAATAGTAAAAATATAATTTGAAAGTAAACAAAATTGAGTTTGATTGTTTGTTTAACAGAAATTTTCAATTCAGTTTATTCAAAATAAATTCAAAAATATTTGATAAACAGGTTTGGCAAACCAACGAATTTTAATAGTGAAAATATATAATAGAAATTGAAATTAAGACCAACAATTCAATTAACCAAAATTCTCAATTAAATATATTCTGATTTTAGTTAGATTTTTTGATTTTTTTTTTCTCAGCAGTAGAGTCAGAAAATGATACTTCTTAACTATAAAATTATTGTCAATATTTACTAATTTACGTAAATAATTGTGCGTACTGTTTTCTGCTGAAGTCCTGATGGAGTTTAAGCCGAGCTAAAGACGACTCAAACTCGATTCATCTCAATTTAATTCAAATTTAAGTTACCTTAAATTTTAATTAAGCTAACTCAAGTTCTGCAATAATTAATTTTTTTTTAAAAAGTTTTTATCTCAATTAAAAATTAAAATTGAATTAATCATACTCATAAAATCATTTAACAAACATCATAACAAATAACACATATTTATATATAAATAATAATATATTATTTATATTTAAAAATAGAAATCAAGCTAAGTTAATTTGATTCAATCATAGCTCATGACCTAATTCAATAAACTCGAGCAGAGCTCGATTAGAACTAAATATTGATCTGAATATTAGATAACTATCGATGTTCAAGCCGAAATCTCTTCCCTACCCACTTCCTTTTCAACTCTTATGAAATCTACATCTACGTTAGCTAAGCTATATACATATGTACATATACATATATATATATATATATATATATATATATATATATATATATATATTGATTTTGGCTAAGTTACAATTTTTTGACAGTCATGATTTCATATATACAAATAATATGTAACTTTCATAACTAGCTTTCAAAGATCATGCAATCTCTAGATATTAAATTTCTCCAATGATTAAAGTCATAATAAATTATATTATCTCTCTAATTATGGGATTAAACTATTGCTCAGAAATTTTACAAATTTTAAGATTAATTGTGAAAATTATGTATCATTATTATTTCATATAAGTGAATTAGCACATCATAATTAATTATAAGTCATATAATGCATATAACTAAGGTAAATTATACACCCTATGATATAAAAATTAGATATATTTTATTTGTGTAGACCATATTACGTGCACAACTTAGTAACGAAGCCTTTTGGCTATATTTTGTATGTCAAACACGACTTAAATAATCATAAGTTATACTTACAGCACAAATTGCAAACAGTTAGTACAGTTGTTTGAGTAGTTGAGTAATGAATATTTAAAGAATTTTTCAAGAATGAGTATGAGCCTTACCATCAAATAATGGTTGCCTACAGAAACAAATTATCAAACAAAATATTACTTAAATTAGGCAAAAATAGATTTATTTATGGGAAGTCCTCAGTATTAAATTCAAACTGCAATATTATCTGCATTAAAAAAAAAAATTGAATACTAACTGCATGGTATTCTCCTCACAAAAGTTAAAGTTTGAGATGTTATATATTTAAATAATAAATAATATTTAAAATTTTGAATGAAATGTATGTAAAATGACTTTTAAATAAATTATTTAAGGGAAAATTACATACATCCCATTTTGCAGGATGTAAATATTTATATATTAACTTCCCTTTAAAATTTATTACATTTACGCTACTCAGGGTAACACGCATTAAAAATGAATAAAATATATATAAAATATTTCATTTATAGGTTATTGTCAGCTCAATACGGTCCCACAAGCATCCTACTAGGCACCCTGTTGTTGTAATCGATCTATTGCCGGTCATCATATGTTAGCCACCGTTATCGCCCTGCTACTGTCGAGAAACATGCCGTTAGCCACTGTTGATGGCCATGCTACTGGCCACTAGCCACCAAGAGCTGCTGGTAGCCACCGCGACTACCACCATGGGTGTTAAAGTTAAATTTAACTATGATAATATTAGCAGAAGTATTAATGTTGTAATATTAAAAATTACAGGCAGTATAAACATAAATAAATCTTGAATAATTGTTAATATATAAATACAATTTTTTACAGTAACATGAATGCAATTGCTCCATTATTTGAAGAAGATTTCGCTCAACTTAAACCTGCATTTTGAAACGACCATCTAATGAAAATCTGGAGCAGTCTAAACCATGTGAACACTCCTAGTTAAACCTGCCAACATTTTAAGCAAAATCTTAAAACTTCTCATCTAATGAAGCTGAATTCAATTTACATGAAAGCATTCAAAACTGACAGCATTACAAACTGATTCACAGTACCAAACCTCCATCGAAAAAAGAATTATAAGCCATCGACGTACTTTCAAACACATATACTCGCTTTCAAACCTACTCTGTTAAAGCAAATTTTGCGAAACCTGCATATATACCTGATTTCAGATCTGCGGCGTTTGAAGATGAGTTCAATTATATAAACCAAGTTCGTAAAACCTGATTTCAATTCCAAAGCAACAAATAGAACCATATAAACTTGCTTTGAACATTCAGAACCTGCCTTTCACAATAAAATTAAGGGGGCGTTTGGTTTAGTGTTATCTTGATGTTATGTTATGTTATCTAGAGAAAGTGGTTGTTTGGTTTAATGATATTTATAAATAATCTTCAATTAAATTATAAAATTATTAATCAAAAAATGACATTTAGATGTCATGACATCTAAATTACATAACATAGCACCAACATAACAACGAACCAAACGCCCCCTAACTGAAATTAAACAAATACGTTAAATTATAATAGAAGTTTCAGAAAAATGGAGATTCAGTGGCTGGGTCGAATTCGCCCAAAGGGGCGAATTCGAATAAATGCTGCCTAAGCCGTAAATCACCCCATCCATGCTTCAAATCAACTGTTAGGTAAATTGGAGCTGTAGGGCGATTTGGGCAAAATCGCCCTCCACATTATGAAATTGCTCAATGATCTGACAGAGAGCCCAAATCAACACATATCAAGCTTTCTTGGTCTTTTACATCACCTTTTTGACTAAATCTTATTTTAACTCAAAAATATTGTTTTTTTTTTCAGGTGACAGAAATTTTGGAAAGACCAAAATGCCCTTTACTCTATAAGTAGCCTTTTTCATGAATCCTTGGCTAACTTCTTCTACTTGTGCTCAAGTCTTCATCCTTTCTTCTCCACATTGCTCCAAAACATGACAGCTCTCTTCCTAACCTTCAAAGACCTTCCTCATTCTAGGGAAGTTAACTTCTGTAGCAAGAGGGTTTCTTAGGTTATTGTTGTAATTGGATTCGTGCCTTTTCATCTGGACCGTCCACGTGGTTGCTCACGTGGTCTCCACGTGAGCAAGGCTTCCGAGCCGAACAGGAGAGGTATCATCCCGAACAGCAGACGCCGAAAGGTTAACATCCCGAAGAACGAAGATCCGACGTGACATCTGACCGTTGGGGGATTGTACTTCTCTGAGGGAGACGCGGTTTTCCCGCTGACGGGCTGTAACCGCTGACACACCGTACAGGAGTCACATACTAGCCATCCGCAGGCATTAATTGAGCTGTCACTAGGACCATAGGTTATTCGGCTGAAAATGACTAGACAGAACAAGCCGAGGGTATATATACATCCTGTGTACAGCCTTGAAAGGGGTTGAAAAACCCAAGAAAAAGATCGAGTAAACACTGTAACCAAAAGAAAAAAAACATTTTCTAGTGATCTTTCAAGCCTCCTCAAAAAGGAGCCGTGGTTTTTCCGCCAGTCGGTTTTCCACGTAAAAATCTTTGATTGTTTCCTGTCGTAACAATTTGGTGCCCTCACGCAGGATCAAACCTGATCCCTTCACCTATGGAGAACACCCATGACGAAAACGCTCCACCCGGAGAACAACAGGCAACACGCTCTCCCCAGGAAAACCCACACAGGGACGGCCGACAGCTTCAGGCGCTGACAAAAACGGTCGCCACCCTCACGCGAACGGTAAACACTTTCCTTGCCAACCTACCGGCTCTCCTCCAACAGCCCAGATCTCTCCCCCTGGCTCTTCCCCTTGAAGCCCCGCTTCCACAGCCAGGTACGGAGCACGTCGAATTGCCCCCTGAAGAGACCAGCACCCATGCAGCGGCCGAAAGTCGGCCTGAGGTCTACCCCCAGCTCCCCCGGCGGATACCATTTTTTCGCCCGCCATAATGGCGGCACCAACACCGCGCGCTTACAAGACTCCCCGGGTCAGCGACTACAACGGCCTCACCGACCCGGCTCAGCATGTGAAACGTTTCGAGAACGCTCTGGCAACAAGCGACCCCGTCTCTGACGCCTACAAGTGTCGTTTGTTCAGGAACACACTGACGGGCCTCGCTCTGGATTGGCTCGATGAGATCCCCCATGGCTCCGTCCAAANTGAGACCGGAACTACTCGCCCTCTCAAGAGAAGCGCAAGTTCGAGGGCGAGTCTCCACGTCCCGTCACTCCTGTCTACATTATAGAAGAAATCTTTTCGATCCTCAGCGATAAAGGTTTCATCAAAAACCGCGGCGAATGCCAGCCACCACAACCCGGTGAGGATCCCACAAAGTTCTGCAAGTTCCACCAACGTTACGGCC